>JAGFZM010002172.1:426910-510242 GCA_017657215.1 Limnothrissa miodon
TCTCATTTTTAGTTAGAAGTGTGGCATCAGTGATCAGCGTAGGTCATTAGTTACACAAACATTCCCATTCCCATGCCTCCTCTCATCCAATATAAACACGGGATACTTCTCTTTGCCAGAATGATCACACTGAAAACTGAGGTTTTTAATTGGAACTGTTTTAATAAATCACTTCACCTATCATAACAAATAGCATGTGGAAGTGCAATTCACTATGAAATTTCCAACATGGCCTCTTCTGTCAGCATAATTAGGAATCCAAACAAAGCAGGCCCAAGTTGCAGCCATGGTGGAGCAGCTAGCCCGTCACCCATGCAGTGTGCGAGGCACAAGGCCAACAGGCCCAAAGAAAAATAGAAGCTCCCCGTTTCCTTGCCTCTGCTACCTCTCTTTCCCTGTTTGACAGGATTGACAAGCTCACTAGCCAAGCTGATTAAAGGCTTAAAGGTCACTAAAGAGGGCCAGCATTTGCACACACACACCTGCCTCCATGCTCTAGGTCAGCCAGCCAGCCAGCCAGACTGGATGGCCGCGCAGCCTAGTAGGACAGGTGGATTAATTAAACACTCAAAGACAGGTCTATGACAACAGCAATTGCAGCTGTGTGCGCACATGAGTATTTTGACCGTTGCAGACACAGTCCAGAGTTAGAATAGAGCGGTCCACAGCTAACCCTAACCCTTGGTATAGAGAGAGCTAAACAAGCCTTATTTCAGAAACTCACTTCACCAAAGAGTTTTTCAGCCATGCTCATCCCATTATGAGTCAACCTGATTGTTTCTTTTGAAAAATTTCTGAAACTCTACTTGTGTCTACCAAGAGGAGCCTCATAACCTCATACATTACCCAGTATCTCTTGGAGGCTAGTTTCATCTTCTAGTATCAGCCCTCAAGAGGCCTTCAAGTGGCTGATACTGAGGATTTCATAGAAAGAGAAACATAATCTCCAACCCTGAGGAGAAATGAGTGTTTGAAACATGAGAACATCGTTTGCAGTACATCCATTTTCTCGACTGGTTTTCAATCACCCAGATATTTTGGGAATGCGTTTTGATTTCAGTATCTCTTTTTTGGATGTCTCAGCATTCTGTGACCTTGGAAATGAAAAGAAGAATGAAGATCCCTTTGTCTTACTTGGCTTGAAGCCTGTTCTGTTCCTTTATTTCAGGTAACAGATCATGTTGCCATGAGGAGGAATTGTCTCCAAAACATATGCACTGCTGACTATTGGTTTTACTTTGTATACTTAAACTCAAGTGAAATGTGAACTTCTGTGTGTTTGTACAGTGGTCTTTCATTCACTGCATATAATGTGTACCATTCACATCACCCATTCAAAAAAGCATTTGTCCTTGGGTCTAGTGTAACCTTTTTATTTATTTTTTATTTTTTTTTATTTATATTGCAAGATTTAAACATTCTTTGTAACATCCTGAAGAATACACTGCTAGGCTGATTTCTATTTTCTGAGTGCCTAATAAAATAATTGTCTTTCAGTTTATACACAAACAAATGAAGAATAATGTTTCTGTTTCTCTTTCCAGCTATTCTTAGGTGTCTCAAAGTGTCAGTCACAAAGTCACAAAGTATCTATTGTGTCCATAAGACGTGTGCAGCTGGTATTGATTGATTGCCTGCCTTGCATTGCTAGTCTTTTACAGAGTCTAGACAAAGTCATGGTTGTAGGATGTCCATGTGTTTAGAAAACAATCCATTAGCACGAGCGTGCTATACATCACAAGAACATGCAGATAGGTTCTTTGACATGCATGTCACTAAGTGGCTAATAATAAATAGTTTGTTCCGCACACTATCTGTTATACTCTCCCTAAATGATCAGACGTGTTGGCTTCCACTCTTTGCTATCAGTGTTATGCCCAAAATGAGAAACAGGGCTCCTGTTTGTGTAACAACACTGACCAAAATGGAAAAAATATGAATATTTATGAGTTTTTCCCATCAATGCACACAAACCACTCAGCTGTTATGAATTGAAACTTGTAGTGACCTACTTAAAAGAATGCCAGATGACAAGGGTATGTATTTTTTTTTTCTCCTTTTTCCGTTTCTGAATCTTGTCACAGAAATACTAAACAGCACGTAATATTTTATTTCAAGCTCTTTATCCACCATGTTGTGGGTGGATCCAGGGCACACAGTTGTTTGGCTGATGATTAATCCACTGAAGGGCAGTCTTCTTCCTGGGCACAGTTACAGCCCTGACTAACCCGCTGCCACTCCCTAACAGAAACAAGCAGGACTAGACATGGCTGCTTGTCTTCACCTGATTCAGCCCCACCACAACTCCATTCCCAACTTGGCGGCTGAGCTGTGGTGAAACACGGGCTTTCAGCTCGTCTGTGCCGCAGTCTACTCGTGTAAAGCAAGCAGGACCAAGATGCTTCACAGCTCACAATTTAAGCCTGTTCATATTAGAGTTAACTGGCTGTGGCTTTTTATTGCGTGACTTCTTGAAGATGGCGTGACATGTGCTGACCTTTTCTCTTCCTGTATCCATGTAAGGTGGATAGATTAGTCTGTGGGACATTGGAATACGATCCTAGCGGTTTGTGCTTGAATCTTCATCAATAGGAACCAGTGTGGTCATTTCTAGAGCGATCAGGTTTTCATGTCAATATTTATGATGGTGTGATGATGATTCATTGTACCTGATACACTCAGTATAAAAGTGCAGCAGCCATAATGATTTCTGCGGGCACTGTACAGAAAATGCATCATTGTGAACTAAGGCCTTCCTTTTTTTATGCTCTGTGAATGTATATTGTATATTTTATTTAACTGCCTATTAGATAGAGAGATAGATAGTACCAGCACTAACAAATCTATCATGTTGCAAGATTAGAGTGTCGCTACTAAATATCGCCATGCCCTGAGATTTTTTTTATATCAGTGACTCTTTCCATTAGTCAATGCATTTGTTCATGTGAAATAAATGTTGCCGCCATGCTTTTGCAATTACTACATTTTGTTCCACCTACTCCAGCAGGTCCTCCATCGTTTAATAAGTCAATAGTACTGGACAGCGTTAGCATTAATAAAGGCCAGGGGCTTCTGAACTCCAGACTATGTTAAAAGGTTTTTGACAGACTCTCTACCATCACTCCCTTGTTGACCTTCAGAGCAAAGTCACCCCGTGCAAGAGGTGTCAGCATCAATGGTTCTATATGTGATTGTATGTCGATCCCCACATTTTTGCAGGAATAATGAACAAAAACAGATATTTAATAGACTTTAATAGGCTAACCTAATAGTTTTATGTGCCCTCACTGCGCCTATACCAAATATGTGTCAATTTCCTGTGCTTTAGCCTACATTCATTTAATACGACCACTCTCCACCACATACAAATCAATTGGTGCGAGTGCACTACATGAAACTACTGCCACATAGTGTGTCAGAAAGAGTGTGTGATAATGACATCATGCTGACAAGACATGACTGTCGTGCTGTGTGCGGAGCCTCCTCCCCGCATGCCAAGCGCAGATTCTGTGTGTATGCCTAGCGTGACACAAACCCCCTCATGAGTACCCACAACCTGATCCACACAAAGGCCGGGATGGAGCTGAGCGGAGCGGACTAGCTGGAGGTGGAGGAAGAGAGAAAGGGAGAGGGAGAGCATCTGACGGAGGGAAAAAGGAAAGAGTGAGTGAGAGAGAAAGTATGTGGTGTGTCACAGGGAAAGAGCAGCTGCAGTTCATGTCAGAGGGGGAAGGGGAAAACGCTACGCTTGTTAAGCCAAATGTTGTGATGGGGGAGAATGAACCATGGTGCATCAAATTTTCATATGGGCATCAGTGCATGGCTTAGCAGTGCATTACTGAAGCAAAGCAGCAGAAAAATATCCTCAAGGAACAGCCAAACAGAAATGCAGTTCATTTGCATTATGTTGCGGTCAAAGCGTAGTACCATTTCCCCATCCTGATTGAATGGCGGCTTAATAGGTCTGATACATAGGCTACATCAATATGGGTGGTTACTGGTTAGTGTGTAGCGTTTGATTCTCAGCAATATGTGAGCATAGTGCATGGTGACAGTAGGTCACAATGAAGACCGCCCCCCTTCCTGCCACTGAGTCAGAGGACTAGTTATGTCAGCTAAAGTGTGCCTGGTTGCTAAGATACGAGGGAACTCCTTTATGGGCCAGTGACCACTGAACAGGGAGGATGGAACTCATTTCATATTTAAAAGCTCATAAATCATCCAAACCTCTCAGCTGCAGACAGTACAACAGAAATCTTAGGATGCTTATTTTCCATTTGTAGTATGGGTAAGGAGTGTTTACGATTGTAAAAAGGAATTACTTTTGAGTAATACACAGCTAGTTAGCTGTAAATTAGTGGAATAAATACAGCCGTGGCAATTACTACATCTCCTATTCATGCATGACCTACAGACCGGAATAGAGCCTGTCAATTATGGCTCTATCTAAAGGCAATAGGCCACATGAGCATCTATTCCATCTGTTTCAGCTCATCCCACCCCCCACTCCCATCCCTGACTTCATAGAAGCCAAACAACCTTCACCGGAGATAGACCACTTGTCCTGCTTAGTTGTGCAAAAGACGCATAAAAGGGTCCAGTGGAGGAAGACACTGGCACAGTATCAGATGTGTTCCTTAAAAAAACACAACCTCCGTAGACAAGACGTTCCATTTTTAGTCTGTTTTTGTGTGTAGCCATGACATCCTGGCCTTTCAAAACACTAGCTTCCATAGTGCTTCTTGGTTTACCTCCCCTGCAAGAATACCTTTAGGTGCAATGGGGGGAGGTGAGGCCTCAACGACACCTGAAATGTACACTCCGCCTGTCATTGTGCCTCTTCAGATAACACCATGACAAGTTTGAGCAAGTCGTGGCCTTTTGTGTTTTCACTTAGCAGCAACCTGTTCTTTCCTTTCACCTTGTAGAATTGTTTTACTGAAGGGTCAAACTGTGGTCATGCTGAGAAACTTTGATGATATTTTAGAGGTGCTTATTAATAAGGAACAAAAGAACTTATCAGGTAATAAATATGTAAGAACGCCACAGTCCTTTTCCAGACTACACCTGGAACTTCCCCAAAGCTGTGGTGGAGGTAGGCTATGTGCCAAAACAGGCTAGAGCTGGGATCTTATTGTACACAGTGATGATTGCTTTAAATCCCCCAAAACAGACCTAGAGATTAGGGCCATTTAGAGGTCTAACATCAGGTAGATGTGACACGGTACACATCAGAGGCAATAGGGTACTGAGTGATTAACCCCAGATCCAAAGCCTTTGTGATTTCCATTTGTAAAGCACCAGAGCCTGAGTGCAGACAGGCTTAACAGCTGTTGATAGGAGGCGACCCATCTCATGTGACCAACAACAATTGGTAAAGGTTTGGTTTCCCTCCCACTAGGTGTAGTGTTGTATATGACAACCCCAATGAGAGAACTGTACTGTAAAAAGTGACAAAAAAAGTAAAAATAAATTCAAACGGGGAACTACTGCAGCAAATTGCAGGCAATAGAACTGTATGTACATTCTGATACACTAACAATACACTAGTATAAATAACCATGTCAGTTTGTGTAAAAGATGTTGTTCTCCAAACAAATAGAACACAATGCTAGCCTAATAGCTTTGTTTAAAACCATAACTGTAGGCTGCTTCAAAGCTATTTCTGTAGATGCAGTATTTCTGTACCCACGTTGTAGTGTTAATTTCAGTTTTGTAAACATGTCCATGACAGCGAGGACATACAAAAACAAGGCCATCTTCTCATCTCAGCGCCACGGTCAAACTTTGGAACTATTTAAAAGTAAGTGCAACCTATTACTAGGAAGACAGGAAACCGAGCGTGGCCGCCAACACTGTAATCCCTTTTTATATTACCCTCAAAATCAGCTTAATACCTCACAAGTATGAGAGAACGAGCAGCGGCTTTTGTACTCCTTGTGCTAATTACAGAGACATGTCCAATGAGCTCTCCATTCACCATTGTTTCCCCCACAGAGCCTACAGTGCTCCCATACATCTACAGCATCTCAATAATATTTGTCACCCTCCAAACACAGACACTTTCCCACAACAAGCAAACCCCTCCCTGCCTGCCAAAGTTCTTCCCACCAAATCAAGTGCACGCAGCCGCCCACCCCTTTGTTTTCAGCCCCACCCCCTGCTCTAAATTGTCCAACGCTTCCTCTTTTTCAGGCCTTTAGCTGGCCATGCCTGTCGGACTTATTCTTATACTAATTACTTGGGCCGGAGTTCTCAGCCTCTTTTACATCCAATCAGGAGGGAGACTGCAGCGTGCCCCCATTGATTAACCGCCCCCACGTCGATCCACTTGCCACTAACCTTAACATCTTATACTGGTTATGGGGGATGGGCAGGGTAGTGCCTAGCCTGAGTTGCCTTTACCTTGATGAGCTTGTTTGTTGTTGCGAGCAGGTGGTAGATGGGAAGAGCTAAGCCAATTATTTTCACCTAGCTGCCATAACATAGTAATGGCCAAGATACACTACTGGCTGTGCTAGGGTTCAGAGGGAAGATGTGCTCACCGAGGAGAGAGCTCACATCACATTGACTGTGCATCTGAGCCAACGCTCACACAGACCCACTCCATTAGCGCCGGTACCGCCCGTACAGCCCGTACCGTACAGAACCGCCACCTCCTTTTCACACTTAACACGCTTGTTATTTTCTCCCTTCTTCTCCCCTCACCCTCTTTCACACACAGAATCAGTAATGAACTCAGTATGTGTTCATGGATGAGTGCATCTATGGTTGATTTAGTGTGTGAGTGTGTGTGTGTCTGTGTGTGAGTGTGTGTGTGTGAGAGAGAGAGAGAGAGAGAGAGAGAGAGAGAGAGAGAGAGAGAGAAGGAGAATGGGAGGAGTCACAGAAAGGAAATAAAAATCAAGCGTGACTATTCAAATCCAAGCCACTGCTTTGGTGAGTAGCGTTTGAATATTTTGTGCCTGCTGGCTCTATCGCTCTGTGCAGAGGAGTGAAATGTGAGTTAGCCACAGCCAGCCCAGGTGAAAAGACCACTTGATGCCTGATGCTGAAACATCAGAGGGGGAGACAGTGACAGGGTCACAATGCAGGAGGAAAGTCAATGGATACTTGTAGCCTACACTTGTACTTCTTGTCTGTTGTGTGACAATAACTGGACCATGCCGAAGACTTTCTGTTTCATTATTATAGTATAATAGAATAAAACCCACATGAGGCTTTTTTTTTTAAACCTGTAAACACAACAAACAAATTCCTTTTTAGAGAAGAGACTTTCACACACACACACACACACACCTTACAAAATAGGTTGCTGAGAACACTCGCACGTCAACTAAATACTAAAACTAAAGAACGCATACTCCAATTACAAGGATATTAAAGTCCTGCAGAAGTCTTCTGATGTGTGGATGCGGTTACACTGCACTGGCTTTGGGAACAATTTAAGAAGTGCAGACACGATGCCAGTAAGTGGTGTCATTCTTAAAGAGACACCAAACAACAAACTACTGATTCATCAAACAGCTGTAGCTGCTGTAGCAATTGCTATTCTATCTTTGATCCCTAATTGGATATTGTAAAAGTTTACTGAAAAATACAACTCAGTGTCTGGATAATGAGATGGCCGTGGTGGATCATGGAGGACGCATGTGAGAGACCATGAGCTAAATAAAGCAAGTGGACATTGTCCACTGACAAACAGGGGGAGAGAATCAGTACTCCTTTCCCCAAATTTCTCTTTAGATCCGTCTAGGAGCCCTGGAAGATCACCCCAGCGGCTTCACTCAGCATGATGCTGAAGCCCTTAAGGTGTTGCCAGTTTTTATCCAATAGTTATATTCACATTCAATCACATTTATTTTCTATCCAGCATCACCTGAATAGACCAGGGCCTCCTGTTTCATGCTATGTTTCCCTCTCTTGCAGTATAGCTGAAGAAAAACTAAAAAATAAAGCTAAAAAACACATCAGATATTGCTTTATTTCAATATTCTTATTAATAATTTAATGGTAACGCTGACATAACAACAGGTAAATAATGTCTGTTTTGTAAACAGTCTATTTACATGAACATTAAAAATAACCGCGATATATATATAGAAATATTAGCATCCATGCTGAATAACACGTCTTCAAGCAAATACAAAACAGTGAGATTGAACTGTTACTGCTACCACACATTTGAAGGACAGCTTCTATGCTGAGAAATACCAAAAACACAATTTCTGTAAACAGGAGCACTAACAGAGACATAATGAACATTTTTGATAATGTAGACTTGTGAATTCTTCTATTCATGCTGCATCGTTTACCAACAGGGAGAGGAAGCAACACTGTGATGATAGCCGACCCTGCATGTCACTGTGGCTTAGCATCTGGCCAGCTCTGTCACAGTGCATACTTCTCCAGGACTCCGCTCCCCTACACAGCTTACCACACCCAGCATGAGGAGACAGCACAACACTGAGACTGCTTAGTCTAAGCTTGTAAAATAGGATGGACAGATAGGGGGGGGGGGGGGGGGCAGGCTTTACTGATTGTATCCTTTCATTTCTTTGTAGCATTTTTATAAAAACCTTACATGAAACATAATTTCATAGTATCAGATTATACAATAATGATTATTTAATTCACTCTATTTTTTACCATATAAGGTAGTATTTGTCCCACGGGGGGCTGGTATGCATGTATTTATGTATGTATGTCATAGGCGACAATAGCAAATGACATCCAGCCCTTTAGGTGATGGCACAAATACCATCACACCATCGGTGGCGTTGCAGGATTGTCACACAAAGAAGAGCCCAAGGTCATGCTGCTATTCACAGCTAAGGGAAACATGCGTAAACAAGCAGCCAAGCACTACTGCAATTTTCTTTTGTTGCAGCTGCTGTGGTTATAATTAAAAGTAGAAAAATGTTCTTTTATTATTCTTATAAAATCTATTCATGTCTTTTTTTGCTGCTTAATGGTTATTCCCACTTGGCTTTTTATTTCCGAATGTGTCTCACTGAATCTCATCCATCACCTCCCACAGGGGCACCCAGTAAGTCAGTGCGCTGGGAAGCATATTAACAGCTGCTTCTGCACTCACACTCGTGGACTGGAGGTGTGCAAGTGGTGCTTACGCGCTGCTTCCCATTCAACACTTTGGCCAACACCATGCCAGTGCTCAGGAGGATGAAGCCTTACAAGAGCCCGGGCCAGGGCTATAGATGAGGCTCGTGATTTTGTCGTCTAGACTAGCCATTCGCACTGATTAGGCCATCCTTCTCACACTTCTAGATAATCATCAAAAATGTAATTTCCCAAAACATGGCTCCAATGAGGATTATATACACAGAAGCACAATGAAATACAGTGGAAAGGCAATGAATTGAAACGACACTTTTGTACATATTCTGAGCCATTAAACCCACCTAATATTCTAACCATCTGCTCACGTGTCCTGCAAGAGAGTTCACATTCACTTGCAACGGACAAAAAACTTCCTCTGGGCCATATTCTGTTTTCAGAATGAACTCCCATTAATGACACCATGCTGGCAAACGCCGGTGCATGAACTTCTTCGAAATGCAGAGAGTTTTAACTAAATGAATTATGTCTGTAAACACATTCTGCCTTAAGTGGTGACTACTAGGGTTAAATTCTGTGTTTGACAACCATTGCCCAGTAAAAAAAAATAGCCATCAAAAGCAAAGTTTAATGATTCAAGTGTCTGGAATGAATCCAAAATCCCTGTTATTCTCCACCCTGAAATTCATTGGCCTGGATTTCAGATCAGCAGAGCAACACATTAGCCAAACCATAAAGAATGATAGCATAGAGTCTAGTCCTATGGTTCTACAGGCCTCTGTGGATAGCAGGTATCCAAATGGTCCATGTGATTTAACCAACATGTCAAAACATTTACCATAAGAACCTATGGACAGACATGTAGAATGTTTGTATCAGACAGGGTAGACGACAAGTACCAAAAGAATGACTCTGACCGACCTTGGTAAACACCATGTCACATGTCATCACATCAAAAGAGAAAAATAGGGAACAGTTGGCTCCCTGGTAAAGACAGCCTCACTCTGGACTGGGACACATAATAAACTTTTATATTGAACCTTCATTTATATGGAAAACAAATGTAGGCTTGTGTCCCAGAGGCAACACGAGAGAAAGAGGCTGCAAGATCCGGACCTCTACTGATGCAGGAATAGTATTTTGAGTAAATAAGAGTGGCATATGGAGGAAATGGCTTTCTGAATGGTGAAGAAGCAGATTAAAGCGGTGACTTGTTGGGTATTGAACCTACCCACTCCCACCCCCCCCCACCACCACCACTGTGTGGGAAGAAGCCTTGTAGACGGCACAGAATCATTTATGTCTGTTTTCCACAATGACTCTTGCAGCCATTGTAAAATTCTGTTTACAAGAGCGAAATGGGCTTTTGCTATTGCCGATTTCCACGTGCTCAGTGCCTTTTTCGCTCTTTCTCTTTTCCTCATATGTTGGAAAATGCTGGACTGCGCAAACCTACTGCTGCAGGGTAAGGGAGTGTAGTAATCTACTCTGACAGCTTCTTCCCGAGGATTAAAAAAAATATACTTCATATCACTCCTCTCATTCTCATGTAAAAAGGGACCCTCTTCATTTTTGCTTCCATCACTTCCGCTCAATAGATACAAGCAATAAAAGCAAAGTAAAAAAAAATCACAATTCTCTGTGCCAAGGAAATCAGTCGGTTAGCGGTAAATGCTCTGATAAGCGCGATGCTCTTATGCAGAGGGGGAGAAATGGAGGTTTCGAGGCGAGTAACGCTCTGCCGAGTGCAGTTACTCGTGCGAACAATGAGGTCAACACGTGACCTCCTTCCGAGTGGAGGACCACATCCGTCCTCCAGCACTCCAGGGGCCCAAGCACTAAGAGCCTGCTGAGCAGGAACACCTCAGCAACAGAGCAGCACAGCATCACACAACAGCTTGCAGCTTCAGCTCAGGGCCCTCCAGGCCTGAAGAAGCCCATGCGCCAACATACACACCACATGCATACATACATGCGTTATTGCATGCAACAAGGGAAGCCCTGCCTCTTTGGGACACTCCCACAATTACAATGACTGTGATGGCACGTCTGCTTGGAAATCGTTCTGTGTCAGTCTAATGGGAAGCTGCTTAGCCGTGCCGACAGGTTACAAGAATGTGGGAAAATATTATGTAATATCGCGACAGCAGAAACCTTCACGAGACTTATCAGCGGAACACGTATTCATTTGATATTTAATATGACTACCAACTGTCACTGCCCTTGGCCTGATGATAACCTAACCTTGAGTAGTGCTTACAGACAATATCAGGCCACTATCCTTAGTTAACATACCACTAGTCTACAGAGACAATGAGCAGCAGGTGGCCACATTGGATTGTAAATCTTCCAATTATTTAATCAACCAGTCAATCAATCAATCAATCAGTCATTTAGGCAGCAAATAACTGCTGGTTTGGTTTACGATGTTGAGAGCCAGGACAGCCAAATCAGAAATATAGCTCAAGCTCAATTTTACATTTTTAAAATCCTGCATCCTTTTTTCATTACAGCCTTTTAAAATTGGGTAAGGCTCTTTAATTGGTAAACTTGCAAAAGTTTTGAAATTCCTATTTGTTTTAAATGAGATAACCCTAACCCTACATGCTTTTACAGGCTGCTTATCTGTACCACAAAACAACATGGCAGCACAGATTTCATGAATGCATTTATTATATCATTCTGATTTCAACATTTTGTGTTGTGAGAATGAATCAGGCTATTGTAATGGTAGATGGCCACTGGGGACTCTGTGTGGTTTGGGCTCATTCAGAGTGCACTCTGTGGCATCATTAAGTGTTTGAAGAATTCAGGGAATATGTTTTTCTACGAGAACATATGTCAATATTCCCCAACTTGGAGCTTTCAGTAAGACCTTGACCTGTCTAATGTTCCCATGATGGTATGCCCCAAGTTTCTAATAACTACAGATGTGCCACTGTGCTCAAGCCCTCAAATACACATCTTACCAAGTGCAACAAACACAACACCCACACAAACGTCTGCCTGCACAAAGAGCCTACAGTGGCCCCTCAGTAACATTGCAGAGGGCTGCTGCTGCCTGTTTGGCTTGGCAGACTCAGCTCTTTCTATCTGCTTTCTTCAAGAGCAACCACATACTTTATAATCGTGCCTTGTGCTGTTCTGTGTGAATAAAAATATGATACCAAGCAGCGTATCTACGGATGTAAAATCTATTTTTGACAAACTCCTAATAATAACAAAAGATTGGTTTCGACTTAGTTGTTTGCAGCTGCAACATGAAACAGCAAACTTTTGATAGGAGCTATGAGTCTTCATATTGTTCTGAGTCTGTAGTTTAAGTTGATGTGACATTTTTACAATCAATACTATACAATATATCACTGAATTGTCTCTAAAAAACTACAAGTAAACAGACAGTGTGGCTTAATGCATCCAACTCCCAAAAGGCCCCGATACCCATTGACCATCTCCCCTCCTCTATCTGCCTCTCAACCCTCCTGCCATTCACTTGCAGTGAGCCAATGTGTGATTACTGCCACAGGGAACCTAATCCCTCCCAAGCCTATGAAGGCAACAGAACGCTGCAGCCTCTCTGAGCAGCTGGGTCCAGTTGTGCTACAGAGCAGCACGTCCAACAACACATCCCCACCCCCATCTCCCCTGTAGACGCTGCCTTCACAGTGTTCACAGTGAATTGTTTCAATGTGACTCTGCAACAGAAGTCCAGTATGAAGGCCAGCGCAGCCAGGAGCTAGTTCTGATCAGCAAACATAGTGGAGCTGAAGCTTTGATTGAGTAATTCGGTGTGAATCAGGTGCTGAATCCATCCAGTTTTCATCTACAAATAATTTTGTTGTGGTTATTAAATTGAAAAGCCTAAATTGAAACTATTCCATATCGATTGGAAATTTACAGCAGTACATGGACAGAGGCCTTAGTGCAAATATTCACACCTTAAAAACACAGTCTATCCATTACACATCCACCCACCACCCTGATAACAAACAATGCTAACCAAAAAACAACAACAGAGACCTTTGTCAGCATTTCACAGGGGTTGTCGGCTTTCTTTGTCAGCATTTTATTGAACAGGCCCACACCTCTAGACGGCTCAACAGTTGCCTTTTGTCCGAAGGCACTTGTGACCATTCCAGGCCATGTTGTGCTGAGCTCAAGACAAGAAGACAATGCTACAACACCTCCACCTTAAATGCGAGACGAGAGATGTCTCTCTGAGAGAGATGTCTCCATGCTGCCACACCACAGACTGAATGCCAGTAGAGAAGGGGCTGGCCTCACCCCTCTACATATGATCACTTTTCCACACAGATTCACCCAGTCACAAAATGAGGGTCAACAGGATGGAACCAGCATTTAAACTGTTGCAAATGGGAAGACCTGCTGATACAATCTGTCGCAGGGTTTCCCACTCCGGGGTTCAGGGGAATGTGCTCCGTGTGTGTAGGTGTGTGACTGACTGACCTGCTGGCTGCCGTTTAGGCACGGTATGGGGGCAGAGGAGCCTGAAGGAAACCTCGGGAGTGGGGCACCCCCTTTGTCCTGTTTTAAAGCCCCCTCTCTGCCTGTGGTCTGAGCTCTGGCCCCTTGACCCCTAAACCTCTGTTGGTCAGTGCTGCCATAAAGCTGAAAAGCCTCCCGTCGTCTCCATGGCGACTAGCCCCAGTCGAGCAGATGGCGTTAGTGTGCTGATCTGCAATTAAAGAGGCAGAGTGGAGCTGGGGGGGAAAAAGTGGGTCAGGATCAGGGGGAGAGGGGCTGGGAACGTGCGCCTACCTCTGCAGTGCTGCAGAGAGCCACTAATGCGCCTATGCATGCGCCTGCGCAGACCCACTCACACTCACACACGGACGGACGGGCGGCCGCGCACGCGCGCATGAACACACGCTCCAATGCATCCCTGCCTCCCAGCAGTTAATCATCCTGCAAAAACAAACGTCCTCCGCTCTCTTCCTTCTTATAAAGCCAGTGTTGTGTGTTGGAGCGGAAGGAGGAGGGACGATTATATACGCAAGATCATCATGTAAAAATGCAACATACAATCCCCGCAACAGTTAATATATCACAAGAACACAGTGCAAAGAAATAAAATCTGAAATTACACGGGCAAAAATCCCACTGGTGGATTAACCCTTTCAACCTCAAGAATTACTTCTCCAAGAGTACTCTTCCCACTATGATTGCCTGTTCTCTCTGCAGTGCCATTAATAAACATTTCGTATGGGGATTTCGTATGGAATGGAAAATGAACACTTGTACACTCATGATATAAGATGATTTTGGATCAAATGCACAAGTTCATTTGCGGCAAGGTATAGGCTGAACTTGCCAAAAAATGAACTCAACAGTGCAAATGTATGTTGAGAGGATGTAGTGTAGCGTGGTCAGGCCTGACAGATTTACCTGGCCTTCCTCCTACTAAGAATTTCCAGGGTTGTTTTGTACCCCAACCTCCATGAGGTAAACATACAGTTTACTGTTTTTTTCTGAGCGATGAGGCCACCCCAATTCAGCCTACTCTTTTTCAGAATCTGGGATTTGTCACTGAGGTTATCAGACATGGAATGAAACCACTTTGAACTTTACTCTAGGTATCTCCACCTCAGAACTACAGCAGAATCAAACCAGTGCGCTGGAATAACGGAATTAGCTTAGAACTCTGCAAATTTCCTTCCAGCCAGCGGTCCCAAGGTGCTCAGAAACAGTGCTACTGCCAGAAATTCAATGTTGTCATGAACTACAGGCACTCCTGGACCATGCCTCTGTTCAAAGCAGCATGGCCTCTCCTTCCCTTCCCCCTGTGCCTCACACACACACACACACACACACATACACACACACACACACACACCCACACACACACCACCCCCACAGAATAAACATGTAAATCAGGATGTAACACAGCTCCATTTTGGAACGCTTTTTGAATGGTTTGGGCAGCCTTCATCTCTTCGCCCCTTGCAAATCTTACCTCCACGGCTGTGCAATATTTCAAGTAGTTTTACAGCGAGCCTTGCACGACTGCTACAGCTCAGGTACAACCAACTTTTTTTCCCTTTTCCTGAAATATCATGATTTTTGCACATTTCTTTCTGTACAAAAGCCAAATATATGGAGTCTGTTTAACATCTACGGAAATAAAGGTTCACCCTTCCCTCAAGCACAGCTAACTCTAAGTGAAAAGAAATGGAATGAAACATGCCAACAAACATACACGTGAAAATGCATACCCCAACAGCCAACCCTTAGTGCTAACTCCCTCAAGCTGGAAAGGGTCAGGTTCTCCATAAGGAAGAGTGAGTCTGGTCTCCAGACAAAGAGACATTTGGTAATGTTGGCTGAGGTGAACAGAACACAAGTTAACACTGGCCTATATGGAGCTGGGCCACTATAACCTCTCTCAATCACACCACTCATAAACTGACTGTGAATGAACGTTTTCACTATTGTACTCAATCTCTATCACACATTGACTCTGTGAAACACCATTGTCTGTCTCTTTTACACACAATATTGCCCTTATACACAGATCTTCCTTCACACACTATCAAACAATTCCCCATGCAAGCAAACCTGTGTTTAAGTCATTAATATACTGTGAACAACGTGAACTTGATGTAGAATTCTACGAGGGACAATCTGATAGTGATTAAGTTTATGACAGAGAATGTCTGAAAATACTGAACAGCAAGTCAGAATTTTCCACATGAATAGAAAAAGAGTTTTATACTATGTGTGGAAAGTGATATTTAATTAAACCTTCCATTTAAAAAAAATGAAAACTGACAAAGTGTATATACTGTTCTCACAGTGTGTGTGGTGGGAATGTATTATGTTAAATTGAACACAAACACACACACACACACACACGTATACGTACACACGTACACATACATGTATATGCACAAACATATTAGTGTTTTGGCATTATTTTGTTTTAATGGCACAAATTTGGCATATAATTGTATTATCATAAGAACTCAAAGCATGAAGGGGGGGGGGGGCTGGCTAAATAGGAAAAGCAGAGTGACAAGCCCCCACACTTTCCCCACAGTCTTTATTACAGGAATACTGGAGCTCTACATTTCACCATGAGCTGTATGCATATGACACATAAATCTATCTTGAATCTTGAATCCTGGATTATCAATTGATCTACCAAATTGCAAGATACATATTCAAATGCATTTTTTTTCTAACTGAAAATGTTCAGTAAACCCTTATCAAAAATACAGGTTACAGTTTACACTTATACCGGCTTACTATACCTTGTCAAGTGTTTACTTGTATATGGTAAAATAAACCTGTTTACCCATTTGCATGATAAAAAATTGACAAACACCTGTGACTTATCTGGATTGTTTGTTTATATATTTACTTGACTACAATACCTCTGCTATGTTGAGACATCACATGATACTTCAACAAAGCTGTCTTCAAAACACAGCCCTTATTTTGCTTTCTCCTGGCCCACACACACTACCCAACTACACCAAACCTAGGGAATCTCCTTTACAGACCTCTGTAAAATTCAATTGTCTTTACTATCAAACTGCTGTAAGGGAGGGGAAAACAAAGACTGTCATTTCTTTGTCTTTCAATCCTTCCTTGCTCCTCTTTCTTTGTCTCTCTCTCTCTCTCCATTAATCCCTCGGGCACTAGCGGGAGGGGCCGAGCAGAGAGGTGTGAGTGAATGGACAATACAGGTGGATTGGTTGAGCAAACCATTTGGCTTACTCAGGTCTTTCGCTGAATCAAAAGGCTTTAGCTGGGGAATAGAAGACTGTTAAATCAATACTAGACTACATCAGTTACTTTGGCATTAAACTGTGCGGGGAAGCTACAAGATCAATTCCAACTACTCTTATCTTGTTGTGTCTGCGAGTGATGAGTGATTTGTCAATGTGTGTGTGTACAATTAAGGTAAATGGGGAGAAATTAATTGGAATATCTTGTGATAGGAAGGGGGAGGAATGTATTCTGAATGAGACAATAATGCTGTGAAATATTTCTACACCTTCACCAGGCCAAAATGAGATTTCTGCGAGTACAGAAAAGGAGAAAAGCATGAAGATATTCAAGGTCACAGCTAAGGCATGTGAGGCTCAGACATAATTTCCCTTATTCCCCTCATTTAAGGTTTTCTAGGCTAAATTCGAATCCTCCAAAATGGTTTATCCTTTAATGCTCTCTATATTCATTCCATAGTATTTTTCACTAACAGGGTCAATCCTGTCCCATACAAACCAATTAAGATCCCTGTCTGGGCTAAATTGTCTTAATCGAGCCAAGATGCAAACGAGGGGAAGATTTGCTAGGCTATGTGTTAGGCTATGTTTATTCCATTTTACAATGGAAATCTATGAAGAGATTTAGTTAATATTCAAAAGCAAATGTAGGGAATATTTTTAATAGCGAATGATCCTTGTCATGTTATGACAAATGGACCCAAAATGTAAATGAGAAGATAATTGAGTGGATGAAACTGAGCCTCTCAAAAAAGGGAGCAGTTCTAAGGAGGATAAGTCATTTCATAGTATCATAGACTTCAACTGTTGAAGGAGACCTAAAGACGTTGAACAATATGCTTGATTACATACTGTATACTGTATACCTCAACTGAAGATCCCCCAAACATGACCTCCTCATTTCAGATTTGTGTCCATTTCCAAAGTTATAACCACCAAAACTATAGTATAAAGGACAAGCACCCATGATGAACTTCATATCAGCATTTATACCCCCCAGCATGAAGAAAGAAAGACACAGATGAGAAATACAAGTAAAGTCAGCCACTGCCAGATACTCTATAGGCTAATGAACAAGACCTCTTACCCGGCAGATTCATCATGACACACTCTAATCTTAACCTGTCTGGCAATAACTTCTCTTCTTCTTGGCAATGACAACAAGCAGCTCTGCGGGGAGCCAGGGCTGCCTCACCGGGGGAGCTGAATCAGCTCTCATCTGCTTTTACACTCTAGTCTTTATCTGGTCAACCACTTACCCTCTTTACAATGAGTACTGTATCTTGCAATCATGAAGCCCACATTACTAGACACCTCTGCTCTCATAAGCCAGTTGACATAGACATATGGCATGACCCATCAATATGGCACTGAGCCTTGATGAGCCTTGGTAATCAGTTTTTTAGATCAAGGAACACACTTGAAGCATAGGTATTAATAAAGTTAAATAAAAAAACTACAATGTAAAAATTTGATGATTTTTTTTTTATCTTTTCAAGGATATGCAGTCAGGTCCATAAACATTTAATTCTGTTTGTTTACTTAACTCAACTGTTTCCTCCTTAACAACTTCATTTAATTTAAATGCATTCACTTTGCATAATGAGCTGTGTTGTGACAAAAAGTTTACCAAATGCACACACAAGCCCCTGTGTTTAGAGCTGGAACAACGTTAAAGTTAGAGCTCCAACATTTAAATTTTTATAGGCTTGCTTGTTATTTGTTTAGTGCTAAACCTTGCAGCCATAGCAGAAAGGTAAAGAATTTCACTTCAGTTAGTTAGCATAAGACCTACAAAATGACTCTGATTATAAATTGGAAAACTTGGAAGAGTCAAAGAGAGTTCCTAGTTTTCCTACAGGATTCAGAGACTTTAAACAAGTGGCCTTTTGAATGATTTATTTCTCCTTGAACGAGTAGTAGATGAAGCTTTTTGTTGGTTACATCTTTGAAATAAGAGATGTATTACATTTTTATTAACCCTTTTAATAAAAATGTAATACATCTCTTATTTCAAAGATGTAACCAACAAAAAGTTTCATCTACTACTCGTAGATACCAGCCTATTTCATACATCTATTCCAAATGACTAAAGAAAATACAATTCACTAAACTCATATTTGTGACATATTTGTGGTCTCTTGGCCCTTGATATATGGATGCCTCTCAAACCCTTGAAGCAGAAGTAGCATACTAACACAAGCTTTTCTGAGCACTGTGTGATTATGTGACCTGCTTCAATGGTTTGCAGAGGTCTAGGGATGTATCGGTGCATGATTACTAAGGGAAATATGGCTAGGGGTCCAAAAAGCAGCATCGAGAGTCAGTATCTTCGGAATACACTTCCCTGGGTTTAATGCATCCATCAAAAATATTTTTAAAATTGGTACAAATATTTGTACCCAAGTAGTACCAGGGACATTCTTTCTTTTTTTTTCTTTTTTTTAAGTAGATAACACCACAAAATTATCAGATCACCAAGTAAAGCTTTAAGGTCTCAAACCAAGACTTTCACAAGGATCATTCTGCTGGACCCATGGGCTGCTGTTTTGGTTGGCACAGCTCATCATTAGCCTGCTGTTCCTCAAGACACACTAGGGCAATAAAACCAAGACAACCGTTGAAGGCCTAGTCTAAGTTTAGCTTATTTTTATTATATGTAACAATCTGAACGCATTTTAGGGTGTTTGGCCTATTTTACAAATGTCAAACATCTGTGAGATAAAAATCTAACATTTTTTCTATTTTGTTCTGAATAATTAACGCACTAGGCTAGGTTATGCATGGTGGCCCTTTAACGTCTCTCACCAACCTGGCTGCGTTATTTTACCCATATGAGTGGCATCAGTCCCGGTTTCCTTCTTGCATCCCCTCCCCCAACAGACAAGATAGAGACCACAGACTTAAGTAGCCTACTTAAAACAAATGATGTTTTAACATACAATCTTACCTCGAGCAGCCGTGGTCAGGAGCAGGCCTATTATCCAAAAACTTTCGAACATCGCCATAGCACCAAATCGTGTTCACCAGGCTATCCGTAGTTCGGTGATTCCCAGGAGAGGGTCGACTTCTTATAACGTTAGATCTATACAGTTAGGCATGCAGCTTCAGCAGTAAGTCCAGTCCGGTGTTAGATCAAATGCATATGTGATGTTTTTTAATTAAAAGTACCGGAGAATAAAAAGTCATTCGCTGTTCAAGTGCCGGTTTAAAGAGGCCAAAATTAACTGCACTGCGTAACCTACCACCAGGTATTCACGCTCTTTATTAAAAGTGCAAGACACTTCTCATGAAAACCAGATGCAGGCAACAGTGAGGGGTCAATTAGTTTACCCTCGTTCTATTTCTTTCTGGTGAGGAATCGAGACGTTGGTAAGTAAAAGTCGATTTCAAAACATCCCTGCAGGCCTAAAATTATAAAAAAGAACAATGCATTTCCTTTACCACCAATCCCTTATGATGCATTCAGCAGCCTTCTGCAGCGTAGCGTAGATCTACCCCTCACGCTTTAGGGGAGTCACGGACGCAGGGTCTCTGTCGAGAAGGATGGGGATCTCCCTGTCGATGTTTCAGTCCAGTTTCCATAAAACGTCCTATATTCTCGTAATCCTCAACCACCGGTATCCCGATTTATGCAAATGCAATATGCTCCTAAATGTTTTCTTCAGATCAGCTCCAGGTAAAAAGCTCCTCAAAGTTCCGTTGATCCCCTATTGTGCACTAGGAGGGCATCAAGTGTCCAAGTTAACTGTTCGGAAAGGGACTGTTGCGAGGAGACGCTAGTCTGCTGAGTCGCGTCTCTAATCATTGAAATAAATTCGTCAATGATAGGTGTCAGTCATTCGCTACTTAAGATGTGCAGTTCGCAACAATAACACCACAACCTGGACTGCTATGATGATGTTGCTGACAACCTCTGAGGGAAAAATCCGAATCGAGTGACGTTAGATAAGGAGGGGCTTGGAAGTCCACGAACTGCCATGTTAAACGAGTAGGAGGTGAGCGCCGCCATGAAAATCTTGCATGCAGTGCTTTCGGGCTAGAATATTCTGGTCCGCCTGACACATGTTCTTACATTTTTGCAGTTATTAGAAACAAAAAATGACAGATATAAACAAATAGGGCTAAAGATCTCAGTTTGAACAATGAGTAGGCTATGTTCGATTTGTTCTTTATACATTAACTTCAAAATTTGTGTGTAACCTACAATGGGTGAATTTAGTGACATGTTCAAATACATTTTCACAATCTCTTCCGGTAAATAATAACCAAATCGGTTTTAGTGGTAAAATACCTTGTGCGTAAAGGTTTGGGCATCTAGCTCAGCTCTCTCTGCAGTCAAATCGGAGTCTAGCGCCCTCTGCATGGCCATCAGTTACTTGCATGATAGAATCTGTATTTTCATAGCCCACCGCCCAACGTTAGGAAAACACATTTCTTCTGTGGTTTTATCCTCAGCACATAGCGTTTATGATGAATTCTATTAAGATTAGATCATAGATATTTGCAATTAATGCAAAACATTATGTCTAATTCTATGGGGTTTACAGTCCTTTGACTTCATGTGCTTAGAAGACCTAAAGCACACAGGTAGGGTACTAGTAGCAATAGCCAAGCTGTCACGGACAGTTATAATTGCAGGAAGTAACGGGTGGAGGTTGAGGGGATTTACATCCACCCTAGGCCTCATCTTTAGATTGACTGCCAATCTAAAGTCCACTAAGAGAATACACTGAGCCAGCTGCCATTATATCCTGCTGCCAAGAGTGAATTCTCTTGATGATTGCTATTGTACCTACATGTGGATCGATGGCTGATCTAGGGCCCACAAGTCTAGCATAGGATGACTAATATAGTGGCCCACTATCCACTTTGGCTAAAACTAACAACTGCTTCCCCACTTCATCTTAGAAGACTGTGGATACACACTTGCCTTGGCAGTCACACTAAAGTACAGATGAAATATGACTGTTCTCATTAGTAAGAGTATTCTCCAGTTGTCATCTGACCTAAACTCCTTATGTAACCTAGAAATTACCACCATAGTCTATTGTATTTTATGAAATCTGAAATGTGTGTGCATGTGAAGAATGCTTGCCTCTTACCTGTGAGGGATAGTCATTCAACATGAACTTTGCCAGATCATGAGTTTAAACCATACCACTAGTCTTACCCAAGAGGGTTGTCGTTATCAAATCTCCTCAATTGCTTTTCATTTCATTGCACAGAAGCATGGCCCTGCTGAGCAATCTACAGTCTTCAATGAGTCTCACACCCTCTTTTAAAAGCTTAGTTTCTGTTATTCACCAACCTTTGTACCAGTCCATCTGCTTATTAAAATTGAATATAGTCTAAAGAATGCAGCCACACAGAGTGCAAATAGTACACCATAATAATAACTAAAGTTATGGATGATTTATAACAAGACTGCTGTTAAAGATGATTTGGAGCTTTGCATTGAAAAGCAGCGTAGTAAAAAAAAAAGTCTTGCTTCTGGTTAGACAGCGTTTAATTCTCTGTGGTAAAGCTCTGTGGCAAAATTCTCACAAAAATGCTGACAGGTTCTCTAGTTGATTTTGGGGCACAGCACAGCACTGTGATCCGGAAAGTTACATTTTAATTTGAGATGGGCTATGAAAGCTCTCCATTTTGATGAATTTACAGTAGTACTAAACACTGCCTATATCAACATAGGCCTATCTGTTAAATAATGAAAACAAGACAAATCAAAAGAGACTTAAACTGTAAATAAAGTCAGACAGATTGATTTCTTTCCTTTAGTGGGTGACAGACTATTGATTATCTCATACTGTCAGAAAGCGATGGATCATGCAAGGTCACAAGAGCATTTTAAAGAACAAACATACCAACATTAATACTTAGACACGGATACATAAAATATTACATGCTGTATAACTAAAGAGGTGGGTAAAAGACTTGATGATAGGTTTGTGCTTAGGGACATCAACTGTCAATCTTCTCTGCAGATCCTTACAGGTCAGGTTTTAAGGTTTTAAGGTGTCTCAAGAGACATTGAAATGGTTTCAAGTCAGTGCTCACCACTCTATAACAAACACAGAGCTCCGTTATCTTGACTATGGGCTTTCTTTTGGACCATTGTCTTAGTGGAAGGACAACCATCTGCTGAGGCAAATGTCTCTTGCATTTATTTGATTTTGGATTACATATATGCAAATTATGAATGCCATGGGAGACATACAAACTTGGTCTAAAATTGGTATTTCAGTTTACCGTTTCAGTTTACTTTTTCATAAATATCAGAGAAATTATGTAATTATGGGAAAACTAGATTTAAAGGATTTCATCATTAAGGTTGCTACAGCAAAACACCCAGGATGTAAGTTTGTGAATATAATAAATTTATTCCAAAATGAAAGCAGCAATGGCATATTTTCATTGCTTAAGTGAATTACCCTCACTCCACAATAACGTTCTCCCTTAAGCAAATACAGATGTTCTGTCAGGATTTCAAAGTCCTGCTGCCTACACCCCCTTTTCTGATTGGCTGAATATACCCACTATTGGGGGAGAATTGACCAAAATACCCACTGCCGCATTAGAAACTTTCTTCAAGTTATCACGAGCAGACAAAATGGCTACAGCACACGATAAGGCTGTACTCCAAGCAATATTCAACCCAAACACTCCTTTTGGAGATATGCCTGATTCATATCAAGAGGAGGATCTTACAGATGATGGTAACTGCTTTAGAACATCCTTTATTTCCCCTGCACTTCTGATTTAATCTCTTATTGTATTATACAGTACAGACTCTTAAGATGGTGTTTATGGTTTGAGAATAGAACAATGAAACAGTTGCAGGATGATCCTGTAGGTAGATATCTGTTCATGTATTTCACAGATGATTCAGCATGCAGAACTCTATAGAGAAGATGTAGGCCTATGTGTAAATTTCTACTGCTCTTGGTGAATACATCAAATCTGCATTTTGTAATGGTATGTACAAAAAACGATACCACAGTACATTTCTGTTATTGTCATCAGACAGTCTATATGACCCGAGCTTGCTGATTCAAGTTAAGCAGCTGGAGTTGCAAGGGGTGTCAGCTGCAGAGACGGGGGACATCCAGACAGCATTACAATACTTTGACCAGGCCATTCAGCTCCTGCCACAACGACCCTCAGCCTACAACAACCGTGCCCAAACACGCCGTCTTCAAGGGGATACTGCAGGTAAGCCTGTTATGATGGAAATATAGCCTATTCAGAATAAATGTGTATAAAATGTGTATTCATATTGAGTCGATAACGTCAACCATCTCAGCCCATAAATCATATGCACTGTCTTGCATCCCAATGATAAAAATGATCTCTATTTACGATGCCATTTTCCCCCCTTAAGGAGCAATCCTGGACCTAGAACAAGCCATAACTCTGAGTGGGGGAACTGGGCGCACTGGATGCCAAGCCCTAGTGCAGAGAGGACTCTTATTTCGCCTGGGAAACCAGAACGAAGATGCAAGGCAGGATTTTACACAGGCAGCTGCACTGGGCAGCAAGTTTGCCCAGCAGCAGGCTGTGCTGCTTAATCCTTATGCTGCCTTGTGTAATCGCATGCTGTCTGAGGTCATTAACAAGCTACGAAACCCTGATGTTCCTGAGATGCAGTAGCAAAACTCACCTCAAAACTTGATGCATCTGTATGTTAACTGTGATTTAAAAAAAAAAAAAAAAAAACAATAAAAGGCAGCATTTTGTATTTAGTAATTAGTCAAATCTCCTGTTAATATTAATCCTACACTTACTATTTTGAGGAACATTCAGACATGTCCAAGTAATATTTTATTAAAGTCTAAAGATCTGTAAGATCAAAAGTCTAAAGTGATGTGTATGTGTAAATCATGAACTCAATTAATTTGTCTAAGATACAAGCCTAGTAAAGATATTAATGGATCCAAGCCAAAGTAGTAGAGATAACAAAGAATCAGTAGTAACCATGCTCATTTGATGCATCTGCCCATAAAAAAGCTGGGATACAGAATCATCTTATAACAATCATATTTCCTGTATGGCTATTGCAAATTGAATTTAAAGAGACCTGATGCACAAATTTCATGTAAACTGTCAAGAAATAAGTTTTGGTTGACTTTCCCAGTCTCACAATAGCATTGCCTTCCATTAAAACATCCATGGTCAATTTGAAAAGCAAATCTTGTTCTTCCTGTGCAGAGCTCCCCCTACAGCTTTTGGGTGCATAATGCAACAACAACATCAAAAGGAAGTCATAGGTGGACTGGTGGCACGAAATAGCAGAATATTATCTCAGTAATATTGGGCTGCACAAATGTTCCTCAACTCACATCAAATTCTCTGTCTATTTACAAGAAAGTTTATAAGGCCAGTACATTAGTGAGAGTTGTTGTCCTCCATACAGCATATTTTAGATCCAAACAATCTAGAGATGTACAAATTGACACATGGATTTTTAAAATTCCTGCTTGCTCAGGCTATGTTGTTTCATGCTGTTGGATGCAGCTTCCTTTCAATTCTGAACTAAATAATAGTCTTCATTGTCACAAACTATAAGCTATGAATTTCAATTAAGACTTATTCCTCAAGATAGAGTCTGGAGACAACTGGATAATGTACTGGCCTTGTTAACTGTTTTTCACACAATATTTCCGTACTTCTTCTGTAGGGACCCTATCAGTAGAGTAAAATGTTGTTTTTGTGTTTTGTGTAATTGTGTTTTGTGTCAGCAGAATCAGTCACTGTGCCACGTTAGTGCTTTGCTTGAAATTGTAAACAACAAACCTTCTCACACATCTGATTGACATGATTGTGCAATGCAACACATGAATCCCTTATTATCCCATTTCACACTGGAATTTTTCTTTAAGCTTGTGTAACCTGGAGAGGTGTAGCACCACCTACTGAAAAACAAAAATGTATCAGATTTTTGGAAAGAAGTTTCTGTCTGTGGTAACATGTGAACAGTGAAACTCTGTAGCCCCACTAGACTTAAAGAATGAAAGCTTTTTCTCCAGGGAAATCTTCACCACTTATGCTTTATTACACAAACCAATATATAAAAAAATAATAAAGTAAATCAGACTATCAACATGTGTAAACATGAATGTAAGGGCAAAGCTGTAGAACTTCAAAGATTAGAAAAAAATATGTCAATAATATGACTAAACATTCATTTTCTTTGGATGGCAATGTGCAGCAGTCATATTAAGGTATGTGTTAGACTGTACAGCTAGTTGAATGTTAATGATGTCTTGTCTGGCTGTGTGCAAAGCACTTTGAAATAGAAAATGGGCTATATGTAGCCTAAATTATTCTGTAGACCTCCATAGTGACATCGGCAAACCTAATTAAAATTTCCATCTAGAAAAATCCTGTGGGGTTTTGAATAACTTCTGCTCTCATGTTCAGTTGGTGATGGAGAAGTCCAAGATACAGATGTTTTATACGCACTATATGTCCTGCTTGATGTTTGTGAGCTCATCGGCTGTTAAGAACGTATCTGCACTGTCTTTGCACATCACAGTCTCTGACAATAACGTTTTATAGTTCATAATATCAAACTAAACAGTCATTAAACACCTTAAAATTGCACTTCAGTTTCGAAGTCATTCAATTATGTACAATCTCAGTCATGCAACCCTCTGGAAGGATTGTGTGCAAAGCCTTCAGATTCAATTTAAATGTGTCAAATTTATTCAGATGAATTACCGGTAAATTGACCAACAAATAATGTAAAAGAGAGGCTCACTTTTAAATTGTTTTCAGATGAGCGTTGGGTTGCCACATTTGATTTGAGAAAAACCGGGACAAGGGGGCGTGGCGGTGACGACGCTGTCATATTGTAATAATAAATAGCCTACAATGCTATTATATATTTGTATGTTTGTTTCTTTATTGTATTCAATACACAAATTAATAAAAAAAAAAAAAATTAAGTTAAGAAATAAATATAATAAAAGAAAAAATCTAACAATAATGTAACCTACATTATAGCCTATACATGTAGGCCTATACTAGATTCATTTAGCAAAGAACGTTGCAAGATACTCAAGATTTTGGCTGGTCACAAAACACAAGTGGCGAGAATGGATCGTAGGCCTTACCCACTCTGAATGCCAGTTTTCGCCCAGTCGGCGTTGTAAATGGTGTACCTCTTTTTCTTTGTCGCTGGCCCTGACTTGACTGTGCATCCTCGTCCGTCTCGCTCCCCATCAGCTTAAATTAAACAAACCAAGTCGAACGGAAACTAGGCAGTCTCCAGTCTAACTAACACTCTTCCTTCACTCTCTTGAAAAATTCTGCTCGTGGCAGTTGCTAGGTGATGCTGATATGTCAAATGTAATGTAACTTTCGCTTTCGCAGGTTTGCATTAACCAATCAAATAAGCGCATGCCTGCCTCTGACAGCTGGATCAAGATACCGTAAGAAAAATAGTAGGCCTAGGATTGCATGAGCAGAACGTAGATTTTATTAAAAGTGAGACTAGGCCCACTTAAAACATTTGGTGTCCCGGGAAAGATTATAAATTTTCCGGAACAGACAAAAAGAGAACAATCCCGGGAAAACAAGAACGTGTGGCAACCCTATGAGTGTACATTTCTTTTTTAGCAAAAAAGAATACACTGGAAAAGGGGAGTCGTCTATTCAGGGTTGTCTTATATTCAGGTCATAGGCCCCTATTCACTTACCTACCTCAAAAAACGGGGATGTGGACCTATTTCTGTTTCTCCTTACATTTTTCATCACTTCCCCCTAATGAAAACTGTGGGGTTTAACAGCCTTGTTTGGGTCAGGATTTCACCCTGATTAGAAATTGGTAGTCCTGGTCTTTTAACGGGTATATTGACCTGCATCTTAGTTGTTTTATAAATCACATTCTTTATAATTTATAGATTATTACTGGCAATCAATAATAAGGTCAATAACATATTCCAAGCTGACTAGGTGACAAGGCCCAGAAATCCTGCGCATGACCAGCTTTCAGAAATCGGAGAAGCACTTAAGGGGCGCCGCAGATTCGACATTATTTTCAAACATTTGCGTTGCCGCCGACGGCCGTATCTCCTGGCCTCCGTATAGGCAGGAAGGCATGATTCCGTCGCACTGGCATCCCTGAAAACGCTGGCGTTGATTGGGCAATACAAATGTCTAGTCATTCGGTGAGTCCCCAGTGCTCTCACTGACACTCGCACTATAGTTCAATGGAGGAACGGCCCAACGAAGGGGCGCTCGGGAGATATTCTAATCATGGAGAAGCGGAAAGCAACACTGATCGATTGAACAAATTAGTGAATAATGATCAGTGCCACTGCCAGCACCAGGACGAGGAAACGTCGACGAAGAAAACTGGTCAGTTGTCAGAAGAAATCATCTCAAACTTCAGGCGAATACCTCGCTTTGGTCCTGATCATGTTGTTCTAGCTAATGCTAGCTAGCTAATGTTAGAGGAATCAGTGAAAGTTACTAGGGAGTGTCTTCGGTAACGTTGCCGATGTTGAGATACTAAAGTTAGCATATGGCTAATATTAGCTCCCTTGCTATCTACTAGCATGTGTGGACATTGACCTTGTACACCGGTTTCAGCTCATTCATCTTTGAGCTCTTTCTCTTTTACATAAAATGTGTTGTCTTCATTAACACTATTTATAATTACAGAAGATGCTGTCATAGTTTGTTGTTCGGTTCCACTTGAATAGACTTTGTAGGCGACTTGAATGCCTAGCTTTCTTAACTAGCTAGCTCAGTCGCTTCCCCAGCAACTCGAACCGGCTCTCTTGGAATGTTCTTGCTCGTTCGCCTGTACTATTGCTATTTCCTGTCCGCCATGTTGGATGCAAAATGGCATAAACCCTTTCTAAAATGCATATGGCATGTAAGTTTTAAAGTTGATATTCGATTTATATAACTGATGTCGATGACTACTATATATACCAGCCAAACGATTGTGAAACTAAAACTGTTTGTAGGTTAGCAAGCTAAGTGCCTGGAGAGGCTACATCGCTTGCTTGCTAACTGGCGAGTCGGCCAGGGCCTGTTGCTCTCGTGTCACTCTGTCAGTCATGTGAGCAGGCCTGTCAAGAATTTTAGACAGGCTAGGTATGTTTCAAATGCTTAACCTCGGCGATATTAGATTAATGAAGTTAGTTTTTTTTTAACAATTAAACAATTATAAATCTGACTTTTACCAAAATCGTTAGTTTAAGTGTAATCCTCGATCGTGTTTTGACGTGACTAACTTGGAGCAAATAAGTTACTGTCCGACCAACCAAGCTAATATTAGTTAGCTAACAGTTTGCCCACTGATTTTGTACTAGTTTCATTTCAACAAGGCAAAACTGACTAAAACTGTAAATTTGAGTAAGATTTTTTTTTTCTTCAATAACCTAACAATCAAACTTCGACTACATGCAACTTGATATCGACAGTAACGTTAAGTGACGTGCTGGCTTTCTTTGCTAACATAAGACTAACGCTCTGAAAGTAACATAGTTCTACAATTAACGTGTATAGTTTGTGTTTGAAATACGGAAACAATTACATCTCAACGTAGCTAATGCTAATGTGCAATAATTACTTCCTAATAATACAATGCAAAAAATGATGGCTCGTTAATTATGTAATCGCTTTAATGTTGTCAAGGAACGATAAACCCTTTGGGGGACTGTATGTGAGTAAACCATTTTTGTACAACACAGATATGACTATGAGAGAATGTAACCCACATGATTCGGTAAATATCCACAATTTTTCATCCAATATTTTCTGCGCCAGAGTGCTGAGGGGTCAGAATACCATGCCACAAATCAGTCGAGGAGTTGCCACGCCATATTATATTTCCCCTGACGTGGTCATCTGGGTTGCAACTATTTAAAGAACTTGTAAACAGTAACATAAGTTTGTCTCAGCAGGATGGGGTGTTGTGGTCCAAGTCAGTTTATGAATTATTTCAGAGTTACAGGTCTCCCTTTTAAACTTAAACTTTAAAAGGGAGTTTGAATAGTGGAATGGTTTAATGGTTAAAGGTAGTCTATCAGAGAATGTTTTCTATATGTCTTTTGAAATAAGTGACAAGAACAAAATTTTTCCCTTTAAATTTTTACCTGAGAGGAATCTGGCAGTTCTTCAGATGAACCTGGCATTTGGCCATATGAAACACCCTCTTCTAATGTTCCCAGGTTGTTTGTTTGTTACTTAAACAGGCATTCACTCTGTTTTGACACAGTAAAACAATCTGGTGCTGCTAGCAGGTGCAATATTTGTTTATTTACAGGTGTTTTTGTACAATTGAAACAATGTTTTTTCAACAATGTTTTTGACAGGTTATGGAAAAGTAAACGGAGTCACAAGAGAGGGAGAGGAGATTGCCACTGCCTTGAATCCAGACATCCTTCACCCTTCTCACAGTGGCCATGCCGACAGACGCCTCATAGAACACCTCCTGAAACCTAGACTTTCCCCAGAGTCGGCTGCTTTACACAGGTCTGTGGAACACAGAGGAGGAGAAGGTGGCAGCAATTGTGGTGATTCTAAAAGCAACATGGACTGCATGAATGACCGCCCACCTGATCTTAAGACACTGGAGGGTAAGAAGGAGGCTCTAGTGTCACTCAATGGCATTGTGGCCTCCAGTGCCAGTTCTAGCCCACTTTCCAATGGTTATCCTGGGAAGCCAGGTTCACTGACTGACAACGACGGCAGTGGATCCGAGAACGGCTACACTACTCCCAAAAAGCGTCGGAACGGTCAGCGCAGTGCAAAACCTGCCTCTGGGGACATTGTCATTGTGGCGCAGACTGCAAAGGCCATGCATTCAACGCCTGTAGGTAAACAGCAGCCAGAGCCGCCTCCTGCTGAGTCTGCTGACAAACACTCATCCGCGGTGGTGCACGGCAACGGCCGGATTCGAGAAGTCTTAGTCGGCTCCTCAGCTACTGCCCTCCCCCCTGGGGAGTTTCCAAGGAAGAACTCGGAAGGCAAGACAGCCAGTAAAAAATTTGAGGAGCGACCTGTCAAAGCCAAGGCGGTCACTGCTGCCGCTTCAGCTGCGGCTAAAGACGACTCATGGACACTATTCAAGCCACCGCCCGTCTTTCCCGTAGACAACAGCAGTGCTAAGATAGTGCCTAAGATTAGTTATGCAAGTAAAGTGAAGGAGAACCTCAACAGGGCCACGGCCCAAGCATGCTCGGCTGCTGAGAGGGACCCACTCCTTCTGCCTGCCCCTCCGCAGGTGCCAGGCAAGCTCTCCCAGGTGCCGATGTCTGCTGTCAAGACCATCACCTCGGCTAGCTTTACCAATGGGCCTCTACCCTCAGCAGAGAGTGGCAACAATGGTTGCCTTTTGCCTGGTGCTCCCTTTAACGCCCCAGCTTCTGGTACCGTGTCCGTTCTGGTCCCCCAGGGAGGTGAGAATGTAGCATCCCCCCAGTCCTCGTCCGCCCCCCCTGGCATGGGCAGTGCGCCTGCGGTGGCCGAGCCCCGGAAGCCCAGCCTGTTTGTTTACCCGCATGCTGCCGGACCCCCATCTAATATGCAACTGTCGCTTCCCAGCGGCCGCCAAGCTGACCCGCCATCCCTCTCCTCTGCCACTTCCTCCATCGCCCCTGGATCTGTGTCGAACCCTTCCTCCATTGCTACGGCACACCAGAAGTCCCTGGGCGAGATCTTTCAGAATCAGTGGGGACTGTCCTTCATCAACGAGCCCAGCGCTGGACCTGATGGTGGGAGCTGCGCTGGTGGCGGTGCAGACACTGCTTCTGCCGGCAGCCGGACAGAGGGGAGGACCAGGCCCACAGTGGTGACCTTCCAGGGCGGATTCCCCTCTGGCCCTCTGCCTTTGCACGGCTCCACCACTTCGCCCCAGAGACACGAGCAATCCCCTTTCCCCAAGGCCTATGAGCTAGAAAAGCGAACTAACCCACTCTCTTCCAGCAGGGTGGTTACCCTCCGCTCCTCTCCCGGGCTTCTGGCTCAGGAGGGAGGCTTGCTGCAGACCCCCTCCCTTCCCTCTGGAGCCCCTAAAGATGAGCCCAGGAACCACAGTGCAATAGTGTTCAGCTCTTCCTCTGCTAAGGACCTCGGGGTAGACCTGATCCAGGCCTCCCCAACAAACACTGCCCCTGTGCTGGCCTTGGCCAGAGAGCAGGGCCATAATAAGGGCTTTGAGAGGAGATCTAGCTGGGGGACATTTGATTTAAAAGCTGCTGTAATTTATCACACTAAAGGTAATTGGTCTCAAGAGCATTGTTCCTTGACTAGGTTTAATAATGGTAGTTGTAAGTAAGTAAGTAATTTAGTCATTTAAAAAATAAGTAATTTATTGCGACACTCAGATATGACCATACGTTTGTATGTTGATGTTAAGCAAATGATAGAATAAAGGGTTACTGTTAGTCATGCCTAATTCATCATGGGTTTTTTTAGGATGCTGTTCATGGAAATTTTTATGGCTTAATCAGCAGGCACCTTAAGCTGTCTGTTCCTGGACTGCTGCTCTTTGTTCCATTTTAAAGCCCACCTATTTGAGCAAACTCTATTTCAAACTAATGTTTCTAAGTGTGGGACAGAAATTATAAGCTATTTTGGTTTCTTTTTAAGTGATGGCGCTGTCTGTCTCAGGCAAATCTGTAATGATAATTTTATTGTTTTTTTTTTTGTTTTTTTTTTCAGAAATGGAATATATTCTGAATTTACAAAAACAAGGTAAGAATTTATGTATTCTTTCATATGACTTATATGACTAACTTTTATAGTTTTTACTCCTTAAATGTCTTAACTAGAGTTTGCAAAGAGTCAACGATGTTAACTATGTAATCCTTACTACTCCTCTTAATGTGAAGGAAATCTCCAGAAGCATTACTTTGTGATGTTTGTGATTTTGGGCTTTTATTTAAACCTTTAAACCATAGTCTATGAAATCCTGGGTCATACCGGTCACATAACCTAAATCGTCTTTGTCTCTCCTCCCACAGATCCAAAAAGAGTTGTCCTCTACAGAGACACAAAGGACGGACCCAAACAGTGAAGTGGCAACCTGGATAACACTATGACGTCTTCAGCTGGGACACTGCTGATGCTGCTACTGCTGGCAGAATTGAAACGAAATAAACAAACAAACAAACATACAAAAAAAGCATCAACAACAAAGAGGAGTACATGCTGTGTGAAAGGGACATGGATACTCTCTTGCAAAACAAAAACATTGTTGATTTTGAGCTGAATCTTTGGAGCGTGACAGAAGCTGTGCCGAGAAACTGCTTCACACAGCCTGACGTGTGTGGTTAGTCAGCAATAGCAAACTATGGAGGGGATGCTTGGATTGTTGTGAGAGAATTGAAGGGACAAGGAGGCAGCCAGGAGACACTTGCGAGACAATCGGTGGAAAGGATCAGTAGAGTGGTGAACTGTAGCACGGTCAGTCCTCCTGGTTCTCAACAAAGCTTGATAGAAGTGTTCAGAAATGCTGTTGTGAATGGATGAAGCAGTGAGGCAAAACTGTGGATGGTGTGTCCTTAATTTCCAAAAAAAAAAAAAAAAAAAAAAATGCTCTGGACAACCTTGCAGAACACTTACACTTAAACACACACAGACCCACACAAACATGCACATAAACACTTTGTGAACAGCAAAGAAGTACCGTTATGGTCAAGGCGCTCTGCTGGAGAGTTTCACAAGCCGTAAAGGAGATGGTTCATGCTCCTCCTGTCACTGCTCCCTCCGAGTGAAAGAGGTGTTGCAGTTCTTCTTAGATGCCTCCTATATATATATTTTTTTTTTTTCTGTGCGAATTCAGACCGTTCAGAAGACTCCGGAACTGTTTGGACGCGTCCTGGAATTTTTGCAACTGTGTAGACTGGGAGACGTGCATGTCTCAAACGACTGCCCTCATGTCTTTTGAGTGGGAGGGAGAGCAAGAGCAAACACTGACGTTGGAGAGAATTTTCGACTTGCTTGAGATTCAGGTTAATCTGAGAACGTATAGATGTCTTGGGAGACAACAAATTACTCTAAGCCTTGTGGGCGCAAATAATTGTCTTAATGTTAGTTTCTGACTAAGATGGGGGTCCTACATTTGTTGGTAAACACTTAACTTTTTTTTTCTTTTTTTTTTTTTGTTAGCCTGCCTGTTATTTTAGTTTCACAGACAAGAACATTCTAGTAGATGTCCAGAAAACACGACAGATCGAAGTACAAAATGGACCCCTCATCCCCTCCCAGGTCTCATTCGTGGACAAGACTAGTGTGTTGCTGTCATTCTCCCATTGGAAATATCGCAAAGTGCTATTGTTTCACTTGTCTTACCAATGGCTCTCTGACACCATCAGACAGATGCTCCCGCCGCACAACGTGTCGCTGTGGTAACCGTGACAAAGCTTATGCTGTTTTATTTGCGTTTATTTTCCTTGTCTAAATGGGATTCTGATCCTGTTTTCTGGACTGTTTGCTTCTCGCTGAAATCAGAATCGGTTTAATGGTGTGTTGTACTTCTGTTTACCCAGATGCTTAGATTTCCTATGTTTTGTTTGTTTCTTTGTTTGTTTGTTTGTATGTTTTTTTTTTTTGGGAGGGGGGTGGGCGGGTAGGCTGCATAGTTCTTTTTTCTATGTCCCTCATTAGATGCGGAGTTGAGGGTTTTTTTTTTTTTTGTTTGTTTTTTTCTTCTTCTCGGTCTTCTAGAGCTGCTGCCTAGCCTCAGTCGCTTTGATATATTTGTTTTCTCCAAGTCATTTTGCACAGAGAGCGCAGCAGCAACTACTGTTGAAACTAGGGAGGGTTGGAGCATGCGATCAGGAGCAACTCTTTCAAAAGTCTGGAGTTAACAGGTGGCCTAGTGCTAGTCTGTCTATGTGTGCCCTAGTGTCAGTCTGTCAGCGTATGGAGAAGACTGTTTTTCAGGAGCCTTGGTTCCTGTGTTCAGCCTGGTGCGTGGGGTGTTCTATCACGCAAGACAGACAGGACTTCATATTTGTCACCCATCTTTTGATTGGCCGGTGTATCCTAGGTCGACTGTGTGCTCCTCCCCCTTTCCTCTGCTGTCCTCGTAGGATAGGTTAATGTTCAAAGGTCTTCCCTCTTGGAAAAAAAGAGAAAAAAAAATTGTGTTTGAAAAGTGTTTCTCAGTAATATCAAAGAATGAATACTAAAACTTACCTTTATCTTTCTCACCCTCCCTTACCCATTAAGTTAATTGAGTATATGAAATTATTAGCACTTTATCTAATTTTTAACTCCAGTTGCCGTTTTAAAATAGACATATCACTACGTGATGGAAAGATTTCTAGAGAATAAAATGTACTAACTTAACAGTAGCCTCTGGCTGTCTGTGCATTAAGCATATAAACATTTAAAAAATAAGTCACTCAGGTAGGCTTAGGACGTTATTGTAATTTAACTTAAATTTACCACCAGTGTTATTGCCCAAGCTGAAAATACGATGGACAAATCCTCCTTTACTGTGACTGCTTCCTTGACTCTATCCACGACTGCTTGAGGCATCATTAGGAATCTGAGAGGTAGAACATGATTGACGTCTCTCTGTATCTTGGTTCCCCTTGTACATTTCTGTCGGAAGAGAAGGCAAATGGGCAGTTTTTAATTTCACATTTTGTTTTTCAATGACGTTATCTTCAAGTGGTCATGTTGTTTGTGTGTCAATGCTGTCTGTATGGGCAGAGGGAAGAGGGGGATTGAAGCCTCATTTAATCCATACAGTTTTTAGTGTTCAATGCATTTTAACAGCCTCTCACCAACACTGTGTTGACTTTTACCCCTTTTTGACTCTTGTCCTCCTCCGGTGACTCTGGGCCTGTTTTTGATCTAGCAAAACCCACAGGTTTTATTTGATCACGCATGTTGTCCATTTTGGCCATGCTGCTCTCAGACAAGGATGTAGCCTTACCTCGACTATACCATACATGGCTAGCGGTTTTCAGTTGTTTCAACATATAGTCCGTGACGTCAAGCATTGGATAAATACTTTGTTTCTAGTGCTCTAAGCTTATGGGAATCTTCAAAAAGGTGTAGTCTTTGTTAACGTTTGAGTTGCATTCAGGAAGGGAGGGGTTGTCAGTTTTCAGGCACCACATGATCTAGTTTGTTTGCCTGTTTCCAGGGAGTTTATCACTTGTTCACTGTTCGTTACTTATTAGTTTTCCTTAAGCGCTGTTGTAGTCTGTCTTGTTTTTACACAAAGGGATTTCAAACTGTATCTTATGTCATCTTTCCCATGAGCAAACACACTATTTTAAGTAGCATGACATTGCAATACTTGGTTTTATTTAATGCTTATGTTTTGTTCTTTATTTTTGGTTACAACTTAAGCTTGTTCCTCATTTTAAACTGAAAACTAACGTCCAAAGAGCTGTTCCATGCTGTGTAGAGAAGGTGCTTGTTCTCATCTTTCTTTTTTTCTTTTTCTTTTTTTTTTGAGAACTTGTTTTGAGATGTTTTAAGATGTTAAACTGTCTCAACAGCTTAAATTCTGTCAAAGCAGGAATCAACTCGTTGGTTGTAGTGTTAATTTACTCTATGAGTTGACTTCTCTCTTAGAATCATGCAGAACGGAACTGTCATGTCAGTCATGTTCTTTCTTTTTGTTGTTTAGGGGTGGGCGGGGGGACACAATGCTTAAAAATGGACCTGAGGACAGAAATAACAGCTGGCAGTATGAACTCACCTTAAAAAAAGAAAAAATCTCATCTGTCACAGGAGACTAATTTTGAGCATACTTATATCCGGAAACCCTCTGCCTGTCCCATCTGCCCTTTCTATGTATGTCACTTTAGAACTAAATGATTGAGGACACTTTGGCCCTCTAGGGAGTCGTAGTTGTATGAGGGGCCTTCCTCTTGCGTGCCCAGACACACATACTTTGTGCACAGAGCAGTTTACAATCAAAGAATTGGTGCAGTTCAAAGATGCGACTGTGGTGTGTCGCTGTGCTTGGCGCAAAAAAGGCCAGCAAGCAAAGACTCTCGGAGAGGCCAGATTTCTCAGCGTGGTACATGCCACAGTCCTATGTCTAAAATATGTCCAAAGTTTGTTGCTTGGGACTCGGTAGATCAGGAAACCTGTGTTGTCTAATCTCTCCCCATCTCCCAGGCCAAAAAAAAAGCAAAACAAATAAGAGCACTTGTTTGATTAGTCCTGATTGGAAGTGCTAATCTGCTGACATCACTTCCTGCTTTCATTATCTCTAGTGTAGTTTGCAGAGCTGTTGTGTCTTCAGCGAACAGTGGAGAGAGGTAGGGGGCATGACGGGAATAGGACTGGGAATGTGGCTGACAAAAGCACTTGTTCATCTGCATTGGACACTGGAGTCCTTACCCAGACATTTTCCTTGTCTTGTTCTAGAAAGGAACTGCTCTTGAGTTTTCTCCTGGGTGGGGACCTTCAGCTCTATGAGTGAATAATTGTGTGTGTGTGTGTGTGTGTGTGTGTGTCTGTCTGTCTCTATTGATGAGGACAAGTGTCTTCATTCAATTCAATGATATGCAAAGTGTAATGTTTGAGAATTGTCAAAAAAGAAAAAAAAAAAAAGATTTAAAAAATATTCAGGGTGCCTGTGCTGAAAAGACATTTGAAATGGGAATCACTTGATAATCATTTAAACATGTATGAGTAAGTTTCTAGCATTTTTCCTTTATCTCCCCACTCTTAAATTTTGTGCCATGTTTTGACTGTTAAAATGTTTTAATTAAAAAAAAAAATCATCTTTGTGTCACTCTTTCCATATCCTGCCGTTCTTGATGGGATGGGGGAGGGTGGGAGATCAGCATTTGTTTTAAAGTATCTTAGTGTCACTGCTAATAAACTTGTTGGAGGAAAACAGTACCTTGACTTGTCCTATTTCAAACTTTTTTTTTCCCCAAAGCATTACAGTGGAGACTTTTTAATTATTTTAGTTTCTTTTTTGGTCAAATTTTGAGGTGAAAACACACAAAAAACATTTCCTGGGATATGGTTACAGTGCAACGGAAACATTATTATATAACATATTGCGACTGCTTGTAACTTGTTTTGTTTTACTTGAGGTGCTTGTTACTCCATCCTCTGCTAAACCGAACGCTAAAATAAGATGAATAGCGCACACGAGTGTTTATCCCCTGGGAAAGTCCCACCACCACCCCAGGGACCTGGCTGATGGCCAGGGCAAGTGACTTGCTGAAGGACATGCCAAATGAAAGGCCTCAAGCTCAACAGACAAGGGTTCCTTGGCCAGGATGTGTGGCTCTTGTGTCCTGGCTTCTTTTATTGCATGCTGCACATGTGTAACCCTTGCCATGTGATGGGCTGAAACGTGGTACTGAAATTATCTTTGTAAATAAATAGATTTACTTGTGTGCAATGTGGGGTTTTCATCAGTAGAGGTCACCGTTATACTACTTGATAAATATGCCAATGGTGCACGTTACCTTTTGCACTCACACTTCCAAGGCTTTGCCATGCACTGGTACATTCTATAGTGTTTGGTGCAATCATTCTTATTCCTTGACAAAATCCATGTTTTAGCACCTCTTAGACAAGACAGACTTCTCCCTCCTCCCTTCCCATCCCTACTCTTTAGTTGCTTTATAATGTGTAAGACCACTGTTACTCCCTTCGCAGGTTTTTTTTTTTCAGCTGAATAATGTTTCAATAGACACAAAATTGTCACTGTTGAGTTCAGTTGCATTGTCATGCAAACTTATTCTTTTCAAAGTGTAAATCTGAATGATTATTTTAAGGCTTTGAAGTCTGTTATTTAATGAGGCATCTGTCATCAACAGGGTTCTGCAGATTTAATCACTGATTCTTTTCTGTGTTGCCTTGAAAAATGTTTTAACTCAGCATATCTGCATTTCACATGTTTACAGTCGTTTTTTATTTTGTTTTGCCTTTCAATTTAAATTCATGTCCAACCCACTCCAATCCACTTGCGTACCTCATGTTATCTTATTTACCGAGTTAAAAGAATAAGGCGGCATCCATAAAACATGACAGAGGCAACATGAAAGGAAGCAGTGCATGGCCTGCTGCTACTTCCCCGCCTTTCTGTGGGGGGAACCGAGGGTCCACAGATGCATTAATGATGACTGGATGGGTGTCCCTGGACTCTTTGGCAGGAGCATCCCCCTCTGAATCTCTTTTTAAATGATGGAAAGTGGAGCAGCACAAATGTGAAATCTCACACCTTTCCAGGATCACTCCAGGGCTCCACAGCATTATTATCACCACTGAATAACTCTGGGCTCTATTAGACGGCTCTAAATGCACAGAGGCCCTGCGAACATGTGAGGACCTGCACGGGCAGTGGGCAAAAGTGACACATTCTTTAAATTAAGGTGGAGAAGGGGGGGTTAAAGAAAACAGTCGTGGTCTTCCAAGCATTTCATTTCCTGCCGGCAAAGAGGCACATGACGTTTCTAAAAACAGCCTTCCAAGTGTGTCTCGGTGCTTTAAATAGACTGAGCCACATGTGTGAGAGGTCAGTTAGACTCATTGTTTTGCTGGCTGCATGCCACTTCAGGATGTGCTGTAATGGACTTCACATGGGCCAAGAGGTCACAGGTTGTTAGCTGTAATTTAATGACTATAAATTGTAATGTTTTTAATGGTGGGCTATTTCTATGACCTCATTTCAAAATCCACTGTATACACTTGGGAATTCTGCCAAACACTGCCAAAATCAAGTACAAACGCTGATTAATTTTAGATACATAGGTCCATTTAAAATTGTACTGTATTTTAATTTAGGCAATATCTGCAGTATCTAGTTCATTGAAGAACCAAGAAAAGCTTCTTATGTTTCAAATCAATTGTATTAATATTTTATTATCCTAATTGTTTTTTTTTTTTTTCACATTGTCCAGTATTACAGTTGGACAGAAATTGCACGACTATGAACCAAGACACACACTGAGGTTGGTCAATTTATTCTCTTCGTGTTTACTTTTCATGCCTGTCTGCTTTGACCCCTGGTTTTGCTCTATAAAGCACAGCTCTGAATGGCCACAAGAATCCATCAGACACCACCAGCAGACCGGGTGGTCCAATCAGTCAATGATTCATTAATCCCATAGCTGCAGCACAACATTCAGCCTGATCAAATCAAATCACTTGTCAACTACCACCCACAATTTCCGTCATCACTTTGTCCACACCTCATGGAATATAGGCTAAAAATATGGCATCTTCTTCTCTTTTCTATTCTGCTGACCATCTGTATTTTTCTGCTCCAATTACGAACTATGATAGCTTCAGTTCTGCCTGGACATATTCCACTCAACATTCCACCGCTCTAATACCACACACACACACACACACATACGCACATGTACACACTCACACACACCTCCATCCACACTTTTGTAGTGCCTTGAGCTGTAGTCTGTGTTTAGACCAAACGGGGCCACGATAGTGGTCCAAATCACCATTCTCCTGTCACCTCATATTTGGCTTAGAAAAACCTCAATGCAAAAGAAGACATCAAATCTTTTGGCTGTCTTTTTTAACAATATGGGCAATGAGGGTCTATCCTTTTTTTGTTCTAATTATTTAACTAGAGATCCAAGTAACTAGCCAATTTCAAAATCACAATTTCAAAATCACAATTCTTTAAAAAATGTAAGACTTCAACAGAGTTCCAGTATCAACATGCAGTCCATTATCACTGAAAATTTAATGCTTAGAAGAAGAAAAAACACCGCCATCAAAATGATAAATGGGGTAGTTCACTCAGCAGTCAGTTGAAATACCCCTCATTCTTTGTCCCATATACTGAAAATACATGAAAACACATAACAGCATAGTTGATGGTTGAGTGTTTCAAGTGAAGCTATTAGTGAACACATTTATTAGTCATCCTGTTATAAAAGAATCCGCTGCCCAGAAAAAAAGCCAAAACTATTTTATTTCTTTGATGTCATTGATGTCACTCAGCATGAAAGGTTTAGCGTAATAATCTAAGAAATAATACAGGTTGGCGTGAGTGAAGACAGAGTTGCCTAAAACCATGAACTGGACCCATGAACTGAAGACAAATCAATCGACAGTTGGAATTCTACTGTATGCTTCCTTTCTGTAGCAGTGGTCTCCTTGAACTCCTTGATTGTCACTGCGTCCTCATATTAATGTCTAGTTTGATGACCCTAATTTAATACTGATGAGTATTTTCATGTATTTGTAGCTGGTCTGTAAATGTGCATACAGTCAGCCAAGCAGTTTTCTAGCCATCCAATCATTAAACACTTCCACATGCATAATGTATTTGCGAAAAACAACATGCAACCTCTAAATCATGCATTGCAGCAAAAAATCTTTTGTATACATCAGATGGGACTGTATGTCTCCTACGTTCCACAGCATTAAAGCCTTTTATTTGCCATGTATCTGGCATTGTGATTAACACACTCACGTGACTCTTGGGAAATGTACAGTATTTTCTATTGACCATGTTATACAGTGGGGCTGTAGACATTTGAGAGCACCTATATAGGCTTTATATTGCTGGAGGAAGAGTGAATTTGGGACAGGTCTCAGTCATCCATAAGATCTAGGCTGGAGAAGTTAAAGAGGGCAGCAGTGTTCTTACAGCAGGTTAGAGAAAGGGACTAATCATTCTGTCTTCAATAGAGTTAATACATAATTAGCTATGTAGATTATATGCAGTGTTGGGAAAGTTACTTGGGAAATGCGTGTTACAGTTACAAGTTACTCTATCTAAAATGTAATAGTAGTGTAACTATTTCAATTACTTTAACAAAGTAATGTAACTAATTACATTTGATTACTTTTTAATTACTTTCCCATATTTTGAATGAATTTTGTCAGCTTTCAATCATTTCCAGTTTTTAAAACCGTGGATTACCCTTTATGTATTAATCAACACTGACTGCTGTAAAGATCCCTACAAACTCCTTAGACTTCAGTGCATTAACTAGAAGTTATCTATTTTGTGTGATTGCTAGCTCATTTTTACTTTCTGCGATGGGCTAGACCAGGGATGGCCAACCGGCGGTCCTGGACAGCATGCAGCTCTTTGCTTGGTCTCTTGCATTCATATTGAAGTTTTTGTTTGTGTGTGTGTGTTCGCTTCACAAATGTGCATGTGTGTGAGATGAAAATACAGTCAAGTTTTCTGGCAGGGGGCAAGTAAACAATTTCTTAATTTCGCTCTCTAAATGGCAGGGAATAAATGCACAGCAAAGCGAAAATATGAAGATAAACACAGGACGTTTAAATGGGGGAGTTTATAGTTTTTTGTTGAACGTAATGGCAAATCATTCTGCCTTACATGGTGGGTGGGCGTGGGTGAGAGTTTTTTTTATAACTGTAAGATAACCAATAAAAATCACTTGACACCATGAAATAGGTTATGTTGTGTTTTCAATTGCTGCAAAAGTATGATCGTCATTTCATTTAGTCAACAGAACACCTCTGTTCGGATTAGAGTTAGGCTACCATTCCAAAATTATTAATTATAAGTGATACAAAGTTTCAGAAATGGATAAAAAATAGAAATGAACCAATAGCATCACATTAACTATATTAGTGGATCTTAATGCCGAAGTTGCTCATTTTGCCCTGTCGAACATACGCTACATTACGCCTACCTTAATTTGCTACCTGATCATGATGTTAGCAAGGTATGGCTGATTAGGTAGGCTACAGCAAAATACTGATCTGGCAGTGTTGCTTCAAGAGTAATTACAGCTGTTGAACGTTCAATTGTGATGTAGGCACACCACATTCATTTAAAATTACGCAAAACCGATAACATGCGCACGCCATTCCATCGTTGATTTTGACTAAGGCTGACTAACTTGTAACTGGCATAAGTCCAAACCACTATTAAAAGCTAAGTGAAATATTTGAAACTATTTAGAACATGTCCATGTTTAGTTGTTCTATACTGTCTTTCATACTTATTACATTTGACGAATGACAGACATTTGCAGCTTGTGCATTTGCAATAGGCCTGTTTACTACCAAGAAGTAAACTTATTAGAGGAATAGACAAAAGTCATGTACAGTAGGCAAGCTGACGTAAGATGATTTAAACGCCTTTTCATTTACCAGTGTGGCTGCTAAATTCACAAAGGCGCATTTTCCTGTGTGCGCGAACAAATAATATGCAACACTATGCAAAATACAGGCTTTTTATTGTCTGTACATTTGCCCTTATCATAACCCATGTATTCCATTAAACATACAAGTATTGGTGAACAACAATCATTTCCGACTAAGGAAGTTCTTTCATGTCGAAAAATGATTGGTCCACATTATTCGCGTAATCTTTTTGAGCAAGTGGTAACGCTATCTCGCCATTTGGGCTCAGAATCCCCAATGGATATCCATTGCTTTGCACGGTTGACAGAAGCCATAATGGCGGCAGTTTCAAGCGCGTGAATTCCTGTTTATTTTGGTAAGCCCTCCAGTTCCTGTCTCGTCACATATAATTGGCTTAAAAACATCAAAAACGCAGATTCCGCACTCTGATTGGCGGAGAACCCTTCAATCACAAAGGGATTCGACGGGTACCAAGAACCTTCGGTTGCGCGTGTGCTTCCCCAGGTCCTGGCAGCGCCATCCGGCTGGAGGGAGAGGATTCTGGCCGCTTGTTTGTCACTGCAAAGGAGCACTGGATGTTTTTATTTTTATTTTAATTTACATTTTTTCTGGATGTACATGGGCGCGCTGCAAAAACGGACTAAGCAGCAAACTGGCAATCCAGAACGTCGGTGTCGATGGAAAAAATAAGTTGACTGCCTGTGGAAGAATTTTGTTTTCCTCGTTCCAGAGAAGAGGAGAGCTCATTTTATCAAAATGAATCGTATTTCAAGAATCAAGAGAGTGCGGGAATAGTGACATTCAGAGAAAGACGGCGACCCACATTTTGTGAACACTGCACGAACGTCAATATCCTGAACGCTTTATATCGATAGTCATATTTCCGTGCGACGCTGCTTGAAAAATTGTTACACGGTGGTGTTACATTGGTAAAGATTTGTTTGACGAAAAGCATTTTGCCCGCGTGTAAAGCCAAAATAAGTAGCTAGCAAGTGACAAGCTAGCGAGCGTGGCCTGATTGAGACCCAGCTAACTTCTGCAAACTGAATGCAGCACTGGCAGTGGGAACAGCGTCGGTGCTGGATCAGACAATATGGCAAACATGAGGAAATTGAAAAGATGAACGTACGGTGTCCTATGTAAATGCACATCGATTTCCCATTTCTTTTCATTAAGGGGGAAATCAAACGAATTTGGGGTGAGGAGAGTTGCTCATCTCTTCCAACATGCGGGAGATTTAAGGCCGTGCAACATTTATTTATTGTGGGGGGAGCGGGATTTATTTTGTGGCATCAACATTTTAGCTTGTTCGGTTCATTCTGTGAAGCAAGCAGATTCTTGTACAGAATTTCTTTAAGAAGCTTAATATTGCATTAGTCGTTAGCATTTTGCACGCAATATTAAGGGTCCATTTTCAGAACTAGGTCAGATTGGTAGAATGATAAACCTTGAGATTCTGTAAGAGTGGGTTAATAATGACAACTGACACATTTATTTCCTTCTCATGCCAGATACTTTTAGGTTGATTTTTGTTTTTCTGTCGTTACATATGACAGCCAAATGACAGCTTGAAAACCACTGCCTCTAGCTTGTCAAGTCACACATTTATCCCGTTGACCGTTAGATCTCACTAGGGACCCATTTTTGCTCCTGTTCTTTTCTTCCTCTTGTTTTTGTTTGGAGTGGATGGCTCTCTGCGGAACAACGGCAACTAATGCCGCAAAAATGATGGCCGCGTACAACGGTGGTGCCTCAGCAGTAGCGGCACACCACCCGCACCATCACCACCAACTACCGCACCTCCCACCCCCTCACCTTCACCACCACCACCACCCCGGACAACATCATCTGCAGCATCCTGGCTCGGCCGCTGCCGTCCATCCCGTTCAACAGCATGCATCTACGGCTGCGGCAGCCGCGGCCGCTGCTGCGGCGGCGGTGATGCTGAACCCGAGCCAGCAGCAGCCCTACTTTCCCTCGCCAGCTCCTGGACAAGCACCAGGTCCGGCCGCGGCCGCTGCACCAGCCCAGGTTCAAGCTGCTGCGGCCGCGGCTGTCAAAGCTCATCACCACCATCATCAGCATTCGCATCATTTACAACAACAATTGGACATAGAACCTGACAGACCCATCGGATACGGAGCGTTTGGAGTGGTTTGGTAAGTTACCCTCAGCCGAAAAAGTAGTTTTGAGTTTGATTAGGCCAGTGATTGTGGACTAAAGCTGACTTTCATTTAATGCATCTGAAGTTTACTCAACATACTTGATATCCTAGTGAATCGGCCCAGAGTGCTCTGTAATACAAAACTTCCCTGAGCCTTGTTTCTAGGCCTGATTCCTCCTTAGGAAATAACATTGAAGGAGGACTTCGTTAGCTTATACCTTAGTAGAGTTGTTCCCTGTTGCATTTTGAAGGTGTCTTTGGAATAGGAGCCTGTGTGTGTGTGTAGGGGGGGTTGGGTTGGGGGGGGGGACTTTTTGGCAAGTGAGTTCAGCTGGCAGCACTTTGAAGACTCCTGATAAGCTCTTTTAAAGGCAGATTAAATCTGTTTCTCTGTTCTTGAAGGAGAGATCCACTTGCTCCACTGATACTGTGGCGTTTGGTTATTGTGAGTCCTTGGGAGCGTATTGTTGGCAATCAATGTCTGTTATATAATAATTTAGCGGAGTTTGTAATCTAAATTCTCTCCCACATTGTCCTCATACATCCAATGTTAAGTGTGAGATTTGTTGCTTGGGTCTACATGGCAGATTTCTTTTGTAGTTTTGAGTTTTGGCACACCATTGAAGAAATTCACTGACTTCCACATTTGAAGTGGAGGGTTCCATGACGTGTTTGGTGAGACTGATGGGATTGGAGTACAGATTAGTTTCCTTGTTTATTTGGCCTTATCTTGTTCTGTGCTTACAAGCTAGTTTATCTGATAGACATTGGTGCTGAGCTTTTTCTAGTTTTGATTGTCTTGACCCATACAAGTTGCCCAAAGTTGTACCCTTGTCTAAACACGTACCCAAAAACACTGCTACATGCGTCAGATCTATCCGAAGGAAAGACTTGCTCTTTGATGGATTATAGCTTCTTGGATATGACTACAAGTGTGTGGCATAATCAGTTATTTTTCATATTTTGAATGAATGTGTGTGTGCTTGAAGTGGAGGCTCTAGAGCTGACTCCCCCTTGTCAAACCCCATCCCTCCTCCCCCCATATCTGAGCTGGCACATTGCAGGCCCCAGCACTCACTGTCGCCACTGTAATCTCACCCTGACCTTTCCTCAAAATCGCTTCCTGTTGCTCATTGTCTGCTTTTAATCTTCGCCGCTGCCTGACTGGGTATTTATAGCCCTATAGCAGAGAAATGGCACAGAAGGACCCCGGAACAGTGTGTTCATTAGGGCCTGGGGATGAAGAGAGGTTGAGAGACGCAGGGAAGAGAGGAGAGGGAGGAGGAACAATAAGACATGGTGAGCCCAGTAAACGAGAGATGGGTGAGGAAACCACTGAAAAGAGAGAAAAAAAGACATCTGTGTCTGTGAACAGAAAAGCTGTCCATGTGGACTGTGTGCGCCCGAACTCGGCTGACTGATGTCATAAGGCATGTTAATGGTAATAGGATGCGCTGCTTCTTTCCTCCAAACGCTCAGTCCAACATTAGAAGGGTTACATTAAGCTGATGGCTGAGGCTGCTGATTGTGCTGCAGCTGCTGTAAACAGGCCTGATGGAAAGTAGTAGGGGTGAAGGAAGGGACTAAGATCTGGTTGGGACGTCTTTTTTTTCTTTCTGCAGAGGTTGACTTTTGGCAGACTGTGTGACCGTTCAGTGCGTGCTTGCTGATGCATGCAGTGGTGAAACGTGGAGTAGGCCTAAATTGGCTTAGGCCCAAGCAGAGCACAAAGTGCATGTGTCATGTGATTAACTGTTGCCAGCTCAAGCTCCCGATTGGAGGAAAAAAACATCTCTAAAATGTTTCAACATATTGACACCTGACAGTGGTCTAGGTTTGAAAAATAGAATTCAAACAAACCTGACAGAATCATCAAGGAAGGTGGATGGTGTGCTCTAGAAGGTCGGAGGCTCACCCATATGGAAATGGTATTAGTCTAATGTCCACACTCACACTTACTTCTACAACCATAGTGTGCACCGAGCACCTGACGAAAATTGCGTCAACATGCACAACGCCTGTCTCCTACATTTAGTTACATATTTGTTACACGGTTTACTTTACTCAGTTGTGAAGTAAAGCTGGATGTGTCCCAAGAGTTTCTACTTAGCTTGTTGTGTGTTTTATTATCACTGAACCAAACTAGTTTATTGGTCAAGGTTGAGGATCAGTTACTGTTTAGTAGGGCACATAACTCTGATGCACACCTGGACAGCTGGAATAAAATAAAGTATGCAAAACCATTGCAGTGCACAGTTCACAAAACGGATGTGAATGTGTAGTAGCCTAACAAACAACTGTATATACATACATGTCATTGTCTTTGTTTTATTTGCCTGAAAATAACCTGTTTGCTAAGTATCTTGGCAAGTTCATTATGTCCTCATTAAAGAGGATGGTTTATATTTAGACACAAGTGATGGAAAAAACGTCCTGTATTTAGGTGGCTTGGTACTCATTGGAGAGGAAGTGTGTGTGTGTGTGTGTGTGTGTGTGTGTATGTTTGTTTTGTGAAAAATATTAAGCATCTGTGTATTTGTCTCCATTTGTCATCCAGTGGTTGTAGGGGATCAAAATGATTGATTAATTAATTAATTCTACAATTACATTATTATTGCTCCACTGATTTTAAATGCCCTGTTATTGTCTGATTTATTGTGTGATCTTTGTTTTAAGCCGTCTGAATGTTGAACACATGGCAATGAATCAGTCAGCCATTACCTGAGAAAATCATAATAATCTTTACTGTCATATGGCAATCAGGATATGCTTTAAACAGGATCGCTTTTGGCAAAGCTACTTTTATATATATATTTTTTATTTATTTATTATATATTTTTTTTTGTCACATGCATGACAGTTCTGTACGTTGTCAGTGTTTCTTACCTCAGATGAAACCTTAGCTGTTGGCCCAGCTGTCTTTATATTTTTCTGCTTGATTATTTTACTCTTTTGATGATCATTTATATGGTCACACATGCAGGTATATTGTCCCAGTTACCTGAAGTTAGTCCCTTGGCTGCCCATCACATGACCAACTCCTCATGCTTAAAGAGCCCATAGAATGCAAAACCACATTTACCAGTTATTAGCCGGGCTGAAAATCTAAAACTAGTGCTCTGTCTATGTAGACAGCGCAAAGCTACACCTCCTCCATTACATTGTCTAATCCAAAGAGCTCTGCTCTAGAATCTTTGGTCCAATGAAAAATTGTTTGGAACAGTCTCTTGTCCAGCCCCCTGTTGCTTTGGTGGTAGGCTATAAACAAACTGTAGTCTATGTAATAGCTAGCTAACATTTTGCTGCACACTCGGTCACTAAAGTGTTGGTAGGCTAGCAAGCTAACCATAACAACAGATACTAATGTCGCATTTCCACTACGGCCCCGGGCCGCCCCCAGGCTTCACCCCAGTCTTAAACACCTGTGCTTAGCCCCAGTGTTGGCATTTCCATTACCAAGTTTAACACCGGGGTTTTAAGTGAACTTGGAATGTTTACTATACAAAGGTAATAGCCTATGTTAATTTCCCGGTAAAGATGCATATCGCCGTCTATCATAGCATATCATAACCTCAGACATAAGTGCTGAAACTAAAACGTAGCCTATGCCTACATAATATTAAATGGTAAATGGTTCTGCATAACGTTGTCATAAAGGCTGACATTCCTATTGCTCAGATAGTTCACCGATTTACTGCTGAGAAACAGACCTGCTGCCTGCTTGAAGCGTAGGCGCAAACGTAGCGCGATAATAATAAAATAAAACGGTAATGTTAAAAGGGGAGCATTAAAACTAATCTGCATACAGTCTATATAGCCTACAGTTGGGGTCAGACGTAGTTGGATGTTTTCTAGCAGTAACGCTACCTTCAAGCTAAATTTCCCCTTCACCTAAACAAGATTCACTGGCCTATCCTTGTGCATCCTGAGGTTCCTTGATAAAGTTCGAAGTTGTTGAGCCAGCATCATTTATCTTTGGGCCAGAGTTCTTGCAAGTGGCAAATACAAACTTTAAAGTCTGCGTGAAGTTCTTAAAAACAAATGTCATTATGCTACAAATTGAGCAGCTCTAACTTGACGTTAGGCTCCATCTGGGGCTACTACTACCGTTGCAGCATATTGACCTGCTGCTTGCCTGTAGCGTAGGCGCAAACGTAGCACGATAAAATAAAGCGGTAATGTGAAAAGAACATTTTATGATGGTCAAAAAATGTGTACTATGGGCTCTTTAACATGTTGAGGAGGAGTGGCTAATTAGAAGGAGTGGCCGTTGATGTCTTTCTTTCCCAAACAACCCGTTCACACTGTCTCTAGCCACAGGCCATCCTTAACTACTCACTAAACATGTTCCTTCACCATTTTTAGTTCCACTGAGCCACCATGGCAGAGCGCTGCTGCATTCTGACTGTCTTCGGAGAGTGCAGCCGTGACCCATAGCGCACCCTGGTCTTATCCCAGGTCCATGAAACAAACTCTCACCACCAGAAGGAACTCAATGAACTGCTGAAAGGCACTTGGGTGCCGACCAAACACTCTAATGTGAAAATGGTCTCAGTGTAACTTGAAATGGGCCTGTAATGGGGCATCTGGCAAAAATGAAATCAGATTTATTTCCTCGCAGTGTTCAGTGAAGATCTGAAATCCTGGCATACCTTTGATGTTTGCCTCTTTCATGGACACACTCAGTGTCCCTGGCTCTGCCTGCGCCTGCCTACTGTACATACTGCATTTTTCTGATGCACCACGCTCCTTGTTATTGGCTGAAAGCTGAACTGCAAGCTGAAAGCATGGCTTTCTTTAATGTCACCACATCTAGGTCATGGATGTGCTATATAGAACAGGCCACGGGTCTTTGAAAATATGTTTCTTTTCAATACTGTTAAACCCTACCCAGTTGAACACCACAAATACCAGTATTAATTTATACACTGCTAAGAATGCATGAATATTTACTTGCTGATGCAGCATAAATCGTCAAGCATGATATTATAGTTTTTAAAACAACAAATAAAAAACAATGCTCTGTTATCATTTGAGCTCAGTCTGCTTAAGGTGTGATTCACGCCCAGGACTGAGGCAGTCAGTGCTGAGACGGCAGCAACCCACCTGAAAGTTGACCCTGCAGCATTCCAGACCCACTGCTGCTGGCCACGCACGAGCCACACCTGAAGAGGCAGCCGTACACCCTGGAACACCTCCTTGGCTTGCTCTGGACTCCTCCCTTTTCCTGTTTTCTTCCTGGTCAACATGCCCCCTGTTATGGCCCAGCGTACATGACAATGTCTTTGCACCCCCCCCCCCCTTCTCTTCCTCTCTTTTCTCTTCCTCTGTCTCTTTTTAAAGGCCCATTATAATGGCTCTGATGGCTGGGAGCTTTTAGTGCCTGCAGCATAAAAGGCTCCAAACCAAGGTCTGGGCTTTTTTTCTGCGGCCACAGCAGTCAAAAGCAGCTCTTAAGAGGCCTGCATTTGGCAGATGCACGGGCCAAGAAGAGTGTGATGACTTACCTTTGAAGTTGGTGTGTGTGCGTGTGTGTTTGTGTGTGGTAGAGGGTGTTTTGGGGTGGAAGAAAGCGTACCTATTAACCCCTTTGTCACCTGGCTCTGTCAGGTTATTCTGGGTGTGTGATTGTTCTAAGCTGAGGCATAATCATCAGTTGGGTCTGACAGCAGTCCTGGACCTCTGCCAGTGTTTGTCAGGCTGCTGCATTTACTCTCTTTCGCTTGGATGTTTCTGTGCAATCATTACTGATGACAAGTGTTTTGGGTTGATGTATTAAAAGATTTGGGGGCAAAAAAAACTCTCTCTTCTTACACCACGAGGGCAGTTTTCCTCTCAGCCCTGATTCTTTTATTTTTTTTCTCAAGTCTCCCTTTTGTCAGAGAACCTAGACAGACATTGTCTCCCTGCCTAGCTCTTCAGGTTCCCCTCAGCCTCTTCATCCTTGACTGTTGCCCCTCCAGCCTCTAACAAACCCTCTCAACTGGATGAGAACAATAAGAAAACTCCAGCAGTGTGGCTCTGATGATTTATGATTTAATGCGTTACAAGGAAGTGACAGAACGTTTGCCGCCTGAGTATGTTGTCTTCTTTTGTGTTGGGGAAACTTGCATTGTGAAATAATCTCTTTACTTTCAGGGCTGTGGTGATGGGACAGGCAGCTACAGCAACCTACTGCTAATGTAATTAAAAAAGAAAAAGGACTTTCCATTCTGCTTTTTCTGTCTTCATCAGTCAGCAGTCGTATTGCACTGCTGCTGTTTAAGAGTCCCCTTGGGCAAACGTCAGGTTTTGCATGTGGGCTACCACACCCACAAACAGGTATGGCTGTTGGCAAGGGCATTTGAATATGGCTCTCCTCATGTCTGGCTGCCATTACACTTTTGTTTAAAGGAAGGGGGAACAGGGATGAATTGTTAGTGTCTTGTGCCACACCCTTTGCAAACGGTTGAAATGCTCAGCCGTATGAGAGTGGCATTAGTCAAATGTTCACACGCACACAAACTCCAACTGACAAAGAGCGCTACATGAACACTGTCCTGCTACGTCTATTTGATATCTGTTTAAAAACTGCCAACATCTCTCCTCCTCTTGACGACGTGTACACACTCACACACACAGTTTGTACTTTGTCCTCTTGAAACAGAATCTAAACCCGAAGCACCCTGTAAACACTGGGATTGGTTCATTGACAAGAGATTCAGCATTGCCAAGGCCATCCCTCATCTGTCAGCAAGCTAGCTGCGGAGGAGCTTCTGGTTGCACTAATGATGACTAACTAGCTCACAATTCCAAGCAGTCCATGCATGAAATCCCAGCAGCGGTCGTGAAGCTCAAGGCCCAAGTGGCCAGTCTGAATCAGCGTTTCACGCTCAACTCCTCCAACATGCGCAGGGATGGGAAACTATGGCAAACTAAGACTTTGGAATGCCTATGAAGGACACCCGACAACCCCCCGCACACATACACACACACACACACAGGCATGCTGGCAGGGGAGAGGGCCGTGACAAGTGAAAAGTGAAAAATGAAGAAGACAGGAAATAAGAGAAAGCAAGAGTGATGAGTTTTTTTTTTTTTTTTTCACAAGCAGCGCTGATTAGAAGAACATCCTGAGGAAATGGAGGGTGGGAATGTGTGTGTGTGTGTGTGACTGAGAGAGGACATTGATTAGGACTGCGCTGAACAGGAAGCCAGAGCTGTCTGGGTACAGGCGAAGGGAGTGTCCCTTCTGCTTCTTCAGTGGAGAGAACTGTCTGCTTCTCTGCTTCCCAAACATCAGTCCTCCATAACACACACACACACACACACACACACACACACACTCTTCTCCTCGTCGTCTTATTAAATAGCTGAAGCCATTTTCAGGTTCCTCCTTGAGGAGGGATAGTGATTGAGTCTTATTCAGCAGCCAATGGGAAAACAGCCTTGCCTGCATCTGCCCATACTGTATCCACTATGTCCAGCTGTAACAGTCCCAGGACGGCAGAGACCCTTTGTCTGAAGCATTGTTTGGCGTGTAATAAGCGGCTCGCCACATGACACAAAGCTCAAACCATCATTATTTGAACCACGGCTTTAGTTGTCCTCCTTTCTTTACCCGGCATCTCCGAGCTTACAAGCTGTGTCGGCATCACACAATGCTGTATAATTTTCCGCAGCGTGCAATACCATTAGTGTGTGGTTTTGTGAATTGTGCCTCTCCATTGAAGAGCTCCTGGGGGAGACCTGCCACTTAGTGGCCATTCACTCGCTCCGTTAAAGTCACATTGGTGTTCTTCGCCACTATCAGGGCCCGCATCTGCAGCGATGGCAGCAGATCCAGGCTATTGTTTTTCCATGTCACCATGGCAATCAATCTTTTCAATTATGGTGCTGAAACTAAGACAGACATACAGAACAAGTGATATTTAAGTTGACATTAAGGCAATTTCAGCAAAGTAGTTTTCTACACACATAAGACAAACTCAGCTATCAGCTCCAAAGGTACAAAACAGTTTTTGCTGTTGGTGCTTCATACTATTAAATATGGAGTAAAACACTTGATAAATTTGGAATAAAGCACTATGAAAACGATATTTATCACATTATTATTTCAGTCAAATATTATTTCAGTTTAATTAGCAGAATGGATCAGGGCTTTTTAGTTCTTCAAACAATCCTCCCCCGCGTTCATTTACAGACAAGAAGGAGCAAAAAAGGGGCCACGTTGGGGTCCTGTCACACTGCGGGCGCACCGATCATCAGGCTGTTATCAGCCAGCAACACCTTTCCCATGCAGCCATCTGCAGTCCTCCGCAGCACTGGGCCTGGCTGATAGCCTGTGCAGGCTACCACACACCACAGGCAGGACATTGCAGCACTCAGAGTCGTCCTGATAACATGCGGCATGTCCTCCATTAGCTACAAGACGCACAAAAGCCCATCTAGCCCTGTAAACATGGAACTCAACTGGCTTGTGTACTGGGCAGCCCTACTGGCTGATCAGATGAGTCAGCCAGCTGGCTAACTCTTTCAAGTGCATTTTCTCTTTGTGAGGTCCAGGGAGTTAGATTTTCGGAAGCTGTTCTAATGTCTGTTATGAACATGTGGTCACCTTTTTTTCCCACCATTTTTTGCTTCCATTTATTGTTTTTTCTTTAGCAGTCTTCAGGTCAGTTTGTGCTGATTTAGTAGTCAGGTCACGAACAGTTCACACTGTTCCCTGGCCAGCTGTAGCTCATGTCGGCTGCCTAGTTGTTAGTGCAGGTGTTATTTTCTTTCTTTAAACATGAGAAGGTGATGTTTTTCATACCTGTTTTCTGATACACACACACACACACACACACTCACTCTTCCTCATACCTTCGTAAAAATCCCTCTCCTACAAATTAGCCACGTTAAGGCTACCATATGGTAGGCCTTACTGATCCTATTTGTTTGAGGGCTTTACCTTGGGGTGGTGTGAGTGTGTTTGTGTGTGTGTGTGTGTGTGTGTGCTGGTGCGGGATGTTGTTGAGAAGGGTTGGAATGTGCTCAGGCTAATGGCACATGCTTGGCTGTGGCCCCTGGGGCAGCAGGGTTTTATTCCCTACCCAGCATGCCGCACTCCAAGCCTCCCGGCTCTCTCCCCGCCACATATGTGCATGTGTGCGTGCACACAAACCATGCACACGTGCGCACTGACTTCCAGCCTAAACTCCTTGAACCCTTTTTTTTTTAACCCAATGATTGAGATGCCGTTTGGTTGCGTAGATGGAAAGCCTTAGCTTCAAGGACCAAAAGGCCAGAGATCAGAGAGAAAAGAATTAACTTGCATACAAACATTTTTTTTTTTACTTTTGTCATTAAGAACAGGTGTTTCACCCTTAGATGCCACATTTGTTTTGACAGTCAAAAGTGAAAAAAATCTGCATTGTGGACGTTGGTCTAGCAAGGCCTTGCAGTAAGCACAGCCCTTTGTGATGAGCACGACCCCTTGGTGATGTGTGCTGTGTGGCAGGCCTGTGGAGGGCCTGTACGGTCCTGCGCCTCCATTTCAGGCGGCCAGGCCAGTAGGACCAGAAGAGCCGCACTAACAATCCATTATTGGCCATCATCCCCTTCAGGCCTCTGCAGCCCAGAGATTGATCAATTCTGACAGTACTGCTGTGTTGTGAAGCACGTGCGCGTGTGTGTGTGTGTGTGTGTGTGTGTGTGTGTAGACAGGGAGGGACCCTCTATCTGAGTGGTCATGTTTGTCTGTGTGCATGTCAACATGGCCTCTCTCTCTCTCTCTCTCCCACCTCAACAACGATCCTCCTCTTTTTCGTTCCCTTGCTGTTCCTGCTGAGGACTAATTTGCATTTTTGTAATTAACAATAATTGTCTGCTTTTTCACTTATTCAGTCAGCTCTAAATCATCAAAATAGCCTTGAGAAATGCACAAGTGTATTTCTGTGTGTGTGTGTTTGTGTATGTGAGTGTGTGTGTGTGTGTGTGTGTGTGTGTTTGTCAGAAGAAGGGGATATCCTGATTATCTCTCTGTTTCCTCTGCTCTCTGTCATCAGGCAATCAGAATGTAGTCGCGTCATGCAGTCTTTCTCTCTCCCTCCTCCCCACCTCACTGTTTGTCTTGATCCTACAGAATCCAGTATGGTGTCCTCGTGCCAGTAATTTCCTAAAAATGAGGAGAGCGCCCATGAAATAACAAAAGATAAATCAAACCCTCCCATCAGCTCCTTCTCCATAACCCTCCACCAATGTGTTGTTTGTCAGTGTGTGTTGGTGTGAACCCGGACCAAATAAAAGGAACAAAAGAGGAACAAGTCATAATGTTTATTTAAGACAACTGGACTTCTTTTTGAGCTTGAAGACTATTCACTTTCCATCCAGAAAGCTTCATCAGCTTCCAAACCGATGAAGCTTTCTGGATGTAAAGTGAAACGTCTTCAAGCTCAAAAAGAAGTCCAGTTGCCTTAACTGAACACTATGATTACCACAATCTGGATGAATGAGAATCTTCACAGACAAAAGAGAAACATCACTCTTCAGTGTGTGTTTGTGTGTGTGTGTGTGTGTATGTGTGTGAGCTTGATGCAGTGTTACCATTAATATCGTCCTGAAGAAGGAGGGATACAATATGCAGTTGTGGCTTCTATTCAGTTACTTCTTCAACATGTTTCTGGCATCACGACTTGTATGATTTTTACCGAGCCTAAGTGTATAATCCTGAAAAATTGATTCAGTTAAACAATTGAAATCTATTATCTTTCAGCACTTATCCATTTATTGTGCGGGCTCTGTGTTTGTAATGAGGGATTATGTGTGTAGTCGACTTTGACTTTTGTATGCGGCTTTCCCCTTTTTTTGGATGTCATTTCACAAGATATTTATAGCTTTTCTTTTTTTTGGGGGTGTCTGGCAGTTGCGGCTTTGCTGGTGTGTGTGTGTGTGTGTGTGTGTGTGTGTGAGAGAGAGAGAGAGAGAGAGAGAGAGAGGTGAAGAGCAGTGACACCCATGAACAGAGTCTGGCTGTTCCTATGCAATGGGAATTGAAATATTTGGAGTGATGCTTGCATAGACTCTACCACTTTCAGTTTTCCCTGTCTGCTCTTCTCCCCTCTGGACCTCTAACTGTCTTTCGCCAATCCTCATCTCTCCCTGCTGCTAAGGCTTTTTTGGCAGTGATTTTAAGACAGGAGCATTGGGTAAAAGGACTATAGATGGAATGGGTCATCGTTGTTGTTCTGTCTCTGGTCTGGCAGCAGTGTTATTCACAGAGCTGGATCCAGGTCTTTGGACAAGGGAAGCTTATGTGGCAGAGTCATGTAAGCCAGTTAACCAAAACCAAGCAAGACTACCACATAAATCTGACATGATAACCAAATCTATGCTCTTTTGAAAATGGAAGAAAATGGCACACTTTGTAAGAACCCAGTGTTCATGCGTTGTTTTAAAAAAGTTTAAATATGAGAGGCTAATATATTTCCACAGATTAAAGTATGAAGAATTTCTGTTAACATTCAAAATTGGATTTGATGGTTTCGGCACTTACACGATAGGACAGAACATAAATGATCAAATTTTAATTTATTTAATTTATTTAATTTGGCCACATGAGGCAGGATCCCAGACTTGGACTATATATTTTTTTTTATTCATTTCTTCCATCTTCCAACACGTTTAAACAGGTGCTTTTGGTACAGACAGTCAGTTTCACTTATGCATTGGTAATGATCATATGTGCAAATTCACTAAATGTGTGTCACTGAACCTTGGGGATAATTTTGATCATTTCTGTGTCGGAGAGGCATTGTTCAGATTTTTTTTACCACTTATTGGAAGACCTCATTTCCTATTGCTTTGAAAGTTGAGAAATTAGAGGACTGTGTGATGATGTGAGAATGCTTTTTGTTAGCAGATAGGTACTGCTGATTATCATCATTTCTGTCTGTTATTTTTTTTTGGACTACTCTTTTCTTCTAGAGTTTTCTTTAAAAGTGATTTCACTAAAACCATAAGGGGACTGGAACTATCCAAGACACATTAGTTTGAGAAACTGTCCTTTTTGCATGTGTTTGCACATTCCTGACTGTTTGACATTTACAATTTAGGTACATATTTTCAAAGTGCTGTTAGTGTTATTATCACTGTTTTCTATTGTGTGCTGGCATTGTTTCTCTGCCTTATCTAAAGCAGATTGCAACTCAGTTCTGATGGAGATTTTTCACTAGCGTGTGTTCTCTCTGAGTGTGCATAGGACCCGTGGTTGCTGTTGTTGTTAGCACTTTGCTCTGAGTGTGAAGTGTGTGTCATCCAGTGCAAAGTGATTTTATACACCGCAGAGCCCTTGCTACCAAAGCAACCCCTGGCTTGTATAAAGCAGTAGAAGCCATTGGTGTGGATGAGTATATATTTTTTCTTAAAAGTACAGATTTTATGAAACAAAGTAAAATTTTATATCTTATAAATCAAAGGCAGAAACACTAGTTTAGGGAAAAGTATTGTAATTGACTTCTGATAGCTACATTGGTCCCACAATAGCCTCTAGTGAGTTCCTTTTATTTACTGCAATAAGACCAAAGCAATGGCCAGATGAGTGAGAGATCCTTTGTATATTAGCAAAGTAAATTACTGGCCAATGCAGTTATAGTGTTTTAATTGCACTTTTGTTAATGTGTTATTTTTTCAGTGAAGCATTGACAGAGCCTTACAGCATTTATGATGCACCAATGAAAATAGTGTAGCAAAAATGCCATATAAAGTATAGATCCGAACAGATAGGTCAGAATGAATTCAAAAATAATTTAACTTTGTAGTCTTGCAGGCATCTACCACATTTTAATAACCGTCTCTGTCACTGAATTTATCCTTTTTAATCTGATTCCCTGGTGAGATTAGATATGATAAAGTGAGTCATTTGAGTTCTGCCTGCTTCCCCCAGAACAATTTCTTAAAATCTCTGCAGCTTTTTTCCCATCCTTCATGCAATATCTCCTGTCTGTGCTCAGGGCATGCTATGTTCCTGTTACACTATTTAATTTCAGAATAACTAGGTCATCAACCCAAATCTGCAGCGAGCCCAGGAAATGATTGGTTGAAGCAAAGCCGCCAGATCCATTCTCTCACGCCCTCCCGCCCCCCTCACTTGGAGTGCCAGGAATCACCAGACAGATGCCCTAACTTGAGTAACACCATCCCATCTGTCTCCTGTAATGGTGATGAGAGTGATAGCAATGATACTGATGGCTAAAGGATACTCATGCCCTGCTCTATTAGTCCAGGCACATTTGCTGATGCATCTTGATACCTCTGCCATGGTTAGTCACAAGGCAGTCCATTGATCAGATTGCTGTGAAATGATCCAAACGCTTTTCCATGTTATTGCTCTTCTACAAGTGCTCATAAAATGACAGTCCAACCATCACTAAGCTTCCCCTCAACCCTCTTGCTTTTGAAGAATCTTCATCACATAATTTCTCTGCCTTCTCTTTGCCCAAGTGCACTTGAGACAAACCGTCACTTAAGACCTCAAGGTTAGACACTGTGGAGATTAAGAACACTGGATAAAATGCATGGGCTGAGAGAATTTTCCTGGAGGCATAAAGCAGTCCTTCAGGGATTAGACCTTTCCCTGCATAGTGCAAAAGTGATCCCTTTTTCAAGGGTTAAGTACGTTTCATGATGTTTTGTTTTTGCAATATTAAGCAAATATTTTATGATTTGGGTCAGGGTTAGGCTAACCCTAGGCTAGCATACCACTCTCCTAGAACACTTTAAAAACTCCCCATCACCCCTATACTCCTTTAAACCTCTGGTTTTGTAGCTTGAAGACAAAGTAGGTCCAGCCTGTATGCCAAACAACACTGCACAGTTTCTCACAGAGTACTGAAGGAGAGGGTAAAATACCTCTCCTGTGGGGTTTGGTTGTTTTTTATTTTGGAAAAATAATAATCTAAGAAATGTAAATGCACATGATATTGTTTATCATTGCTTACCCTAGCTTGAAGTCGCAATTTCATGCATTTACATCTCAGAATTTGACATTTTTGCAAGCTATTAAAGACCTAAGAAATTTTCATTAATCATAACAGTCTACTGACTTGTCCATAATTACATTTATTTGTCACAGATCAACAGTTGTTTTAGTTTATGCCAGTCTGAGTCCATTAATTTATACAAATTCTGTTCTTGGATTCTCCTGTGTTTACCTTATAGACTTGTGAGCTTTCCTAGAAGCCTAGCCAAGTTGTAGGAGTCTGTATTCTAATTGTAGCATTTCTAATTTAAACCTAACACCTTGTTACCACCTGCAACTAAGTGGAATTCCAGGTTTTAAAATGGAGTCGCAATTTTAGATATGACGCAAATGCTTTCTCCCCATGTGTGAAAAAAAAAATTTGACCAGCTCTGGCAGCAGACAATATGCAATATATAATATTGGTTATTCTCTATACTTGGAAAGATTACTAATCCCTGAAGTGAGAGAGACAAGAAAAAAGTTTTAGATATTTCTAGTGCAAAGACATTGAGCACAGGAAAACAGTTAGAATAGAACAGTTGAATCAACATCGAGCACAGGAAAAAGTGCATTTGGATGTCGTTTTTTGAGCAAACTCTATGAACATTGATGTCTTTTCTATTGATTTCATTTCAATAGAATTTAAGCCAAAGAAAGCATACATCCAGCCTTTCGCACATGACTAAATGAGCCCAAATGTCCATCTCTAAGTTTGTATTCTCCAAGTTTTTATTAACGGCACTGTCTGGTCTCAGTTAGTCTTAATCTTTGTTTTCATTGACATCTCGCCTAAAGCTGTTTTAGGCTAAAATGCTTCTGGCTGTCCAGGGGTCATCCAAAATCAATTTCAGTTAACTGGTAATCTGTGAGTCTGTCTTTGTGGATAACTTTCTATCATGGTGCAAAGCCAGTGAACAATATACTGCTGGACAATAATTTGCTATTTCAGTCCGCAGTGCACATACACATTCACCCCTGGCAACAAAAAGATAGTTTCCTCACATATAAAACGCTTCTGCAGCTTCCTGTCAATCTGTTAACACATTTGGTTTAGTGACCTTACATTTTCACACAGACAATGACTTGTAGATTCAATAACAAGAGTTTGAGCACCTTTATAAAATGCTAGCAGAAATTTGAAGTGGCCGTTAAAATGGCTTGAGTCAAAAAAAAGAATACTGAAGTGAAGATATAATCACCTTGGCTAATTAATCCACCAGTCTCAAGCTCTTGCCTCATTCAACTATTCTATTCTTTCATCCTCCATCTCTTTTTCTCTGGATGCAGTAGAGAGGAGGGTTGTGTTGGCAGATGTCCCAAAGATTCTCACCTTCCTCCATCAGTTTGAAAGCAACACATGTTCACAGATGGATGTGCATGTTTAATGGAGACACCCGAGCTAAACATGGACGTGCTGCATGGGGTGTGATTATTGCATAATCTGGACATGTTTATCTCTGGGCACTGTGTGTGTGTGTGTATGTGTGTGTGTGTCTAGGTGTTTTTGCGTGTCTTCTTTCGTCTTCAAAGTGAAGGCCATGTGCCGTCTGTGCCCGTTTTTCCTTTAACTCACTTTGGCAGCCCTTTACTTCCTGAGCTCCTCAGAAGTAGCCAAGCCTTCTGTACAGCACACACAGGAAAGGACATTGCAAAGGTGTCTCACATTTTTGCCTTTGTACTCTTGCACTCACAAAAACAGTTGAGAGTTGTACCTCTTGTTGAATAGATCTCTTCCTTTCTACTGGCGGGCTTGTGCCGCAAAACCAAGTGCTGTTCAGGAGACGGGACACTTTCGTGCACAGTGCACACTGCAACAAACTTGCACACTTTTTTTTTTTTTTTTTTGGAGTTGTCTAGATGCCTGCTGGGGTCGTGTGCCCTAGTTAACGTAAGGTAGTTACGTTTATGAACCTCAACCTCAGCTATTTAACAATCCAGTTAAATTCATTTAACGACCCTAATATGCAAATACACTAACCAGAAACTCTAGAGACACATCCAAGTTTAAACCACAAGTAAATATTAGTTAAATGCTTACGGTAGTGGGCACTCTACCCTCGTAATAACCAAATCTAGGAGAGATTTGTATGAAAGTGTGCCACCGGCTGTTCAAGTAAAGTGAAATTTCACTGACTGTTGCTTCACAGTTCATTCTTCTGTTCACTCTGAGAATGTATGTGGGCTGCACCAGCATGACATGTCGTGGATGGCATTTTGAATCTGGATACATCATAACAATACCATAGCAAATATTTCCACAGAGCTTGGGTGGATAACGCTGCATGAGTCATCTGATATGTAGTGTGTCATTTGTTTGAACTGACGCACTTCCAGTAGAGGAGGAGAGCGATCTAAGCCAAGTATTGATCTGTGTGCCATCTAGATTGTGGTGTTGCAGTCATCCATGATTCTTCTGCCCATCATGTTGTACATCATCACAAGCAGAGAAGAGACTTTTTTTTTTTCTGTTCAAGGCCCTGTTCAGTCACTGGAGATATTCATCCTAGCAAATGCCAAGACTGGGGTTCGTTTTGGACATAGCACTTTACTGTTTGCAAATAAAATCAGCTTTTCTTCTATTTTCATAATTAAAGTAATCAGTTCAACAGACGTATAAATTGGGCCCAAGAACACTTGAGAAGTGTAAGCTTTTGTATTGAATGTATATGTTTGTTCCAATAATGCGTCCAGTCACCCCGCTGATAGCGTTGCTGTTGTGGAGAAGCTACGCTCCCCACCAAAGGCTAATCCCTGGCTTTCTCTGGGGGCTCTGCTCTCTGGGTCTACTCCAAGTCCGTGCGGATGATAAAGGCAGTCCTGTGTTCATTGAGAAGCTGCACAAGGCCGGGGTTTGTGCTGGGCCTGTCACAGCTGCTGTGTGGCAGTAGGGGAGTGAGGATGACTGGCCCACGGGGCTGCACCAGAGCTGCACATGCTCAGTCAGCATAGCAACCCAGAGAGAGGCCAGAGCTCCGAAGCATCCGCCTGGCATCCACCACCCATCCACCAGCTCCACGCCCAATCAGATTGCTAGATCCCTCCCTGAACCAGCTCAGTGGGAGGACTCAAACACACACTGTGTGAATAGGAGAAGAATTACGACCCACTGACACAACAGTCTGCTCTTCCCACTTTGTGGCCAGATGAGCTAATCTCTCTGCCTGCTAGATGGAAAGCCGGGACTGTGAGATCACATGGCCCAGTCTGTGAACTTGCGAGACCCCCATGATGGCATTTCAGGGAGCTAAAAATACAAGAATTGACATTTCAAAGCCAGTTTTCTTTTCCCTCTTTTTTTTTTCCCCCTTCAAAACTATTCCAGTGCTTGCAATCCTAATGAGGGGCAAAATGAATTTTTCTTTTCATCGTTTCCCACTAGCATGCTGGATCGCACTGGGCTGGGGAGCAGAACCATGGCCCAAGCCTGAGGCACGCTGCATTATGGCTTGGGTAGGCGTTTTAATCAAGGCGGCAGCTCAGCCAAGGCCAGAGCAAGGCCACTGGGGCTGGGGGCTGTCCGCAGGGATGGCAGCACGCTCGCTGACCAGGGCTTCAATCCCCTGCTGCCCCCACTCTGCTCCATGGCCAGCCTCTGTTGCATCGGAGGACAGACACACTATTGACCAGCGGTGCTGCACTGGTTCTGGCTGACACACATGGTTATCCATACAAAATCAATACTTTCTGTGAGCCAGGCAGAATGTGTGTGTGTAAACGTGTGTGTGTGTAAACGGAGGCACCTTCGCTTGTGTTTGAGCCCCTGTATGATTTTGCTTCGGCGAAGGAGCATAGGCCTAGCTCCTGTGTTATTTATCAAAGCATCCTCCTGAAACAGTCATGTTGAACATCCCCCAGGAGTGCCGTTTCTCATCCAATGTTTGTTGTGCTTTCATAAAACATAGTCTGTCTCTCCTTCTCGCCATCTCTCTTTCTTTCTTTCTTTCTTTCTTTCTTGCTCTCCTACTGTATATCTCTCTCGCTTCTCTTTCTCTCTCTCTCTCTCTCCCTCTCCAGGGTGTGCTTTTGGAAGCTTCTCTGCCCAGACCTCGTACATACAGTTCAGCCATAACCATTGCGAGGTCTTTACTCCAGATCAGTGTAGAACCCTCTTCAGTGTTTATGGTTCATCTCTGATATCCGGCGCCCTGGTAGAGGAGAGAGGGAGGCGAGGCAAATGGAACACAGAGACTGTGTGGCAGATGGACATCAAAACGTATTCTACATTTGAGCTAAACATCTATACTTGATGTTAAATGAAGAGTAACAGAAAGCTGGGTCAAAGTCAAGGGATTCTTTTCTTCTGTAGCTTATGCTTTAAATCTTGAAAAGTTCATTAAAATCTCACAAATGGGAGATAACAGTGTGTTGACTACATGTTTGAGAGATTAGGGAATGAAAGATGATGTGCCTTTTAGGTGTGTGTACGTGTCAGAAGAGGTCAGGGCCTCCAGCAGTCTGTCTTGCTAGTGGCTTTGAAGCAGAATGCCTCTGCTTTGGAAAGATGACTTGGCCTAATCCCTGCCTCTTTCAAACCTCAGCGTCTAGACATTTCCTTTGACACTCCCATTAGCTACACTGCCAATATGAAATGAGCGTTACTAAACGTCTGACTTTTGTCTTATTTTATTATGCTTGTTACGTCAAAGAGTCATGTAACATTTCTCTCTCTCTCTCTCTCTCTCTCTCTCTCTCTCTCTCTCTCTCTCTCTCTCTCTCTCTCTCTCTTGCTCTCTCTCTTCTGTCATTGTGTCCTTTCTCCTGGCTCCCTTGTGCCTAGTTTCTAATCCTACTCATGGTCACATGCCCAAACCGCCCTCTTTCTCACCTTCACCTCAAACACATTTTAGCGCTTTGTCTCTCTCGAGTCTTCACGTTGTATATTTCTAGATGCCACCTTTTCCTGTCTCTCATTATTTTTCTCTTTCTCTCTCTTTCTCTCTCTCTCTCTCTCTCTCTCTCTCTCTCTCTCTCGTCCTTCCTTTCTCCTTTCTCTCATGGGTGCACCATGTAAAGATGAAAGGTCTCTGTGTTAATGATCCATCTGGAAGTGGCTGGATAGCTGTTAGATTAAATAAATAAGTGCTACATCAGTGCTTTTCCTCTCGTTGGCTGACTCCCAGGCTGACTCCAACGCCGCTAACTGAAGCCATTTCTTTTTCTTACCTCTCAGGCTTCAACGCGTTTCCCCATTGTTTGTATTTGTCCATTAGCGCTTAGAAGACCGAGCTGGGTTCTGGTTGTGGTGTGTGTGCACAAGCGCCTTAAGGAGGTGATGTATGTTTAATAGCCCATCCTCCAGCGCATCCCACACCCTTGTGCTCGCCGTGTGTGTGTGTGTGTGTGTGTGTTGGCCACTCCACTGACTGGAGGCCTCAGTGCAACCTCCCGCGCTCTGATGCTAAAAATAAACACACCACAAATAAATGAATGTATGAATGAATAATATACCTTCCCTTAGCTGCCTTCCATTCCCCCATACATGCACACACTCACATACGCACACACACACACACACACACAGACTATTAAATTAGACCACTGGTTTAGGTCTGAGAAGAAGAGTCCTTAGCTGTGCACAGAGACCTTAAGGTTTAGTAGCCTAGTACATTATGGCAGAGTTGAAGTCATGGCTGTTTCCATGAAGAAGTGGGAGGATGGATGGATGGTGGATAAATGGATTGATATCGCTCCAGTAGACCTAAAGTATATGAGTACAGTACATTCATGTGTTTGGATGTTCTGGTGTGTTTGTATTTTGTTGACAGCTCTTCCTGTCAGATCAGTGTAATTCCTAAGTTGTAATTCCTGACATTTTCAATAGAGCTCAGAGAGAGTTTGTTTGTGTGTGTGTTTTGTCTTTGTATACACACATTTCACAATGAATGAACATGGCCATGCCCATTGCTCATGGGGCAGAGCTTGTGTGAAGCATTTGTCCCAAATGATTTTCAGTGGAGGTGGAAATGGCATCCCAGCTTCCTGCCTGTGTAATCACTCTGGCAATATGGCACATGGCCGACAGTGGGACTGGATAATCCTTGGCTGTCAGGCGTCACGGTGCGCATGCTGGGTGTCTGGGGCCCTGGCTCTGACATGTTCCATCCTGCTGGAGATGTGGCACATCGGGGAACCTGCCGCTTTTGTGCTCCAATTAGCGCGTCTTGCGGGGAACACTGTGATGACTGCCGTGCCGTTTCAAGGGCCTTCTGTTCCCTGTTAATGGGGATTGGGAAAGTGCTTCTCTTAAGCCCTTATCCATCCATCTCACACTGAGGCAAAGCTGCTGGCGTGTGTGTGTGTGTGTGTGTTTTGTTTTGTTTTGTTTTGTTTGCGAAGCACATTGCATGTTTCGAGTGGATGTATAGAATATATCTGTGCAGTAAAATGATAGCATGTACTGTAGTAGTTGCAGTAAGATGGCTGGGTAAAATTTGATTACCTTCCGTTCAATCTAGGAAAGCTCACTTGACTCACAAGACTTGGAACACACGTGTAAACTTCCCTGGCTCATAAACTGCATTCTACAGACTTTTATTTTCTTGTTGTGATGCTATAATTGGTAATTGACTTTCAGAAGATGCTACACAATACTTGTACTTGTCTCACTGAGTCCCCTCTAGTCTTTTTGATGATTGGGTTGGCTTTGTGTGAGTGTATATGGCGTCTCACGGCCGATCCTCTCCTGTTGCTCTCTCTACTTTTAGGTCTGTGACGGATCCAAGAGATGGCAAGCGGGTCGCACTCAAAAAGATGCCCAACGTCTTCCAGAATCTCGTCTCCTGCAAGAGGGTCTTCCGCGAGCTGAAGATGCTCTGTTTCTTCAAGCATGACAATGTAAGGAGAAAGACCTCCACACCTTTCCCAGCACTTGTTTCACTCCCATCCTCAACACCTAGCCTGGTTGACACTCATCCAGGCCTGCGAGCTTGATTTGATTTTGCTCTTCAGTGCAGTATGCACACTAAGCCTCTATGTCCACTGTTTAGTTGGCCTAAGACACAGAGTCAATCAAAAACAGGCTCCTACCCCTAACGCGACAGACGCGGGCTAACGCGTGTTTAGTTTTAAATTACTATGTTAAATTAAGCATTTGGGTTTACGCTGGTTGCTATCACCTCAGGGGAATGGCAGGGAAGGGCAGAGTATCCAAACCAAACCCACATTGTGGCAATGGTGACAACCAGGCCACTCAAGACCAATATTACCTCACTGGCTTCCTGTGGAGCAGCTATTCCACATGCTGTTGCCTCTCATCACTGCATGTTACCCCCTGCTTTCTTTTGCCCAACCCCCCCAAACACACACACACACAAACACACACCATGTCTGTCATCATCACCTATAATCTCCCAGTGCTGACATTGCTGACCTTGTCCTCTTTCTGTCTTATCTCTCCCCTCTCTCTTTCTTTTTCTCCCTCTCTCCCCCTCTCTGTTTCTCTGTTTCTCTCTCTCTCTCTCTCTCTCTCTCTCTCTCTCTCTCTCTCTCTCTGCAGGTCCTGTCAGCTCTTGACATTCTGCAGCCTCCTCATATCGACTACTTTGAGGAAATGTATCCTGCACTGCTTAGCCACTGAGAAGCACTGCTCCAACGATCATGCACTCTCCCAGCACCTGATGTGTAGGGACTTGCATCAGTTGGCATTATTCTTCCGCTGCTGTTTTAACCAACCAATCATCCATTGTCGTTTTTTAATACCCACCAAGCTGAGGAAAAGGCGTGTATTGCTAATTTGACAAATGTCCAGAACAGTTGATGAGCTTAGTTTGTGGGCTGAAAACAGATGGGATTGGTAGTGGTGTGACCTTTGCTTGCCACGTGTTTACCTTCCCAGCGTGGCTCAATTCTTCTGCCTGTCTCCCCTCTGAGCTGCATTGTGTCAGAGCTCCGTGCCGCGATGGCTATCAGGAATATAATCTGTCTGCTCATTCCTGAAACAAGACGGGAGGACTGGATCGGTGTGTGTGTGTGTGTGTGTGTGTGTGTGTGTGTGTGTGTCAAATGCGTTTCAGCTCTTGATTCCAATCTGACCTGTTTTGGGGTTTTTGGTTTGGCTGTTTTGTTTTGTTTGCTGCACTGGTGTGTTGAGTTGAATGGCAGCAGTGTCTGTGGCTAAATGCTGCCGCTAACTGGGCTGTCTGTCTGCCTCCAACTGTACCGAGGCATGAAAAAGAGACAGAGGCGGTCTGGAGATTGGGATCACGGCTGCGTTGGAATCCTGTTGAAAAACAAGCTTAAAAAAATGGCGTCAACTAGCTGCGTGTTTTGCGGCCCGTCAGAGCTGGATGCTGCCGGGTGGGAACATGCGGGCCTTGGGAGACGTGGCGCTGCTCCTCCGAGTTCACCGGGGTCTCCAGATAAGCTCCGTGCTGCTGGCACAGAGGAGATTTGCCCCAAAATTAGAGTTTACTTTCTGTCTCTTGGGAAACAAAGAGCTTTTCTTATCTTCCCTTTTCATTGTGTGCGTTCAGCATTTATGAGGAGATTTTGGAGCTGACACCGAGTGCTATTACATTTATGGAGCCCTCATAAGCTCAGACGTTGCTAATGGTGTGTCTCCTGTGAGGACCTTTTCTCATTCTTTCTCTCTCTCTCTATTTTTATGTCTGTCTGTCTCTGTTTTTTTTCTGTTGCTCTCTTTCTCTATCTCTGTCTCTCTCTCTTTCTGTTTTGTTCTGCCTGTTTTTTTCTTTTTCACTCTCTCTCCCTCTCTCTTTCCCTGTCTCTCACTCTGTGTGTATCTCCTCTGAGTCACTGCCCAAGGGGAATCTCTGTGGGCACGAAGCACGTGGTGGTGCAGGGGTGGTGGCTGCGTAGGAGGGGCCAGGCTGTGGGCGGCGGCCGCTGCCTGAGGCCTAGCCTCCAAGCCAGTGTTGGTGCGGTGGCGCTGACGCAGGCTGAGGGCTAGGCACGGAGATGCGTGCGATTTAGCATTTAGCTGATTCAGGGCGGAGAACGCCAGCGGTGGGTTGACGTCCAGCGCATTCCACGAGCGTGAGCTCTGGCATGCTGGCTCTGTCCAACTCCCGCCGGCCTGCCCGCCACACGCTACTGTGTCGCATTCTCAGCCGCCGATATGCTGTGGGCAACTAATTAGTCCAGTGGCCCCTTAGAACAGACTGTTGGTTCAGTTTCACGGTTGGGGTTGGGTTTTTAGTGTGTGGAAAGTGAAGGTCGTCATATGAAAGGAGCAATTTACTGCGAGAGAGAGCACTGCACAACGTGCAGGCTTACCACAGGAGATGCTGTTAAGTGTTTTTTGCCTAGCCATCACCTTGTGCCAGGGAGAGAGAGAGAGGTAATATGACCTCAAGTCAGAGGGTGGAAAATGGTTGTTTCGTGCTATCAAGTGTGACACACACGCACATACACCTACACCCACAGTGGTTGTTTCTGTCGGAACAAATAGAGGGGTGTGGTGTTGAGCTGTGCTTTGTTTTATCTCCAATCGTTTAATCCCACATCAGGACCAGAGGAACAGGTTTGCCCCACTCTTGGCATGGAAATTATGGCATCAACCGAACCTTAAATGGGCTTGTGTTGGACGCCGTTCTTCCCACCTCCCCCTGCCGCGCTGGACACTGTTCAATTACATGTGTTAGTTGGGCTGATCCATTTTTTATCAACATCTGACACATACCGTGGAGCTTTTATTTACCACTGTCGCTAAGCAACGTCAGTGCAAAGCAGGGTGAAAAAAAAAACACTACTTGTAATATATCCTTTCTCGTTTTTTTTTTTTAACTATTATTATTTTGCAGGTTTGATTATTGTTGTGATTACTCTTGGCTATAAAGGATGTGAGCTGCTTGGACGAGGAGGTTTATGATGCAGGCGACAATGTTCTTTAAGCCGTGCCTAAATAGTATATATCCACCGACGCTGGTGTCTCTTGTTGCCATCGCGTTTCAGTTGTGTTGTAGTGTACTGTACATTATATTGTTCATCACTTTGGACAACTGCATCTACTTAATAAAACAAACATGCATAAAAACACGTGCAAATACAAACCACTAACTCGCATGGTTGTGAAGATACCACATCAACTGAAGATGTCTCTAGTACACCAAACCAAGCAAGCACCACTAGAAAGAAAATCCTTGTGCTCTGCGTTTATGGTAATATCCTCCCAGCTTGCTCACATGTCCTAAATTGGCCAAACTAGCGGGGAACCAGCTGAAAGGCATCCTGGTGCTTCATGATCTGCCATATAATTTAATCATTGAAATTACATGGCCCCCCGTTTCCCAGTGCCTCTGGGAGATTGGACATGAGCTAAAGCGACTCGGTTAAGTGTTTTTTTTTTTTCCCCTCAAGATCTTGGAAATACCAGAGAGTCTTTTTCTATAACCCTGGTCAGCCCTGTTGTAAAAGATTCTTTTTTAGATACAAAGGCAGAACAAAAAGCCTTTTGTTTTGACATACTTGGGGATTTATTTGAACTTCTTTATTTTTAGTTATTGGCATGACTGCAATGCAGGCTTACAACTATGTTGGTTTTGTTTTTGTTTTTGTTTTTTGCTTTTTGGATGCACATAAAAGCAGTTGAAACAGCATTTCATCTCAAAGCATTAGCACAAAAGCCATTTGAATTTTTAAGGGACTTGATCAACACTGTATGGAGGGTTTCGCAGCGTGTAAATTTTATCCCACTCCACGAGTGACGCGCGGGAATGCTGCCATATTGAACTGTCAGGCTGCGGAGGCTTTGATGTGAGATGGAAATCTCCAAGCTCCACAGGCAGCAGGGGAAGGGTTAGTCCAGCGAGTGGGGAGATGGTGACGCGTTCCCAGCTAAAAGGTAGCACAGGAAGTGTGTCAGCTCCGAGAACAAGAGGGAGAGGAGGGGAGAGGGAAAGGGATCACAGAGGGGAAAAGGAGAAAAACGAAGAGTAGACAGAAAGGACAGGATGGAGATAAAACAGAGAAGGGGTTTGAGACAGACAGACAGAGAGAGAGAGAGAGAGATGTCTAAAAAAGGAAGAGGGGGTTGTAATAGAGACAGACAGAGGGAGAGGTGGAGAGGGGGACGGCAACCGTGGCGCCCATGAAAGCAGTTTCTGTGAGCCCCGCCTGAAGCAGCGGAGAGAGAGGGAGCGCTGACTGTGATCATGTGAGCCAGACGAGTGGAAGAGAAGAAAAGAACAGCCGCCCCCTCCTCCCTCCCCTTTCATTCCAATGAGCTACCCATGCCCTTTCTCTTTTTCTCTGCGGCGGATTAGCCAATAAAATATGTACTCTCATTTGATGCCATGGTTGACAGGCCACTAGAACCCAGAAGTGCTATTGATGTGTTATTTTTTTTCTTTGCATTATTATTTTCTTTATCTCTTTCTTTCTCTCCCTCTCTCTCTTCTCCTCTCTCTCTCTCTCTCTCTCTCTATCTGGGTGAATGGCAGCTTGGAGGTAGCCTTGTGGCCCAGGTGCAGTGTGCAGCTGACTGCTTGTGTGTGGCTGGCCAGGGCTGAGCGGGGAGCAACCCCCCTCCACATCCAGGTCGAGGTCCAGAGGTTGTGCCTTCTGCAGGGAGGGAGGGGGAGGGATGGAGGGCTGTTCCTCATGTGGCTCTACCGTGTCACGCTCTAATGGCTAGCTGTGTACTGCTGAGTCGCACCCATTCAGGTGACTGACCTGCGTGTAGCTGCATGTCGGCGATCAAAGGCTGGAATTCTGTTAGAGGGACTGAAATTTGATGTAGATCAGACATCTGATGCCTAACCATTTGTGATCAGAATCTGATTTTATTGGCGAAGTATCCTTGCATATACAAGGAATTTGACTTGGTGGGAAGAGTCACCTAGGCAGCTATGATCTGCACCAACAGAAAGAACACAGAAAAACTGGAGTACATAGAGATTAGTAACACATTTTGTAAACGTGCAGAGAAAGAACTCGCAGAGCTGTTGAACAGAAAAGGCTTGTGTGGTTTTGGTCACAGGTGTTGCCTGTAGCCTGAGCACCAGATTTACTGTCACTGGGGAATTTAACAGAGTGTCAACGGAATATACCACTGCAGTCAGAGTGCAGCCATTGGTTGAATCCCTCCCTGTGTGTGAGCGTGTCACACCCTGTGTCTTCCCATATGGGGCACAGGCAGACAGGTCAGCCAGTGCATTCTGGGAGTTCATCTCCACCTAAGTCACACACCAATCTGCACCCTCCCCACTCCTTTACTTTGACACCCCCTTCTGAATTCCATCTCAGCCACAAGAGCTCTGTTGTTCCTCCAATCCGTCACCAACTCAGCAGGAAGGTGTATACGGTGACCTCATGAAAGCACTGTAAACCCACTGATGTAATCAGCAGCTATATTTAGCTCCTTATTGTCACGTCGGCCTGCCTGCCAAATAAGTTCAGCCAGCCGCAACACTGACAACCCATGCATCTGTCATTATGTTTATTTTCAGAGCGTCGGCACCCAGGATAGCTGTTGTTTTGGGCGCTTTAGTCAAATTTCTGGTTTTGAAGTTTGAATAGGAAAAGCAGGAAGAAAGGACACACATGAAAACATTGCTGTCTTTTTTGTGTTGATAAATAAAACTGCTGGTCAGAGGGTGTGTGGTTAGTGTTGTCTAAAAGCGGTAAATATCACGTTCCATCCCACGCTGGTCCCCACCTACGCAAGGAGCTGAATCCTGCATGAGTGGAGGCTGCGTATGTGCTTTAGTGCGCGGTCAGAGCGGCACGACGAATGTGGCGCGGCGTGGGGCCGAAAGGCGGTGGGCATTTGCAATCAGGCCAGACGGGAAGCTTCATTAACCTCCCTTTCTCCTACAGTTAGGCCAACATGCGGAAAAGATGACGCGCTGTGACATTCAGCGGCAGCCACTGCTGCCACTTTAAGGCGGCATTGGCTGGCAGTGTGGAGGGTGAGATGCCTGATTGACTGACCAATGTCCTCTCACAGACCCAATAAGTCAAGCCGTGCAAGTTGTGGTTGTGTTTTTTTTTTTTTTTTAATCTTGTGTGCTCTTTAGATAAACATCTTTTTCGCCACACAAGATTTCCACGAATTGAGTTGGAGCAGTTGCGACTGGCCAGGTGCTTGAGTTACCTATTTCTAGTTTGCAGTGTTTGGCCAACTACTAAGCTCAGTCCATAAGCTCTCTTCACAGTCTCCCACCTGCAGCACTACCACTGCTAGCCCAGGAGGCTAAAGGACTGGAATGAATGGGGGTGGTTTGTAGACCACAGGCTTTTTGGCCTTCTGCTGTTGACCTAGGAGCATGTGCTTTTCATATGTGTGCTCTGAGATATAAGTGTCTCGGTAGGATCTGTCTCTCCCCGTTCTCCATAGTGTGAGGTGATCGTTCCTTTGAAGTGCGCTGCTTTCACTGTGTCTTGTCAATGGAAAGGCCTATGAGCACTGGTTGAACTCTTCTGCAAGTCCTTGAACAGAGCCATTGCATTGGACCAGTGCTGCACTGGGCAGAATTTTATTCTGTTGAGGCATAAATGTTGGCACATTTTCAGAGACCTCTGAGCCAAAGTTTGTTTTAAAACAGTGTCCTTGTTGCCTCTTGATAATATTTTATCTTAATACTTAATTTGGATAATTTAATACAGAAATGCAGGTTTAATTCATTCAATATTATACAATGCTAATTACTCGAATGATAAATGACATTTAAGATCCTAACTACTGTGATAATCTTAGAAAAAATTATTTAATATTGAGCAACTTTATCGTCATCAGTACTATGCAGTGTTTAATTAAATGTTCTGGGATTTTAGAGGGGTGTGGGGAGAAGTGTTGTTATCTGTGGACTCGACTTGAAGTTGGTTGGAGCGTAACCCTGCTGGTGATGGTTAATTGTTATCTCCAGTGAATGATGAGCTCTTTGCGAGGCCGCTCCTGACACAGGAAGCGGTGCGGGGTGGAGTGGCAGCCTCTGGGGACTGCCTGCCTGGGCCTTGTTTGCCTCTGCAGGTGGAGGGCTTACTTTTCATTTGCACTCACCGATATCAGGGGAAAAAGCAAGTGCTGAAGCAGTTCACTTCCCTCATTGCGCTCCCCCTCTGCTAGCCAGACTAATCTCCTGTGCTGTGTGTGTGTGTGTGTGTGTGTGTGTGTGTGTTTGTGTGTGTTTCCAGCTATGCTTGCGTGTGTACGGTAGAGCTGCCTTGTTTGCATGGGAGCCCATGGCGTGTGGTTTTCCTATGAGTGAAAACTCTCGCTGGAGAGCGGTGACTCAAGGGAGAGGTGTTTTTCATACAACCGGAGCAGCCAGGCATGAACATCGTGTGCGAGGGCCTAATTATTTCACACAGGCGAAGTGTGTGCTGTTCCACCCGCTATATTACTGACACACACTGGCCTGGTGCCCTTTCACCTGTATGAAACTACGGGCTGCGTGGCCAAAGGTTCGGCGGCGGCGCCATTTGTAATCATTTACAGTCAATAGCTGTATCCAATCAATCTGGTAATGGAATAAAAAGACTGCTCAATCATTGACTGCAGTTAAGTGAATAATTAGCTCGCGGAAGGGCTGGATTGCTTCAGAGCGAGTCAGCAAAAAAAAGGTTAACTAAAAAAAAAAAATTCATGTTTGAAGGCTATAAAAGTTTGCCCGTCACATTTAGCAAGGGTCTCCCATACACTTGGTCAGGGACACTGCATGGATTGAATGAATGATTAACCTGGGAAAATTAAGATGTAGATTTTTCCATAGTAGATGGTTGGTTTATTTTGCTTTTCTATCCCAAGCTCTCTGTGTGTGTGGGTGTGTGTTTATTTGGTTTTCCTTGACTGAGGCCCCTTGCGCAGCTATGTGGTGACGGAGCTGATGCAGAGCGACCTTCACAAGATCATCGTGTCCCCTCAGCCCCTCAGCTCCGACCACGTCAAAGTCTTTCTCTACCAGATCCTGAGAGGTGAGACACACACACACACACACACACACCAGGTCCACAAAAAGTTGTGCAATAAGGATCTTTTAGAGAAGCCTACAGCTGTAAACACTCACACATTAACACATAAAAAGCGCCATTCCACCATTAACAACTGAAGAGGTCTTTGATCTTGCTGCACTTGTCACGCTTTCGCAAAAGTTGAGCCCCAGGGGCCTTGACAGTCAGTATGTTCACGTTTGAGTAACTCTGTCACATTTGGCTGCTGAGACGGGGAAGTGGAAGCTGGCCCTGCTCTGAATTTGATCCTCCAAAGCCGCTTCAACATTGGATTTTCCAACGCAAACAAGTTGATTTTATTTTCTGAATCTGCACAGTAAACACACGCACCTCAGTCTCCGTAGAACAGCGGCGGATTTTCCCCAGTAGTTGCAGGCGCACACAGGCTCATTAGGCATATTAATGAGAAACTGGAGGAGTCTGAGCCTGAATGTCGGGTGTTGCGGGGGATGTTTGTGTTGATCTTTAACTGAGGTGGCCACCTCTTGACTGGCGTCATGTTTCTTGTTCCCACCAGGGCTCAAGTACCTGCACTCAGCTGGCATTCTGCATCGAGACATCAAGCCTGGGAACCTTCTAGTCAACAGCAACTGTGTCCTTAAGGTGTGTCCCCAGACCTTGTTGAAAATATGGGCTCCTTCGCACGAGCAACTTAAGCCGGAGCTTTCCCTAATCCAGCTGGGAGGATATGCCTCCTAAACCCTACGAGGATCCTTCACGCTAGGCTACAGGCCTGCAGCAGTCTTTTGTGCTTGTCTTTTAGGCTAATACAACAAGAGAAAACTGCTAAATCTGCCATGTGCTGAAAGGGAATTAAGTAAATTGTCTGTTAAACCACAGTATAGTTATATCCAATTATTTTAATGATTGAATTTTATTTAATTCACTATGCTTTTTAAAAAATGTAAATGTAATTGATGGAGTTGTCTGGTGTGCCATGATATTGTGTGGATTTGATGAGGTGTCGGGCCAGTGACAGGAGTCAGATGGGAGGGGGTTGCTGCATTCCAAAGGAGACTTGCTCTCCAGGCCAAAGTTTGAGCCACACTCTCACCCACCCACACAAAGGCATGCACGCATACACACGCTTACACACGCACACACACACACACAAAGAGAGAGAGAGAGAATGAGTTCTCCTGTCCCCCTATTGCCCATGGTGCCACTGAGGTCCTGCCAGCCCAGTGCAGCTGGTGCGTCATGGGAATTGTATGCGCGCTGAAGAGCCTGCGAGAAATCCCCAGTCCGGAAAACACCAGCTGCAGGAGCTGAGCCGCAGCACCAGTCTCAGAGAGGCACACCACAGGAGCAAGAGACAGTGAGCCAGGGGAGAGGGAGAAGCACAGACACAATTAGAGAGAAGAAGACAAGCTGAGAGGAATGCAGGAGAGAGGAGGAGAGGCCAAGTGTAGGAGGAGAGGAGAGAGGAGATAAATTGTGAATGTGACGGATCACCAAATTGAAAAACAGAAAAGTAATGAACGTCACAGGAGAAAATAATCCCCTGCAGAGTCAGGGGTAAGGTTTAACCAGCGAGAGACTGAATGATATGACATAACACCGGTTCGTCAAATGAAAGCACTCTGGCTGACATCTCGGGCTTCGATTGAAGTTTGGTTGCTGGCAGTTTGACCAGACTGTACAACTAAGCTACTTTTCCAATGTGTGTTTGTGTGTGTGTTTGTGTTAGCAGCAGTAGTGCAATCTTATGTGCACGTTGGCTTATAAGTCAGTATGCTTCTGTCCCGGGGGTCGTTTGTTCTTCTCAGACCAGTTTCCTGTGTGTGTGTGTGTGTGTGTGTGTGTGTGTGTCAGTCAGGGTGGGGTCATTAATTCAGCATCCAGACAACATTTTCTGTGTTCCACAACGAATGAATGGGGTTTAATTCTTCGCTGTTTCTTTTATTTTGTCTTGTCTGTTAGTATGCCTCACCACATCTGTGTGTGTGTGTGTGTGTGTGTGTGTGTGTGTGTCTTTGTGAGCATGCATGTGTGCAAACTGGTGCTGTAGGAAACGAGTCCTTCTGTGAGACTTGGGTGTTTGTCTGGCCTTTAGACAGCATTTCATTTGTCATCATTTCACTCAGCCCGACGATCCCTCACATCTCTGTCACTCGTTTCCACCCTTCCCCTGAGACACACACACACACACACGGTGTGTGTCCCGAGGCTGAGGGGGGTTCGGAGCCAGTGTCCACCACATCACTCTTGAGTAACATGACGCCTGTGGCAACGCAGCGTTATGCTAATTGGTCTCAACCCTCTCCTCTATCTCCGCCGCTCCTCTGCTTCCTGTCATTCTGTCCACTATTTATATTTAGCTAAATGGAACAAGGAAGAAGAGGTGGGGGGAGGGAGGGCTGGAGGCTGCGCTTGTTAGCACACAGTGCTGTCAGCTCTCCTCCAGCCAGCCGAGGGCTGCTGGCACTTTAGTGCGTGTGCCGGGAGTGCCACCGAGGTGGTCCGAACAGTCGGAGCGGTGCAGTGGTGTCCCTGTCTCTCCTGGAGGAGTGGGATCAGCCACGCACCAGGCTCTGGCCTTTCCTGCCTCTTCCTCTGGGCCAGGAAATGACAGGGCGGAGTGCCCATAAGTGCATATGCTCCGGTGCTCTTTAGGAGGCCACAAAGGAAAGACTCATAAATCCGTCTCTCCTACAGTATGTGGTGGCCATTCAATAATTTATCCCCAAAGCTTGGGCTAAGAAAGCTGCATTACACGTGCATTGACATGGACGAAAACATGGCCATGATTCACATGTAAACGAGCGGTTTCCATACATGGCATCATAAACTGCAGCTTCAGCCCAGCCGTGCCATAGACAGGTTTCCTACAAAAGTGTGTTGTTGATTTTCTTTACACAGAGCTGTCATTTTACTTAATGAGTTAATAATAACAGCACGCAAACAAGCACTCATTCTGTCTAGTAGCATTTAGGGCTGGACAATTAATCGCATTTGCAATATAATTGCAGTTTTGAGAATCGCAATTTCAAAATCGCAGAGGCGCGCAATTTTTGTTTTGTTTTGTAACTGCATAGACTTAATGCATAGACCTTGTTAGCTAGTTTGTTAGCTACACTCTGCACTATGTTAAACAAGGACTGTGAACAAAGATATCAAGATATTCTCTTGAAAAAAATATGCTGATTAATGAGTAGTTCATTTTCTATTTTTAATTAGACATTGTGTACAAATATGCATATTAATGGGACATATTTGGTGCTTGTGGTTTTTATTGTGAAAAATCGCAATAAATCCGCAATCGCAATATTGGTTGAAAAAAATCGCAATTTAGATTTTTGGCTAAAACGTACAGCCCTCGTAGCATTCTGTTAGCATGTTAGCAAGTCCTCCGGGGCTTTAGACATGTGCAGTAAGTAGTACAGTATGCCTTTTTATAAACAGCCAGAACCTGTGTGTGTGTGTGTGTGTGTGTGTGCGCGTGTGTGTGTGCATGTACGTGTGCGCCTGCGTACGTGGTTCTCAGGTGCTAGTGTAATTAGTACCTGTTTCACCAATTAGAATCCCTAATCAGTCAGGCTCCTTGAGTGCAGGCAGTCAGTCTGTGGCGTTAACTATAATTAACATGTAGGGGGTATCATTTATTATCATCTACTACATTTGACATTGAATTGCTCTTCCACTGACTCTCTCTCTCTCTCTCTCTCTCTCTCTCTCTCTCTCTGGCGTGCGCTCCAGATCTGTGACTTTGGCCTGGCCCGAGTAGAGGAGCCGGACGAGTCGCGTCACATGACTCAGGAGGTGGTGACGCAGTACTACCGCGCCCCGGAGATCCTCATGGGAAGCCGACACTACTCCAACGCCATTGACATCTGGTCCGTCGGCTGCATTTTCGCTGAGCTGCTCGGCCGGCGAATCCTCTTCCAAGCACAAAGTCCCATCCAGCAGGTACCGGACGTCACACGCGTCCTTCAGTCGATCACGGCCCAGCTCTGACAATAACACTCTTACTCCCACTACTATTAATAATAATAATGCACTCATCACCCTTAGAGGATAGTGATACGTGGGGCTATATAATAATATAATTTCCTTGATTTGTTTTACACTCTGATCCACTATGTTTATAGCCAGCATTTTTTCATTCTCTAAGTCAAGGACAGAATGCCCACTTTAAGTGTTGAGGATATTGAATGTGACGGTCCAAATGGACTGATTAAAAGCTCTCTGTGGTGGGTTTGCCATTGCAAGATATGACCTCCCTGGCATCTCTACTCACGGCCCCTCATTCCACCTGCCCTCGGCCCGTAGCCTGGCGTGCACTAATACTAGAAGGCTGCATAGGTGGGATGGTGTACATTTTGGAGCCTCGCAGTGTCACATTTTCGAGAGCCTTGCGCCTCGCTGCTAATGAAAGCGCTTAAGTAAAATGTGCTCTGACGAGTGGTCTGTGCACACCCACTGGCCGGGCCTGCACCCACGGGTCCCCCCTGCCACCACTAAGACCCAGTGACACATGCAGCAGCACACTCCACTGCACTCAGCTCGTCTCCCAAATGATCTTGACACTGTGGGAGAGACTCTTATTCGGTACCTCACACTCAGTCATTGCTACTGGAAACTGTTTTCCAAAAAACATTTCCTGACTGGTGTTTGTGCTTAGGTGTGTGCATGTATAGCTTACGGACACAGTCCTGACTTAAAGGGGACATATTATGCAAAAACTCACTTTTTACGGGGCTTTAAGTTCATATTTGGGCCTCTATTGTTCTTATAAACTGTTCTGAAAAAAACCCGTCCATCCGTTTTCTGATGGTCAGTAGAAAGACTTTGGTGTCAAGAATATTATGCTCCTGTGAGCCATTTAGATGGCTCCCTTATTTTCACGTCACAATAAGGGAATTGGCATAGACCAACCCCAGCACCTGTCGAATCCCCACCCATTTAGCCAAAGCTAATGTATATCTGCTTCACTGATCTCTAAAGAATAACCAATAATAGTTATTCTTTAGAGATCAGTGATATGCTTAGATTGAGAGATGTTTCTCTCCAGACTACCTGGGCGTTTTTTAAAACGCTGCCGCCAGTTTTTGAAGTTGAGAGATACGTCGGATTCTTTTTGGAACAACTGACCAATCATTGTCAGGAATCAAAACTCTGGCGTCCTGTGGCAACCAGCAGTAACAGGAGACGGTCGAGGTAGAGGATTTTAAAATGTCAACTATTAACTCCGTGAGCGATATGACTTGCCAATGTCACTGTGTAATGTAGTATTGATCTATTGAGAAAAGTTATCCATATTTGGATTTTTTTGGTTACCAGTTGTCTTTATTTCAAAAGTTAGCATGTTAGCTAATATACGTGAGATTAGCTCACGTTCATGACATGGTAAAAAATGCTGCCAGTGCTTTTTTGTACTAGAAAGAGTCTGTGAACTAGAAAGAGTCTGTGTTTTTTACTTTAAAAAAAACCACCCAGTGTGAACACCTTCTAATGCTTGTTAAAATATTGTCTAGGTTGAAATGAAATGTTTATCATGTTATCATCAGTGGAGGCGCGCCATCAAGCAACGTTAGTCTAAAAGCCCATAGTCTGACGTTAGCAATCCTTTTGCCGGCAGGTTTCACTCAGCAGGGCCCCAATTACAGAATATAGGCTCCGCAGTTATTTTTAGGACTCCATTGCCTCAGCAGTGGCCATTTATCTTCAGTTCCGCTCCGGGTTCATTCAAAGGAGCTGTTCACTTTCGTGCGATTAAAGAAAATGTTCAGACAGACTCCAGTCCAGCCAACTTGTGTGACATCGAGGTGCAGGCAATGGTGGTGGTGGTTCAGGCTTTAGGCCAGCATTGTTCGAAGGTCGAAAGTTGTCGTCACCCGTCCTCCGGGCGTGGCATAGCGGTAGTGCGTCTGATGCCTGCCGGTGCTGGTCCTGCGCCTGTGCGCCTGCTGCTGAATCACACGCGTGCTCCGCTGTCCTGGAGGCACACCTGCGGCCGCGTGTAACGCGTTGGCCTTTGATTTGTTTATTGAATGTAGGGGAAGATAAAGCTTCTCTGTGCTCTGTTGATACTCCCGTCTCTCTCTCTCTCTCTCTCTCACTCACACACACACACACACACTAGTGAGCCACTGAGAAGCCCTGAAAGCTCTGTGGCTGAGCGCCGTCGCTCAAGGCCTGCGAATGCACTCGGTCCTCACACACAGTCAGCCCAATCCCTCTGAGGCTCAAGGCTGATGGAGTAGGCAGCATTTGAAGGGATCCCCAGAGTGCCGCAGTGGCTTTCTCTTGGAGTAGAGGGTGGAAAAAAAACCCACACAAGCTTCTCATGCGCTGAGATAGCTGGGGTAATATTTCCCTGCTGTGTGGGCTTTGATGCTAATGGGGTTTTATAGGTTCATGTGGGTGCCATGTCTCCTTAAGGTTCGTCACAGAAGCTGTTGCAGGTTGACTACACAAGCAGTTGCCACAGATAGATGGTTTCATTCATGCAAAAATAAACGTGCAGACATCAAATTGGCCAATAGCTGAAAAAATGTTATTTAATTATTATTTAATAAATATTTTGGCAGTTTTTTGTCATAAATGAAAAGTATATGGAATGTTGAATGTTGACACGTTCATACGTTGACGTTTTGGATGTAGGAATTCAACTCCCTAATGCTATTTAGACTTAGAAGATAGTACAACAGAAAACAATTAAAAGCATATTGTCTAACAGGAATTTTTATCTGTGTGTGAGGTTTACAGAGAGCAAGAGTTCAAATTGTATCTTTGTGTGTCAGAGTTGGTGTGTTCAGCAGCAGTGACATATAGGCTTTTCATTAAATGTTGTGACACAGGGAGATATAGAGAGAATGGATGGTATGTATAATGTGGGTCTCTTTTCTTGTCCTTTCTTCATCCTTCAGCTGGATCTGATCACAGATCTGCTGGGCACCCCGTCTCTGGAGGCCATGAGGACTGCATGCGAGGGGGCCCGAGCTCACATCCTGCGGGGACCCCACAAACAGGTAAGGCCCCTGGACAAGCCCCTGACTCTTCAGCAACAGTCATGTGGAGTGGGTACTGTACGTCCAAGTTCTTAATCATCTCTCTGCACAGAGAAGGCTTGTGTAGCTGGTCCATACAATCAGAGTGTCCTGCTTTTCAGTAGGAGCTCCTGAACCACCTGCGGTGTTTGGGTGGGCTGGAGAGAAGCCATTGATTTTTGTTGTTGTTTGTTTTTGAGGTTGTTTATTTGTTTGGGATTATTCAACTGGTGGAGTCTGGTGGAAAGCTGGAGCTTCTAATTGCCGCCTTCCCCGGCAGCAGTCAGTGCTGCAGCTGATGTGTTTCAGGTGTTTGGTTTGCTTATTTTAGTCCGTCTTGCACCACTGACCCCCATCAGACAAATGATTGGCAGGAGGAGTTTGCTGATTTATTGAGCCTCTGTCAAGATGGACGGATAAAAAAACAACATCTCGTGTCCATCTCTCATCTTTACCACAACCCCACCCCCACCCTTCCTCCGGCAGGGAGCCTGACTCCAGGTCGAGCCTACTCATGGGTGCTCCTTGCACCTTTAGCTCTCTTGCCTCTGTGTGGTCATTGACCAACCAAATGTCTTTGATTTACTGAGACGCCGCCGTCAAGGCCAAAGCCTCTTGCCCACCCCGGGCTTGAGTGTGCCAGGCACACGAGTTGAGAGACTCGCTCCTTTTACATTTGGATTGTTGCAATTAGTCGTGTTGTAATGTTGTGATTAGTCATGATGCTCCTGTGTTTACCACATTTGAATATAGATCTAATGGGCTTTAGTTGTGCACAGGCCAAATCACATGATTAACTGCCTCTTGACAAACACAGACACACACACACACACACACACACACACACACACACACAGCATACATACAGTACACATGCACCAACAAACGCCACCACTCACCCACACACCAGTGTACATCCACACAAACGGCACACTCAGTGTGTGTCTTGTCTTGCTTGTCCTGCTTGCAGGGCAGGCCTAATGTTCCAGTGCTCTCCCTGTGCTGAGTAGACAGCTGTTACCATTGTAACAGTGACTGCTAGAGTTTGTCTTGGTCTTAGTCATAGAATAGGTAAGATTATTATGTGAGAGGCTGTAAGAATGTGTGTGTGTGTGTGTTTGTGTGTATCTGATTGGCATGAAGATTTCAACGCAAATGCTAAGAAGGCAGAATACTCTCTGAAGAAGCACACAGTGCTGTGTGTGTGTGTGTGTGTGTGTTTGTGTATTCTCGTCACCCTCGTACAATGCACAGCTCTTTGCTGGCCACTTGCCTAGCAACCACTCACCCCAGCCCCCACCCATTCACTGTCACACTCATATAGGAGAGTGGCTAGGCAGGCACACACACACTTCCTGTCCACCTGCTCCCAAGCAAATGGCCACACACACACACAGACACACTCACACACCCCTCCTCTACGGTGACATTTGGCTGACCTTGTCGCTTCACACTTTCTCTCTTTCCTTCCCGTTTTCTTCTATCAGTTTTACTTGCCCACATGCCCACCGCCTCTCCCTCCCATCCCTCTGCTCATGCCCACCCTCTGTCTGTCTCTCCTTGGCGTGAGGAGCTTGGGGGGATGGCGCAGGCTTTTGCCAGCCTTGCCTGCATAGCATGCTGTTTTAATCAAGCCCATTGACTAGCACCCAGCTTACAGACTGGGAAGGGGGGGGGGGGCGAGGGGGGGGGGGGGGGTGCACAGCCCTTGACTGCACAGCCCTCCAGCTCTGGTGGGGTGTGTGACCTCATATAGTCACACACATCATTGGAGCTGCCACATAGAGGGCCAAACTGCACGTCAGGATGTCATTTTCTAACGAAAACATTGTGTGCTCCGAGCTTTTTTCGTGTAGCTTGTATGTAAACATTAGATTGAGAGACTTAATAAGGTTCGGATGTTTTGGAGAACTTTGGCTTAGGGGCTCGGTGATGCTAACCCAATGGCATAACTAACTAGAGGTACATGAAAGGGCCATCATCTCTGATTAGCTTTAGAGCTCTCGCCTCCTCCTAAACCACTGAGGGCTAAATGCCTAAATGTGGCTGGTGGAGTAGGCAGCCAGGTGTGTGCCGTGATCGAGGCTTTGGCTGCGGCAGGAAATGGCCGAGGCCTGGAGGTGGTCACCAGGGCAGGGGAGAGGAGCGACTCGGCTCCCCCAACTGAGACACAGCTTTACAACTCACTCTCAAGCCCTCTCACCACTACTTGAGAGAGAGAGAGAGAGAGAGGAAGAGAGAAAGAAAGCAGAATCAGAAGAAATGGGTCACAGAAAATGTGCGCCTTTTCAGGGGCCCCTCTATTTACCTTCCAGTTTCGTTCCTGCCGCGCTCTCTCTCTCTCTCTCTCTCTCTCTCTCTCTCTCTCTCTCTCTCTCTCTCTCTCTCTCTC
>JAGFZM010002172.1:510586-581346 GCA_017657215.1 Limnothrissa miodon
TGTTCTTTTCATACAAGCCTGAGGATGTCAAATTGATGGGCAGGGGGCAGAGATGGCTGTGGCCACTCTTGACAGTGCAGGGCTGAGGGGCGAAGGAGAAGAGAGTGAGAGGCAAAAGTGTGTTTGATAGAGGGCGAGAGAAGGGGGGATGGGGGGGGGGGGGGGGGGGGGGGGGGTAGTAGAGAGAGAATCTAAAAAGAGCTCTGGCTTTAAAAGATCGACTGCTTCCTTCACATGGGAGCTCATTACTCCTATTAATTTTGCAAGGCTCTTAGCTTCAGTGATGGAGGGTGAGTGCATTTCATCTCCTCCGCAGTAGATGGGGGTGGGGGGCTCTGGGAGGGTGAAAGAGAGAGACAGAGGTCTGTGAAATTTGAGTTGGCCAAACGTGATGAAACGGGTAGGCCAGGAAATACTCAGGGCCATCACTTCTTTCAACCTGGAACTAAAATTAGAGTCTGATTATTTGAGAGGATATTGTCCAATGTGGGTTTTTTTTATTTTATAGATGCTAGTATAAATGAAGAAACAAGCTCAATATTCCCACCAGACTCTGGGTAGCTTACGTGTCATTAAAGAAAATGCAGCAGTGGAAAATACCACGTTTGATGTCTGCCAAAGCCAAATTCTGTGTGTACTTGATCAAATGTGTGGTGGGTGCAGGAGGGTTGTCTGTGGGGAGGCCCTCCGCTGCTCCAAGCCATGACCTGTTTTCCTGTTTTCATAGCGTTCATCAACAAGCCAATAACTCGCACCTCTAAATCAGTTGAAGTGCGAGTGCACGTTGACAACCCAGAAAGCACATCCATGAATGCTCATATCCTTCACACCAGCTATAACATTTGATCAACCTATAGATAAAAGAAGGCAATTCATATCATGTCATTCCGGAAACCTGCGTCTGCTGACTGCAATAGAAGATCTAGTCTACTGCAAAAACGGAAAGTTGTGTGCAACCCGACCTGAATCCTCCCTATTTCAGGAAACCTAACACTAATGCGGCTGCATTCACATATGCTGCATAGCCACCCTGCTGTGGGCAGACTCATGTATGCACTGGCCATCTCGGGGGGGAAAAATGGGCTTTGTTCATTTCACTGTTTTACATTGTGAGAATTAATAAGAGAAAAGGGCAACGTGTTCCCAGCCCTCCCAAACAAGGCACAGTCTTGGTTAGTACCCATATGTTCCCCTTTGTGTGAGTGAGTGTGTGTGTGTGTGTGTGTGAGAGAGAGAGGGAGTTAGAGGCATGGTGAGGTCAGATCAGGTTTCACCCCCTCAAGTCATGCATCTCCTGGCTCTGACGCTTATGTGGGGTCAGCATTAATGATTGATAACTCTATCTGTATAGAACCGTGTTTGTGTGTGTGTGTGTGTGTGTGTGTGTTAGGGGTGGGGGCATTTGCACCACCAAGGTTTGCAAACAGGATTTTTATTTACTTATTTATTTTAGGGCATCTTCAACAAAACACAGACGACCAAGCTCTTGGCACATTTTTGCATATCTGAAATAATAAAATATTATTTTTACTGCAAAAGGTCAAATAACTTAATTTATGTTTTTATTCTTCAGTGGCGTTTTTCTCCTCCAAATGACTGCTCATTAGATTGAAAAATCTTTTAGAAATGCTAAGCTACAGTAAGGTGGTATTGTACGTAATATCTGGCAAATCCAAAGCCAAGGCAGTATTTTTTTAATATGCCTCTAATAAGTGGAGTACGGTAGGGAGCATCAGGGAAATATTCAGGCCTCCAGCCTGGTGCCCCTGCATGGCACAAGATAAGTTGGCTTTAATGAATGCTTGATATGGGTGATGGTGGTGATGACGAGGGAGATGAAGGGGACGGCTAAAGCCTTTTATGGCTTTGATCTTCTTTCTTTTTGAAACTTGACTCGCATGGGCTGCAGCTTTGACTGAATCAGGAAGTGGGCCGATTTGGCAAACGCTACTTCCTCGCCGCGTCATTGAGTTAGAGGAGCAAGTGTTGGCTCAGGCCTCTTTCTCTCCCTCTCTCTCTCTCTCTCTCTCCCTCTCTCTCTCTCTCTCTCTCTCTCTCTCTCTCTCTCTCTCTCTCTCTCTCTCTCTCTTTCTGTGATTGTATCCGGTACACTCATGTCCTCACCACTCGTTCCCCTTCCCACCCTGAGCTCTGTCTTTGTCTCTGTTTGTCTCTGTCAGTGTGCGCAATGCAAACACACACACACACACACACACACACACACACAAACACCACTTACTTTCACACCCTAATTCTGTACTCTCGCCCCTCTTTCTCAAATCCTTGTCAACACCAGCATTAATGTCTATTTTATTTTTGCAGTTGCAGAGCAGTTGCTCTTCTAGCATCATCTATCTCTCTCTCTTCTTCATTCACACAATGTAGAATACTGAAGTATTTAGTTAACAATTTCTGTACATTCAGGATTTTACCGGCCAAGTAACGCCAAACAAGCATAGATCGGCATAGATTTTTTTCTGCTTGTGTGTCTTGCTCGTTCTTCAAGTCGTTTCCCTGACTGAGTTATGAGTTTTATCATTTCCCAGCCTGGGCTCTCTCTGGAGCAAGAGGCCACGGAGAGGAGAGGCAGCGCTGTTGTTGTCACCCAGAGACAGCCGCTGATGAATGAGCTGTTTGTCCTGCCCGCTCGAGAGGGGGAGGCCTCCGAGCCCCTGGCCCCAGCCTCATGGCCCCTGCCACAGACAGAGGCAGATGTGGGGAGGGCGTTGGTGGTGCAGGACTGGAGAGGGCCCCAGTGGTCGACGTCCCCAGGGGCTCAGTGGGAGCAGGCAGCAGGGTTTTGGGGTCGGCCTCTGCCAGGAAGGCCAGGGCACATGAACTGCCACCCCATGCCACCCCCTGATGCACCACACAGGAAGCCTGAGTGGACCGATGCATGAGTCAGGCCACCCAGCAATCAGCCAGGCCCTGCTCACATGCTAGACACGCCCCAGGGACTAATTAGGCCTGTAAGGAGGATCAAGGCAGTGAGGCGCACAGGGCGCAAAAAAAGAAGTTTTAAATAATATTTGTTTTTACAAAAATAAACATAACTAAAATAAAATAAAATAATAAAGGAACATATTTAACATAAGAAAAATGCTACTAAAGAGTTCTTTGCTGGGATTGTTTTTTCACTAGCTCTACGCTGACACAAGTTCTCATTTTGCGAACCTACCTGCCTATTTCACCGCCTCCCCCTCTTCCCTGCCTGATGGGTTCATTTGTCTAATGGAGTCCAATTCAGAGTTATTACTCAGATGGGAACATGTAGAACACACCACTGACGACCTGAGACGCCCTGACGCTTGATTAATAGTATTTGTCAAAACCAAGTCGGGAAGATTGATCATGAGCCCGAAAACTAATGAATGATCGAACTGGGAATGCTAATGGAATTGACAAGTTCTTAAAGTCAAGAACTGGGTCGCTGTTGTCGGCATCAGGGCCTGAGGTAGTGCTCCAAACGCTCTTGTCGTTTTGCGAGCGGAGGAGTGTTTTCCGAGAGCCTTGTCTGAGCTCTGAGGCATGTTGTGAAATCCCTGACCTCGTTCAGCCTTTCTCGGAGCGCAAGCCCTCCTTCCTTCCTGCTCGGGCTGTTTATCAGCGCAGTTTTGTTTTCGAGTGGCAGGGTCGGCGCCGCACGACATGCAGGGAGGGCCTCTGCTCACAAGTGCATTTGTTGGACCGCAGAAGCCACAGGCCTCTCTTAACAGATCCTTTTGTGTCTCTCGGCCGCTGCCGTTTTGAAAGGCAGTACTTAGAATAAGGTCGCAGTTTAAGCCTTGAAATGAGTATAAGTATTTACAGCATGTACTTTTCTGCACCTGTGAAGGAAAATTGTTTTCAGGATTTATACCACTTGTAAATGAGTGAAATACACACAAAATACAAAAAAAACAATGAATACAGTGAACAGTGAGGTCAAGCACACACTAACCCGGTGCAGTGGGCTGTCTGCTACAATGTCGGCCAGGGAGGAGTGTGAGGTTTGGGCGCCTTGCGCCCGACCCAGGAGGCCCCCAAGGTAGCAGGTAGTAGGTCTTGGGTCAAAATACATAATAAAAAAATATCTGGGCAAAATTGTGAAGTCAAAAACATTTGTGACTCTACAATTAATGGATGAAATCAATTTTAAATTCAAGTTCAGTCTTCTGAAGGTGTGACCTCAATAAGGCATGTCGTGGCCAAACAATGCCATGGCCAAACAACTAATCTTACATTTAAGTCAGTAGGGATGGAAGGTTTAAGAACATGTTCACATGTTCTCCGTTCTTCACATGTTCTTTGCCGGAATGTTCTTTGTCATTACTTTAGTTGTGTGGGGTGGGACACCAATGTGTTAATTAGATGAATACAACATTTGCTTGTTTGTGATTCATAGTCCATTATCTAAGAGTTGGGCATCATGATGGAGGAAGTTTCCCCTCTCTCTTTCTCCCTCCCTCTCTCCCTCTCTCCCCCCCCTCCCGCAGAGTCAGGTTCTCTTTCTCCGTCGCTCTCCCTTTCCCCTCCCCTTCCCCCTTCTTCATCTGTTTGGCGCTACATCCCCAGCTAATCCTGAGCTAATGCACTCTAATGCTACTGTGCTCTCTGCCACACTCCCACACAAGCACACACTCTCACAGACTAACTAAACATACACACATACATACATACACACACACACACACACACACACACACACACACACACACAGACACACACAAACACCAGCATGGGTACACAAAAATAGATACGCACAATGGAAAAAACACACACACACAAACACCAGCATGGGTACACAAATAGACACGCACAATGGAAAAAAAAAAAAAAACACACACATACACACACAGTCAGTCTCATGCAGGCTTGCAAATATGACACCCCTGCTCATTCTTTCAGTCTCCATTGAGGAAACAACTTGCTCATTATTGTACATTCACACAATTCCACCGAGACCCAAACAAAAGAAATACTCGTCTCGCTCAGTTAGTCTCTTTCTTTCTCTCTCTCTCTCTCTCTCTCCCTCCCTCTCTCTCTCTCTCTCTCTCTCTCTCTCCCCCCCCTCTCTCTCTTACTCTCAACCTCTGCCTCTCTCACTCAGCATGCTCCTCCTCACCTCGTCTTAGCGTCTTCTCAGTGACGGGAGGCAGACAGAGTGCGAGAGGGAGAGAGAGAGAGAGATGGAGAGGGAGCCTTTAGTGAAGAGGAGAGAAAGTGAGGCAGCTGTCTGCCTACTACCGTGCCATTCAATCAGCTAGTCAGCCTCCAGCAGCCAGACCCTACCCCCCACTACACACATACACATACACACACAACCTACTAACACACACACACACACAAACACACACATACTAAAGCACTCCTGCACTCATTGCTTAGGCACAGAAAACATGGAGGAAAAACCCTAATTGGGGGAAGCAAACGATTACCGGTGGGCTTTTTCAATCAACTTTGCTGCTCTGCTGGGGGAGAGAAAGAGAGAGAGAAATAGAGAGAGAGAGAGTGGGATGGATGAATCAGTTGAAGGTAGTATGTGGGGGAGGTGGCGGTGGGGAACAGAGGAGATAATTACAGAGTGTAAAAATAACTCGGGCTCATTGTTCTGCTTGTCCCAATTCCTCCTCAGATAAGCAGCAGCTATCACGTTCGAAAGATCACTCTGTTTGCCGTGCCAGTCTGAGAGGGAACGAGGTGTCACCCAGCATCCGCTTCCCAGAAATCTCTCTGATTTCAGAGCCTTCTCCGAAGTGTCCTCTGTGCCTCTTCTTGCACCAGGAACCGCACGCGTACCGTAGTCCGTTGACTGGGATGTGCAGTTGTGTGTTTTGATTTCCTGGGGTGTTTTGGCTAGTTCTTCGCTTGCGCAAGGTCTTCCAGTGCACGGCTTGTTCTGTTTCTGTCTCTCTTCCCATTCAGGGTTTTGTATCCAGGTCCTGAGTGAGTGGCAGAACTGCTGTTGAGGACGGAAAGTACGATCAGTAATGTATTAGTTGTACATACTTCCGAGCTCCAGACGTTGTTATTGTTGCCGATGCTTGGACAGTATCTGCTGTTCAGGTGTCCTGTGTTTGAGTCCTATGTTCCTGAGTTTGAACTTGTCGGTTTGCTGCTCAGACGTAACAGTCTCAAAAGCTGGTTTACTCACTGAAAAGAGACACCTAAAAGTGCAAGTCAATGAAGTAGCTGGTCTATAAATACATTTATACATTTTGAGGCAGTGCTTGGGTCATTAGTTCTGTACATTATGGAGAGATCAGATGTTTGGTTTTGTTTTTTTTTCAAGAGGAGAGATGTTTTGATGCCAGGTCTTGATAGGAAACGGTTCACCACAGAGAACCAATTAGCTGTTAAATAAATCTTAAAATGAAAGCTTTCTAAATTCTACATACATGCAGTCAGTTCATGCCAGAAGTATGTGAGCCTTTGCTGAGTGTGTGTGTGTGTCCTGTGTTTGTGTCTCCCCTGCAGCCATCCCTTCCAGTCCTCTACACATTGTCCAGTCAGGCCACACACGAAGCCGTTCATCTTCTCTGCAGGATGCTGGTCTTTGATCCGGTGAGTACCCAACCAAGCCACCAGTTAATCTGTCCCCACACCCCCGAGTCGACGCTCAGCCCATCGGAGCGCACTCTGATATTTCTGATCAATTGTCCCGGTATGGGAGGAAATGAAATGTGGCGCTCACAAGTTAGCGTACTGTACATTGCACAGGGCAAAAACCGGGCACAGCAAAAAAAAAAATGTCTCTCACCTACCACAGTGAACAACACGTGTAGTGATGCGGTCGTACTTGAATTCTAGCTGCCAGCATGTCTCTTGTTCTCAAGTGTACACTGGAAAACAATATGGCGCAGACACCAGTAAACAGGACAGTTATGGAGTGTCCTCTGCTGCTGTGACTTATAGCTGTCATCTTAAGATGGGCAACATTAAGCATTAAGATATACCATAGCTGGTTTCTTCAGACAACAAAGTCGTTGCATGACCTGTGTTGCTATGCCATAACTGCGTGCTTGCTCAGTTTTATAACGCAGTGATCAGTGGTTTGCTATCGAATTTAGAGATTAGAGATTAGATTAGATTGGACATTTCTGCGTGACACAGAACACCTACAGTACACGCAACTACAGAAAAGTTAGTTACACACTCCCTTGTAATCCGGATAGCTTCACACAATGTCCTTTCCCGTTGTGTGGGGCTATCAAACAGGGGCCTAATGCATCTGTGCTGCAGAGGCAACTTTCTCGTCTGTCTGTGTGGGGAGTTATCCGTCCCTGTGGAGCTCAAAGGCTACAGATTGATTAACGCAAACAGTTTCACTAGTCTTAAACACTGGCAGACGTCTCATTGTGGTGGCCACAAGATTGTGGATCTTAGCCCAGGTTCCTGCGGCTGGTGCTGGTAGTGAGTGTTTTTGTCCCCTCCACCGACGGCCGTCGCTAGGCTAACCCTGAACTCCTGTCCTCCCCGCTCCTCATCCCCCCGCAGTCAAAGCGGATCTCGGCCAAGGACGCACTGGCTCACCCGTACCTGGACGAGGGGCGCCTGCGCTACCACACCTGCATGTGCAAGTGCTGCTACACCACCTCCACGGGCCGGGTCTACACCAGCGACTTCGAGCCCGTCACCAACCCCAAGTTCGACGACGGCTTTGAGAAGAACCTGACGTCGGTCCGACAGGTGAAAGGTGAGTGTCCGAGTCCGACTGGTGAGCAGGTCACCTCAGGTAACCCCTCAGGCAGGTGTGTTCCTCCACCTGAGCTCCTGCTTCTCCAGACGCCTGGGCACACAGCAAGGCATCAGTAGCTGACTGCAGGGAGCCTTGTTTTGCCTAGTGACAGGCCTTAGATGGTGTGATTGTGTGCACGTACTTGGTGTGTGTGTGTGTGTGTGTGTGTGTGTGTGTGTGTGTGTGTGTGTGAAATAGCGAAAACGAGAAAGTTTTAGTAGTAGACATGAAGCAGTCGTAATGACAGACCAGAGAGTGTGTGTGAAGAGATCAGTTATTGATATTTATTTATATATATATATATATATATATATATATATATATGTTAGGTCTAGTGTTATAGCTATAGTCTTTTGTCACTGTTGTGAGCGGTTCCCACTGTGGGACACACTGTAATCGCGATGTGTGGTCACAACCCCCCGTGCTTTCTTCGTCCTCTGTTAGCGGCCTTGCTTAACTGTGTGGGGCTGAGCCCTGTTGAGCTGGGCTTGGTGCTGATGGGGATGGGACACAGCGGCATGTGCAACTGCCCCCCCACCCCCTCCTCCAGTGGCCCTAATCAGATCTCTTACAGCCTCCTGCCCGGGTCTCCCTCGTCAGCCCTGCTTTTGGAATTCCTCCTTTGGAGTGCCTCCTCCTTCACACAGCATCTGAGACACACACACACACACACACACACATACATACACACACACACACACACACACACACAAACACGTGCACAGACCCCCCACCACCAACCCCTCCCATCTCGATCACTGGTGGCCTGCCCTGTCAGCAGGCATTAGGGAGCCTGTCGGCTAAAAGCAGGCTTACCGCAGAGGAGCGCTCTAAATAAACCTGCTCCCTTCCCATCCTCCTCCTCCTCTACCTCCTCCTCCTCCCTGGCCGCGGCCGCTTTAACTCTCCCCTCACACTCTCCTTACTCTTTCACATGCACATGCATGCATTGTTGCCCGTCACTCTTCTCTGTCTATCACCCCATCGCTCCACATTCTCGCCCTCTTTCTCTCTCTCTCGCTCTCTCTTACTCATATGTTTATTCTTTCTTCAATACACACACACACACTCATTTTCTCCCTCTCTTTCTCGTTTTCTCCCGCGCTCCTTGCCTGGTGTGCACTCTGGGGATTAGGCCGATTGGAGCTAGTCAACTGCATGGCAAGTCAAAGCTTCTTAAAGTAAGGCCACCCTGAGAAGAGGCGGTTGGGATTGTTTCCTTGGCTATTCATGCAAAGCACAGAAGGCACCATAGGAGACTGTGGAGTCATGGAGCCTATCAGCCATGACTCCATATGGGCTGCAGGAGATTGATTTCTGTTGGTTGTTATTAATTGGTTCCCTCCGCCATTTTAATTGTTGGTTAATAATTCTCAAGGCGGCTTTGATCAGAGGTGCCAACCGTGGCTGAGTAATTAAAATTTTCCCTCTCTCGGTAATCCTGGGATTTTCTAACAAAAAGTCTTGTAATGTACTGTACCATACTGTAATAATTGTATCCAGTGTAATAACCATATCCAGTTTAGATTAGTATTTAGATTGTGATTGTCTATTGTTTTCAGGGTTTTTTTATTATCATTTCATTTTTAAGCTTGACAGAGACTTAAATAAGTAATTTCAGTCATTTCACAGCATTTAGCTAAGGTTAGTTTAGCTAAGCCCATACCATTTCTTTCCCACTGTGCTTTTACTAGTTTTGTTGTTTTTGAGTTGTTGGAATCAAACAAGAGCTTTAAAAAGTCAATAAATGGCTTAAATGTACCCATATCTCCTTTGCTTGGTTAGCATACTATGGTGGCCCTGAAGTGCAAACCACATGAACAAATTAATAAACACAAAAACAAATTGAGAAACACAAATTCAGAAACAACAACAAAAGTGAGAAACACAAAAACAAATTAAGAATCACAAAAACAAAATTGAGAAACACTAAAACAAATTAAGAATCACCCCAGAAAATCAGAAACACATAAACAAATGAAGAATCACAAAAACAAAATTGAGAAACACAAAAACAAAAGAAGAATCACAAAAACAAACTGAGAAGCACAATTACATTAAGAAACCGGAAAGGGTAGGTACCAGTCAGCAACAGCAGACATCACTGATTGGTGATGTCTTTATTTAGTATTTTCTCTGCAATTTCTGCAAACTTTAAAAACAAAAAAAAGCCTTGCATGCCCATGCTTTACCACTTATTAAAGGACAAAACTGTGAAATATAATGGTCTTTACTTGTCATTTATATTACTTCACACAAACACTACATCTATCTGCTCCTGGCACGGCCCCTTTATTAAATTTAATAACCCACTGTGGCCCACGAGTCAAAATGTTTGCCCACCCCTGGTATAGGCCATCTTTTATTGATTCCCTCGCGGACCACTAGAGGTCACAGGCGGACCACACTTTGAGAAACACTGAACTAGACGAACAATCCGTCGTCCAATCGGTGATGTCTGCTGTTGCTGACTGGTACCTACCCTTTCCGGTTTCTTAATGTAATTGTGTTTCTCATTTTGTTTTTGTGATTCTTCTTTTGTTTTTGTGATTCTTAATTTGTTTAGTGTTTCTCAAGTTTGTTTTTGTGATCATTAATTTGTTTTTGTGTTTCTCAATTTTTTTGTTGTTTCTAAATTTGTTTGTGTTTCTCAATTTGTTGTTGTGTTTAGTGATTTGTTAATGTGGTTTGCACTTCAGGGCCACCATAGGCACACAGATCTAGACACACATTAGCGCTAGCTAAGAGTTTTGCTCAGCTGGTACATCTAGAAACGAGCCATTGGGCCTAATAGCTCAAGTTTGGTTCCAACCAATCACATCGCTCTGAGAGAGTCACATAGATTTGCCATTAGTTTATCAGTGTTATAAGCAGTAGTTTATCAGTGCGCAGAGGCAGTTTGAACGTCTGAGCTCAGTCTATCAGTAATGGCCAGACCATATACATTTTACTGTTTTAGTCGAGCTATTGTTCACTTGCAGTGGGTTTTCTTTGGGCTGCGTTACTTTGCGAGTGGTGAGACCATACTCAGCATTTTTATAGCGCATAGCGGCAGAGCACAGCAATGGCTGGAGACCGCAGGGCCGACTGAAAGTGGTTTAGCATTGTTCCAACTCTACCTCATCTGTGCTCCATCTCTTTTTCTCTCTTTCTCTCTCTCATTCTGAAAGTTGTTCTCAGACTGAAAGTGGTTTAGCATTGTTCCAACTCTGCCTCATCTGTGCTCCATCTCTTTTTCTCTCTTTCTCTCTCTCATTCTTGCAGAGATCATCCACCAGTTCATCCTGGAGCAGCAGAAGGGAAACCGCGTGCCACTCTGCATCAACCCCCAGTCGGCCGCGTTCAAGAGCTTCATCAGGTAAGACGCTCTCTTCAAAGCCGCCGGCTGCCAGCTGCCAGCCCTCTAAAGCCCCTCAGCAGCACCTGCCTTGTGTGCCATCTGCTGGAGCTCAAAGCAAGCACCCGCATCTGTGGGCTCGGCGTCCCGGTGAAGAATGTCTAGTGTAGAATGCTCTGCTTGTTTTGTCTTTATTAAGGCACTATCGGAATTGTATATTGCTTTGGATAAATGCGTCTGCTGAGAACTCAAACTTTATGTAAACGTGTGTGTGTGTGTGTAGGTGCAATCTTGAACTAGTAAAAACGCAAAAAAAAATGTCTAACTGTCTCTCCACCCCTTCTCTCTCTTCCTCTCTCTTTCTCTCCTCTCTCTGTGTGTGCAGCTCTACCGTGGCCCAGCCCTCTGAGATGCCCCCCTCTCCTCTGGTGTGGGAGTAGAAGCCCCACTGACCGCTGGGAAGCTCCAGCGCCCCCCGGTGGCCACAGCTCCACCCAAGTGTCCTCCACATGAACCGCCATCCCCACCACTGACCACCGAGCCCTCCACCCATCCGCTCAGAACTACTGAAGAGGACCAGGCATCCCACCACCACCACCACCCCCACCCCACACCAAACTGCGTAGCATTTCACTGGAGTCTAGGACTAGCAAAACAACATGTTTTCTTATCACGTTGTGTGTACTGCAAGACTAACTGAGGACGGAGAATTGTGTTTTTTTGTTTTGTTTTGTTTTGTTGTTGATGTCCAAACCACTGCTGATTTAGCTTGTGTTGTGTTGGATAAAGCGGGGAAGGGATGGGGGTGAAGGGAGAGGAGTCACACAAAACACATGCACACACTTAAAACGCGCAAACCCATACACATGCACACGCACTTATGTTTGCGTGTGTGTTTGTGTGTGTGTGTTGTGTGTGTGTGTGTGTGTGGAGGACCGGACTGCCATTGAGAGACAAGCACGTGGCTGTGCTGAGAGTTCTGAGTGGAAATAAAGTCCCGGAAGAAGAAGAAGAAGAGAAAGCGAGAGAGTAAATGTCCAAAACCGAGAGGCGGTGCTCGAGGGGAACTTGTGTAGATCGTCCTTTGACAGACGGAGGGTGGATGACTCCTCTCTCCTGTTCTGTTTAGTGCACACAGAAGACGCCATGCTTTCTTCCACTGTCCATCTCCTCTCCTCTGCCCCCTGTCCTGACTAAAAGGCTGACCTGAATGTGATGTATTTTATTTATACTCATAATGTTAACGTTATGATAAGAAGTTTCACGTATGTTAGATTTTCCTTTCTCATGTGTTTGCCTATCACTTTCTCTTTTTGCCTCTTTCCTACCATTCCTACTTTCTGAATAACAGGCTGTGTTTCCTGATTTCTTTTCATTCATTCATTCATTCATTCTTTCTTTCTTTCTTTCCATCATTCTTTCTTTCTGTTTTCCTCCTCCAATCAGTGTAGAGCGCTGTTAGCGCTGCTCTGTGATCGAATCTTAGGTCTGCGGAATCCGCGTTTCTTTACCGGCACAGACCGCAGAGCACTGAGGCCGTGGCCTCGCTGAGATGCTCTGGAAACAGGAGGGTCAAGGGCACCATGACGACCCGCGGGCTCTCTCGAAAGGTCCCACGGCGTCCAAATCTCTGCGATTAAAACCGAGAGAGAGGCCTGTTCTTAATAGGAGGCGCTATCTTCTTTCTCATGATTTTGCTCCAGCTTCCCATTTATCCGATGGTTTGCCCCGAGACCCGGCCCAATCAGGCCCTGCCGCGCCGGGACCTTGTCTCGGAGGACAGAGGAGACGACCTTCGGCTCGTTGAACAGTCTCTGTCCACTGACAAGAGGAGACGTAGCTCATCTGAAAGAGCTGGCAGCCAGCGTGGTCATACGGTGCCTCTGTCACCTCTAATGAGGACTTAAGTGACCACAGACGAGAGAGGCACATAGGTAGAGACGAAGGTTTCAATGCCAACTTAAACAATAGAGGCGCATCAGCTGACATCAAATGACTGATGTGACATTGAGGCTTAGACCATTCCTTGACCATTTTATTTATTCCATGTAAAACATGGCTGAAAGTCCCCAAAGGAAGGTGTGTGTGTGTGTGTGTGTGTGTGTGTGCATGTGTGTGTGTGTGCATACGCGCCAGAGTGTGTATGATCAAAAGGATAATGATAGTGTATGTATCCATACCATGTACCATGTTAGAGACTTGTAGTAACATTTGTTCATCAATTTGTTCATGCTTCTGCTGAAATGGACCACGGCCGCGTGGGAGACGAATCTTTAAGGTGTGTTGTAAACGCTGCCCCCTAGCTTTCAGTTGTCCTATTGCATCTCAGACAGCCCCAGGAGAGGCCCTGACGCATATCCCGCCAGGAAACACGAGCAGCATTGTAGGCTTGTACTCCCAGCACCAAACCAGGGGAACATCTTCACCGCCATCACACATACACTGTATAGTCACACGCATACCTACACATGCACACCCAAAAGCAGAAAAAAAGAGAAACTATTTAATATATTTTTAGATGATTTTTTAATTATTTCTTTCGTAATGTTTCAACGGCATGCTCTCATGACCCACTGAATATGTTATGTAAATACATGAGTAGCTACTAGGATGAAACATCAGAAAAATTCTACAGTGGATTAAAAAAAAACTTGCAGTACCTACAAAACTGAGGAAGACTCCAACACTACTGCTGTATAGAAGGTGAGGCCTGCACATTTTTAGGGCTGTGAATTTGTTTGTGTCTTCTCATTTCTTTTTCTTTTCTTTTTTTTCGGAGACTCCCATATAATTGTACATAATTTGTTTTTGTTTTTATTATTTTTTTCTTGACTCCCTTTGCAGTAAGAAAGTGTTAAGAGATAATCCAAATGATTTCAGATTAACACAAGCAGAAACACATAGCCAATTATGTTAATTGTGTATTGTGTGTACTTAAGAGCTGTGGATATGAGTATTGAAGTAGAAGCCCTATTATTATTATTATTATTATTATTATTTTCTCATTTAGACAAAACACTGAACTATTTGTGTATATGTATATAATGGATTCACAATGTTGGTCTCTACCTCTTGAGCTCAATGACTTGGTTGTTTACCTCCACATTTTTGATTTCACTGTGGAGATTTAAAACTTGAATGTCCCTTCCAGTTTTTATATTCCTAAAGTTAAAAAAAACACCTCCCATTATGGAATGAAAGTCATCATCAAAATTCAAATGACATGAGAAGGCCCCTTGAATTCTATTTGAAAAATAACATACCTTATTCTTGGCCAAGTATTCTCTGACTGTTAGTTCACAGAAATCATATTGACTGCCAGTCAACCTGCAGTAATTGAGATAATACGTTTTGTTCCAATGAAGTACAAATACATGGTAATGCTTGTATTTTCAGGGGGATGTGTAAAAGCGAAAAAACATGCAAATGAAACTGATACAGTGCTAGTGTGCTGTGTGAGAGATGACTTCTGCAATTTGTCAAAAGGTATAGGTACTTCTGTCAGGCGCTTTTATAAGACATTTGAAGTTTATATTCAGAGGTAATGGTATTTCAATACCTTTTACCATATAGACTAAAGAGAGCTGTTAGTTGCTTGAAGGCTTTTGTTGGTCTCACCGAGAGATTGGAGAACCCATCAGATCATTTTCAATGGTCCTGTGGGGAAGAATAAAACATGTTAACATAAAAATGTTTGGTCTCTCTCAGCAAAAATAAAACAATGTTTGGGGTCTCTCAACAAAAATGTAGATTTGAAGTACCGTGGTCAAGCTCATTAAATGTTGACATTGGAAAAACAACAAAACTGCTGTTCCTCTCCGCTGTCTTCATGTCTTGTTTTTTGAAAACAAAAAGTTTGTCTCCCACTTTGCAACACAGCCAGGCACATCACCATCTAGTGGCTAAATATGGCACTACAAATAGCTGGGTCAAAGGAGGCCTGGTGTAGTGCAGTATTAGGAATGTACCCCTAGGTTACCTTTAGTTTACAAATATTTATGACTATAAATAATTTGCAGGCACTTTTATCCAAAACATTGCACAATACAGATAAGGCATTTACAAAGAAAAAAAATGAAAATACATCAGGCCTAAAGGTTATTTAAGTAAACAATACAGATGGAAAAAAGCACTAGTAATAATACAATACTAAATAACAATAGCAGACTATTAATATCAAATATGCAACAACATGGTTATTATGAAATTCATTGTTTGTTTATTTAGATATAATTTAGCAGCTGTCGGTTGCTGTGTTTTTACTCATATAGAAGAATGTAAAAAACACAACATCAAAAATAGAGCTCAACCTGAATGCGTCTCATTCCATTTAAATTCAAATGTTATTGTCAACGAGCCACAGAGAGAGTAGGTGTATAATGATAGTAGTGTTGAAAACCCCTAATAATATGTGTTATCTGTCTCTATCTTTTAGACATAATATCTACCAAATATTTCATCAGACATTTAGGCACTGTTTTTTTAATACATTTTTTTGTCTCATTTCTTTTTTCATTTTGAAAGCTCATAAAACACATCACACTGATGCACATGGTATTTGCAGGTCAGTCATCTAACGATCCAAAGATGCATGTTCACCCTTGTGACTGTGGCAAAGACATGGTGTGACTAGTTCTTCATTCCAAAATCACCTCAGCAGAGTAGACAAACAGTCGTCACAGCGAAGTGTTTTCACCGAAAGATACTTACACCACACTTGAAGACCTCCGATGTGTTCCAGTGGTTACCAAAGTACACCATGTTTCTGTGGTTGCATAAGTAAGGCCATTCATGATGATTATTAAGGAGCATTCAGAGGAGAGAGAGAGAGGGGCATTCTCTCGCTAACAAATAAGAGAGATGTTCAGTGGAGCATGCTCATCATCATAGAAAGGCCCTATCCATATACCTGCACTGGTCTCAGATCTGTTAAATGTCAAATGTAAGTGTCCTGGGCTAGTCTATGGCGATTTCTCTGATCCTGTGTGATCTGATAGGAGCGGGTGGGATGGGCCGTGCTGTTGGATCAGGGCAGATAAGCCTGTGTTGAGTGAGAGCAGAGCCCAGTCAGGCCTCAAGAACGCTGGCGTAGGGAGGCCCGTGCCCGGCGGCACAGTGCATCATAATGTCTCCTCCACACCAGCGCCCTTTTTCTCTCGCCACCTCTCCCTGACAAAGAGGCCATTGACTGGTGCCAGCCACCCAAACCTTCCTCCACACTGAGAAACAAGGGGATTGTGGAGCCCCAGCTGGAGCTGTGTGACTCACCCAGCAACGCTGCAGACAGTCCAGGCGACTGACGACCCACATCTCACCTTTGATGAGCCAGAATAGATTGCACTGGAAGTTCAGGTGGGGGACTTCCAGCATAATGATTAGGAAATTTCATGATCTTACACATCGCCGGCGATATGATGGAATACTCTTTTAGCTCCGCTGGTTCCCGACAATGAGATGCAATGCGGAAATGAATGGAAAAACTCACCGTAGGTTTGACAGTTTAATGAAGTCTCATGGGCTTATGGTGAGAAAATGATGATGAGCTGCCCTAAACTAAATAAGTCTTCATATACCCTTCTCTAGTCTACAAAATCAGGAAATTATGATAAATTTTATAAGAACATGGCAAATTGAAAGTTTTTAATTTAGTATTTAATTTAATATTATTTTTAACTTACATATATATCGACAATACATGACAGAATTGCCAAATTCAGTCAGTTGGCTGGAATATGTAGGGTTATCCAACATCCAACTATCATTACCATCATTATTTCTGTCTGCCTGACTTCCTTTGGTAGTTTTAAGTTTGCTTTGTCATTTAATTAGTTCTTTATCATTTGACAGAAATATTTGCATGGTGGGGGTCTGTGATCTGCCCTCCCCCAGAAAATTGTAAAATGTCCTTAATGTCCTTTCCTGCATTCAAGTGAATTTAAATAAGTTACAGCTTACTTGACAGAGGTGGACTAAACTAGCGAGACTGCTTCAGAATCCCCGACAACCTGTGTGTGCACACACATGTCTGAATTAGTAAAGTCTGGGAGAAGGGGGCCCTGTGGTGCTTCAATACTTGTGGTGGTTTGGTGGTTTACTGTATCTGGTAAGAACACAGGCTTTGGTGCAGAGAGTTGGTGGTTTGAATCCTGGGTAACACATCCAATCTTTTCTGAAATTACCAATCGTGTCTGAATTACTAAAGTCTGGGAGAAAGGGGCCTTGTGGTGCTTGATTGTTATCCTCTGCTAAATGCATGAATTTGTAAATGTAAATGCTTTAGTACCTATGGCGGTCTGGTGGCTCACCCGGTAATAGTGCAGGCTTCTGTGCAAAGAGTTGGCGGTTTGAATCCCGGGTAACTCCTAACCAGTCTTTTCTCATGTCTGAATTAAAGTCTGGGAGAAGGGGGCCATGTGGTGCTTGGGTACCTGTGGTGGTTTGTTGGCTCACCTGGTGAGAGCACTGGCTTTGGTGCAGAGAGTTGGCGGTTTAAATTCAGGTTGATGCATTACCAGCCCCACACAACTTCAAGCGCTACGGCAAGGGGGGGCAGGACAATAGATGGGGGAGTTTATCACAACCCCAACCAAGCAGCTGCACCCTGTTATTTTTATATAGTGTAAGTAGTTTGTGATACATACAGGTTTCCCTGTACTCTCACAATTGCTTGTTTGTGATTTTGATGATTTACATTCTCTTGATCGTTTCCGGATGTGAAAAAAGATGCCTGATGCATTTGAGGGAGATAATTGACTTTATATATATATGAGTGCAGAGCTTTTCAATCATCCATCAATTTCATCACAATTTGGGATAAGGAGCCATATTACCTGCAGTCTACAGCTGTAGGCTGTGAAATATTTTGTCATTAGGCCTAACTCATAGGCTCTTGTAAACAGATTTCCTGTAGCCTACATGTGAACAGGAAATACAAGAATGAAGTACTAAATAAACCAATGAACTCCAATGAATGCCAATAAAAACAAACAAATATGAATGAAATTAAAAGTCAGTGTTGCACCAGCAGAATTTATGTCATTTTAAAAGAACTGGTGGTGGCAAAATAATGACACGTAAAATAGATGCAAAACTGCCAAACCACCAAAAATATTCAAACACTTCCAAGGACGGTGTCTTTGTATGCTTATTTTCAAAAACTTTCCAGGGCCTTGAACTTATTTTTTCAAAATCACAAACTTTCAAGGATTTCAAGGACCTATAGGAACCCTGTAGGAGTGAGCATGTTGATGTTGTTGAAGAAGGTTCTAGGAGGGAAAGAGTTGGATACTCCTGCTCTACATGTTGCAGCCCTCATAAAAACATAATCAAAAACTCTACAGAAGGGCAAATAGGAGAACCCAACAGATCATATTATTTAGCCTAAGGAAGCAACACCAGAGTTCTCCATTAAGTCTTGGGATGTAATTTTAGACTTAACATGGGCCTCACTGCATCTTCTCACAAAACATTTTAGTCAGTGCATTAATTCAACAGCATTAGTCTGATATGTTTGTAGTATGAATGCATTGTGCATAGCACAGCTAGCTGTTTATTGGCATTTCTTAAACATCCTTTCAGGCGTTCAGAAATGCATCCATAACATAGGTTGATCACGCATCCATAATATAGGCTGAATGTCAAATGTATTACAAAAGCAATGCTATCAGTGTGTCACGGCAGATATATTGTGCTCTCACGAATGGAACATTTTGACATTTGACAATAGTTTGATCTTTGTTCATCCATCATCAAAATCAAGTTTTTGGAATGAATGTGTGCAACAAATGTGAAGAAATCCCCGTAAGGGAATCTTGAAATGTTGTTTTCGCAAGAATGGTGCAGAGCTGACCAAAAAGCTTGAAGAATTCTCTGTTCACATTCTTGGGGTATCATGTTGACAACAATGGGAGGGGTGGACATTGTCTACTGACGTACAAACAGAATATCATTCTGCCTCCTGTTGTATAGAAGACATAAAAGATTTTTTTTAATCCAGGAGTCAATATAAAATTCCCTCCCTGAGCATTGCACAATATTGTGAAGGAAGACTATGAAGGACTTCATGCAAACACAGGGACATTGTGTTTTTATATGTATTCATTTTTTTTCCCAATATTTCCGACCTTTGTTTATTTTCAAGAAGTGAGATAAAATAAAAATGTATCAGTGCACACTATGACAAACATGTACAAGGAAATAATACAATAATGTTTAAATGACTGAACTGACACCAGATTTCTATACATCTTCAAGTTAACTCTAGTTAGCTGAGAGGAGTTTTGCAATGATACAGTAATCACCCTCACTCAGCCAATTCTGTGCGTAAGATCATCACGGCATAACCCTGAGTCCATCCCTCCATCAAAGCAGACCAGGGGTCATTTTTTGGTATACTGAAATAGAAAGAAAAACATCTCATCAGCCACAAGCATGTTGCAGACTCAGCCGTCAGAGCAGAGACAGGTCATTGTAATGCAACTCAGGGCTGTGATTTTGTATCAAAAAGTAGTAGGGACATCCCAAACAAACAAACAAACAAATTAATAAATAAAAGGTTATGTTGTCAGGCTTTTTACTCATGACTTGATTTCTGAAAAACTGGTATGGACATGTTCCTTGCACACTCCATAAACTACACCCTGGATCAAACCATTACTGAGTGCCAGCTCATGGGTATGCCCTAGCCAGGCCACATCAAAAGAAATCAAGGAATTCCAGACTAGTCGTCAACACAACATACAACTGTCCATCATTCTAACTCTCATACATTACCTTCTCTAGTATCCAGTCAGCATCTGTAATTGCTCTTTTGATCATCAGTTGGATCCGCTCTTTATCATCTTCATCAGAATGGCTATTGAAGCTCTGAAAAATACACCATATGTTTTGTCATTGTCATAATCTTCTCTATTCTGCTGTGACAGGTTACAGTCCTTGGATACCTCTCCTTCCTCCATCAAATTTAGAGACTTTCAAAGACATTTCCAGCCTTTATCCCATAATTTCAAGGACTCAACATAAAATGGTTTGACACATGGATCGACATGAAATCTTGTTGAAGTGACGACACACAATTCCATGGTGATACAACCCATACAGCAAAATGCTGCTGTGACAACCTATAATGTGCTGCTTTCGTTTTATTTTTTTATGGTGAGTTACACAAACCAGCAAAAGGCAGGTGAAAACATATTCAGAAAATGGTCAATCTATCCATTCAAAAAGCCTAATTAACTTAAAGGTACAATGTGTACCGGTAACAAACAGGTTTTGTAACAAACAAGTAAAAATAGTTGTCTATCCCCTTATTAGGCTAACCACTGTTTTTTCACGAAGTGGCAAGCTTAGTGTTATAATTTTATCTACGAAATGCTTTTCTATTCACTCTGCACTTGAATGTGAGTAAGCTGTGAGCTAGTTGTAACAGTTATAACGTTACAGACTAAGAGAGGGGAAGAGGGGATGTTCGTCTGATACAAAAGCAGAAGTAGCTTTTCATTCGCTTTCGGTCGAGTCGTGAGATACAGACCTACAATGTGTTATATTACCACATCTCACTACTCTCATTCAAAGAAAAATAATAATTTATTTTCTCATTTATATTGTCACTTGTTTCCACTGCTTTTAGCTAAACGTTTGACATATTGTTTAGGTGAAGAATTAATGTAGCCTATTATGTTCCGTACTGGCTAATGTATTTCAAAATGGCGAATGACTATGGAGCAACACCAATCATTCATGCATACCTTCATGCCAACCATTCATGCCATTTAGAATACTTGAAATTGATAGTGCTCGTAAATATTCATGAAAAAGCGCATATTTGAGAAGGGGTAAGATTATGATTAGATTATGAACAGCTAAAAATGCTAAGATGATCAAGACTCATAAAAAGATTCACGGTATCAGCTGGTTAGGGCAATATCTAGACATGCTGGGTTGACCACAAAAGCATGTTTAGCCTGTAAAACTAAACAAAAGCCCAATTATTCAGGCGTGGAAGTTGTAAATGGCTGGAGTATGGCCAGCAAAACCAGAATATTGATTATAAAATGGTCAAATGTGATAGAGGGAAGAAATGGAAGGTGTGTGTGTGTGTGTTTGTGTATACAGGGTGGGGTGTAAGTTGTAAATGGGTGAGATGGAGAGAACCTGAATTTGTGCATCAATAATATAAATAAATATTTCTTTATCTTGCTTTTTTAACTAAAATCTTCAAACTTAAACTGAGTACATGCTGATCTCTGTTGATAAATTATAATTCTAGAAACAGTTCAAACCATTTTAAATCAGCTTAGATAAAGTTGTAGGGGAGAAGTATTTTTGGAATATCAGAAAGCATGATCTGACAATATCCTTTCTAGGATTTTCTCTATCCTTTCACTTTAATATGTGTTAATTAGATATACATAAAACACACACACACAAATAAACATTGATTTTTATACAGTGTCAGCACCAAAATGTAGTGTAATCTAAATGAGGAGCTAAATATAATCATGTTATCACAAATAACTAATTAGCCAATCACATGGCTGCAATTCAATACATTTGGACATGAAGAAGGCAACATATGGTTCTTACCAAGCATTAGAATGGGGGGGGATTTAAGTGCCTGTGAATGTGGCTGTTGGCGACATGCAACTATCTTAACTATAAGGGCAACTACCTTTTACAGAGAATAAAATGAATGTTTTTTGAGCGGGTAAAAATGTCTTCTTGATGTGAGAAGTCTGATGAGAATAGGCAGACTCATTTGAGATAATAGTAACTAAAATGAGGACTCAAGAAGTATATAGAATACCATCTCTCAGTGCACCGCACGTCAAACCTTGGAGCAGATGGGCTGTAGCCACACTGGGTACCGGTAGGGTTGCAAAATTCCGGGAATTTTCAAAGTTGGAAACTTTCCATGGGAATTAACGGGAATTTATGGGAATTTATGGGAATTAACGGGAATTAATTGGAAAAAACTGGGAATTATCTCAACTAAAGGTCAGGGACATAAAGACAGTTGGTAGAAAATAATATTTTAGCAGTCTTGGCTAAAACTATGAGATGTGATATGCATAAAGTTGAGTAGCCTATAATTTGCTATTCTTCAATCACAGGGGCATAACACACTTCTTAATGCAGGGCTATTGAGGCCGCACCTCCTATACGCATTGTGCATCCTCCCATCACATCTCAATGATTTCTAGAATTATGGACTGCTAAAGCAACCTTTATAAGCCACATACAGTCACTGATACAGACACGTGAGGCTACACATTTGAGGACTACAAACAGTCAAGCAAGTTATAATGATATAACTTGGATGATATTTGTTCTAAAATGTTAGATTTTAGCTAGCCCAATCAAAATATAGATTGCTAGCTCACTGGTAAGGCAGATATGTTAAAGGTAAGCTAGCTAGCACCTTTGTATTAAAGAAGTTAGCTTATCATGGTGCTAGATAGCACAAAATGTGCTGTTTCTTCTGCGTCCTGCTAAGCAGTTTTACATAACCACACCTGATTTCATACATCATTTAAATGTTTTGATGGCCCTTTCCATTCGTTCAGTTTACAATCTACATATTTAACAGAAAAATGCTATATTTTTAATTTAATTGTATATTTTTTGCAAAAATGACAAAATATGTTGTTGGTATATGAGTCATATGGTCTATGTTTCTTAAAATCATCCAAAATTTCCAGTTAACTCCCATAAATTTCACATAAATTCCCATAATTTCCACAAATTTCCATTTTTGAATATTTCTAAAATTTCCAAGCTAAAGTTTCCATGGAAAGTTTCCGGAAAGTTTCCAGAAATTTACCGGAAATTTTCCACACCTTTGCAACCCTAGGTACCGGTACCACCTTCTATAACCTCCTTCACCATTGCAATAGTGCACTAATTTGAAATGTGTATTGATTGATTATCATTGATTCATGTGACCCAATGTCCCAAATATACCCAAATATATATATAAAATGCATTTATTTTTTTTATTCTAAGAATAGATCCAGCCCTCTTTTCTTGTTAAAAGATAACATATGGCCTCTAAGTGTGAAGTTATGTTTTATAGTTTTCAATTACAAGTAAAAACAGGTCTTAACAATTCTTTTGGTGTGTTGTAGTTGGGGTAAAAAAAAATGTTTTTTTACACGCCTTTCAAAATGCATAAAACACTATTCATACAGCTGTTTGAAAAACACAAAAGCACTAAACACTGACCATCCCTGCAATACCATCTTAGTTATGTTGCTGTAGCCTAGCACTTCCACAAACCTGAGATGCGTCATGCCATACAACTTATTTTTCCTTCTATACACCTATTCACAACCATCTCTGCTGAGTGTCATTCCTGCCTCCCACTGTCCTCCTGCCACCAATTCTATCTGAGGGGACTGCGAATAACCATGTTAGGATGAACCCTGTGTCCTTGAGGCCCTGCAACTGACCCCTCTCTCATGATGTTACATAACTTGGACCCTCCCAGTGTTAAAGCAATGGACTGTTCTCTCTGGTGCAGTCAGGAAAGTGTTTCAGTTCCCTGAAGGCCAACACAGATAGACACGAGGAGGAGCCGCTTCTCATACCCTGATCACTACCCGGGACTACACATCTCTGCACTTTTGCTCATTGAACAAAGCAAATTTCAACATTGCAATTACACAGATTTTGTTAAAATCTTTTACATTCTATTCTTTTCTTGTAACTATTTATTTCCTGTCTCTCTTCCTAACTATTTCTTGCCAATGTTCATAACGTCACGAGCGGTCATTCAAGCATTTCACTGCATATCGTAGGCTACATCTCATGTACACACACACACAATTTGTTATTACAATGCATGTGACAAAATTGTTAGATTGCAAGTAGATGCCTAATACCAACAGATTGAGACCATGTCACTTTTTACCTACTGCCAGATGATAGCTAGGACACAGCAAAAAAGCACAGTGCCACTGATTTCCTACTGCCAGATAACAGCTGGAGTACAGCGAAAAACAAAATTTAAAGCTCGTGGGGAAATGCTCACCTGCCTTACTGCATGTCTGTAGTGCTGTTGCATTGCTGTTGATGGCAACAAGTTACAACAACGTAGAAGATAACGATAGAGCTGGACTGGTGTATGTACCAGTTCACTACCTGGAAGAGGGGGCATTGGTGAACAGGGTCCGATACCCTATCCTCAAAGCTTTCCCGGTATCCCTTTCTTTCGCCCTCGTCTCCGTTTCACAGCTACTTCCGCTAACTCGTGTCAATTTCCATTCCAAAGTAAAAGTCTCTAATCTTCCAGAAAATAACGATTCTGCGCCCTATTTAAGTATTTAGACGAAATTTAATAGAGCAGGCTATTAATTGGTTTGGCCCGTAGAATCTTTACTTTACAGATAATTGTATTTGATATTGTCCCGCACAATCTCGATAAAAATATAGAATGTTTCCTATATGTTAAGATGTCCATTATGAAAAAATCCTGCATAGGCCCACTATGAAATAGGCTCTGGGCTACTGCAGTTTTCATTATCTATTCCTGCAGGGCCGTAATGCAATATTTTAGACAATAAACCCACAAAACGTGAATTCAAAAAAAAAAATAGAATACTGATGACATCACCATTTACTTAGGTATATCATTTTTTCCAGAAATAAAGATATAGGAGGATCACATCAAATCTATGATAGGCTAGGCCTACTTTCAAAATGTCAATTTTCAATACTTTCAATACTCAATTTTCTTTTGTCTTCATTCACTGCCTTGCTGCACCCTGGCATCACCTGTGGCATTGCCTGGGAGTTATGGAGGCCCAGATTTTAGCTCTTCATTGTTTTTGGGTCTGGTGGCCCTCATTTTCCTCTTGATAGCCCATTCCTGGTTTTGTGGGCTTTATGAGCTGGAAGCCCAAATTATGTACAACTACTTGAAATTGTTTAAGATGTGGGTCCTGAATCTATAATCTATGAAAGTTTCACGTTTGGAATGAAATTGTGGAAGTAAATAAACTTTTCCACGATATTCTACATTTTTGGAAATGGACTGTATATAATAAACCACAACCATTTCAGTGGAACAATGTTTTAGCTTTCCATTCTGTGGTTAGGATAAACTATTTATGCCAAGGGATGCCCTGTGCAGTTTAGTCCTGGTACCATTTGTACACATTTAACAAGAAGAATGGATTAATGAAGTCCACTTAAGTTGAGGTTACACAATGTAAGCTCAAGACACACAGTAGGTCGCCCTAAAAGACTGACTGGAGGCGATCAAATCCTCAGTCCAGTATACAGGTAAGGAGGGACCCCTCAATAGTTAGGCTACACAGACCTTCAGATACCCTTCAGATAAACTTGCCATTTGCACTTGTTATAGCTATTGTTGGGCTACTGATGAAGTTGTTAAGTTAAGTCTATTTTACTGTCAATTCTCTACATATACTGGACAGAGAGGAATCGAAATTACGTTTCTAGCTATCTAATGAGCCCAGGTGTCAGCTTCAACCTTCAAGAGCAGACCGCAAAATGTTTAAAGGAAAAAAAAATCCTAAAATGTCATCACGACAGCACAGCAGAAAGTAAAAGTGAAAGTGCAAGAAGAGCAAGGAAGAACCTTTGACCTCTTTGAAAAACCTGAAGACCATACTGAACTTAGACAAACACAATGATTTCTGGAATAATTTTCTTCAGACAGATGAGTCTGTATTATTTGGACACCAGAACAGATAACCTGTTTGGTGTAAAACAAAAATTTGGTCAACTACATTAAATTACTACACCACATCATTAGGTCTTTCCTCGATATGCAATAACTAGCCTAATAAGATCATTCCTCTGCATATCACAGATCATTGTTATCTGCTTAACTTCTCATGCTGGTCATGGTGCTGCTGATTAACAGGTTTTCTAAAACATTGTAGCAATTTTGCAATAACTCAGGGTGGTAAAACTGGCTTGCTTTTTCTTGCTTGCATGGTATGCCCTAGGCAGTTGGGCTAGCCCCTTGAGCCGTCGGAACTGCCCAAGGTTTCGTCCTTTACCATAACAAGTAAAAACAAAAAAAACGCTGCTAGGGAGTTTTTCCTTGCCCCTGTTGCTCATTGGGCCTCTTGTGTTAAGCGCTTTGTGACATGCCTTTTGTAAAAATGTGCTATATAAATAAAATTGAATTGAATTGAATTTAATATATCCAAAGTAGCCATCAAAATGTGTTGGTAAGTATTCACAGACTTATGCTTTGCTGTAAAGTGACTAATTCACATTCACGTTTCTTCTGAACACCTCATTATTTGTACAGAGCTACTGCAGGAAAGATCTAGATATTCTAAAGGAGTGAGCATTTTACAATGAGGTACAGCTTACAGATGTTAACAGGATATGGCCAAACTGATTGCATTGGTGTTATGTTTACAAGTACAAATGTGAACGTTAACCCTTTGTTTGTCAATATGTTTTTTATTTCTACATATTTATGAGGATAATCCAGCGTTTATCTCTGAACATTGGTGGTGACATGTCGCTTGAGTCCACCCCGATTCTACACCCTTGTTTGGGGATGTTCTTCTGCAGCAGGACCTGATACCATTCTGCTGTGTATCAGAGCCCAGGTAGCAAGCACAGTCGGACCGATTACGGCTGAGTGTTGGCACTGTTGGCTGAGTTCCGGGTCGGCTGAAACACAGTTTATCTGAAATGGGGCAGTGTCTTTAAGCAATGGTCGGCACGATTACGTTTTTTCTGAGTTGGCCCGATATCGGCAACAATCCGCAGAAACCGTGAGAGTCATTTCACAGTATATGGGCCAGAATTGGGCCATTGAAATTAACAGTCTGCTTTACACAATTGGGCCACTTCTGGGCCGACGGCCCAGCTAGAATTGGCCCAACTGTCAGAGACTGGCAAAAATGTAGTGGCCCAGTTGTGGGCCAGCAAAACTTTGCTATATGGGAGGGTGCCTGAAGGTAGCCTGGGTCCCCCCATACTTCCTGTGACGCTACAATCAATTTCGCAAGCAAGTCAGTCTAGCAAAAAAGTGGGAACCAATGACAAACGAGTCTGGTAGGTTGGCCAGACTAAGCTCCTGTGAGCTTATAGTCGCGGAAGCCAGGCTAGCTATACAAGAATTTTGTATGAAAAAAAGCATAACCAGTGTAAATACCAAATGTTGTTAGAATAAAAAGATCTCTCCTTGGTCAAGTACAAAGTCCTAACCCAGGGTGGGCAAATATTTTGACTTGTGGGCCACAATGGGTTATACAATTTGATTAAGGAGCCTTGCCAGAAGCAGAAGGATGTAGTGTTTGTTTCAAGTTATGTAAATCACATGTAAAGGACATTTTATTTCACATTTTGGCCTTTAATAGATAGTAAAGCATATGCAATGCTTTTTAACAGCAGTAGACATTTCAGAGAATATGCTAAATAAAGGTTTAATAATATTATTAAATATAGTTTTGACAGGTTTGATGGGTCGGATTAAAAAGCCCAACGCGGCTGTATATGGCCCCTGGGCCTTAGTTTGCCCATGCCTGCCCTAACCTATCCTTCCCCTAGGCAGGGTCAGGACAGAACCATCAATGAAAAAATAGAGATGGGGAGATAGATCTAGATTATAATAAGATAAAATACAAATAAATGGCAGTGTAAGGAATGGGCAGGTTTCATGTAGGGGTCTACCAACTTAAGGTGGAATTCCAAGGTTGGGCCAACACAGACCCAACGTCGGCTCCCCAAACATTGCCTATATTGACATAAGTTGGTCGATCGGGTAAGGTTGGTTCTGCGTTGGCCCAGTGTTGGAATTCCAACTCCAACACTGCCAGCCATTTGCCAGTGATGGGCCAACGTCTGGCCCTGGTAAATTTCTCAATCTGATTTGCGGTGTTTTACTGTAAAGTTATACCCTAGATGGTTCTTTCTGCACCCTGTATGTTTTAAAAACCCAATGCCGTTACTATGCATACGTGTTGTGAGCCTACTTTTGAAGCCTCATTATGCAGGTTGCCTGAATGACAGTGTGCAACAGTGCAGCAGGCCTACCTCACAAGAAGGAGAAGGCTGATTCGGAAGAAGAGGAGAGAGACGTGAGCCAGGGTAGGGACAGATTAAAGAGGTCAGGATAGCTGTAAGTCCGGAAAGAATTAGCCGAAATGTTGGCAAAATGAGCTGGAACGTTTTATGCAGGGAGGATGAAGGTCTACATGAGTGTCACTTTGGTTTATCACACATGAGTGTTGGTCAGGAGTGAAGGCTCTTGCATTTCGCATTGGGCGTTCGATTTGGTCTACGCGAGAAGAGAAAACCGAAATACGTTTGGTTTAATTACTCAATCAACTTTTTAAGATCTGGGATCAGTCGTAGGCTAATTGGTTGAAGTTGTCAATCCTAATGTAGTACAACCATAAAACCTATCGAAATTCCTTATTTTCGAATAATTCTTCGAGTAGACTTGATGTCCAAACTAAGTTTTATTTTGATTTGCCATAAAGTTATAGTTTGTAGGTGTTAGTGTATAGCTTCCAGTTATTATTATCAAGTAACCTGTAAATATTAGGCCTACGGAAACATTGCCAAAATAATTGAAAAATCATTCCAAGACACCAAGATGAAAGTCTCTGAAGATTGAAATGTGAGCAATATATCTTCTGTGTCTTTGTATTTCGCATAAATAATCATCTTGGGCCGCCATGGCCAAAAATGCCATAGGCTGTGGACCGTAATCCATATCCCTGATTCTGTGTCAAAGAGCATCCAACGCAGCACTTTCCAGCGCCCGTAGCAGCTAGCTGTCAAATAGGTTTTATTGCTTTTTTATAACAATATTTGGTCGACGACTTATGGAAAAAGCAAGAGCATTTTAAAGAATTAGAGGACGGGAAACTATGAGTTGTGCTCCTGTACTTCTGCTTATAGCCTACCTAAACTAGGCCAACTTGGTATGATGCAGTTTATACTATAGGCTACTCTCCAACATAAGTAATTCTGAAATAAACAATTCAATAATTTAGATGTGTAATTTGACATAGAAGCTCTCTCAAAACTGATGCAAATTTTGACAGCCTTCACCCAATAAAAGAAAGTTGTAGCTCTTGAATGTAAACAAACAAACAAAAAAATACATTCAGCTGCAATGTAATTAAACATGTATTTTTTAAATTTCAATATTGCGAATGAAGGCATTATGAAAAATTGTACATCGATTACGTGGATTAGCCTATGTGTAGTTATGTAAAATTAGACTAGGCTCTCAACTCGTTTTCCACTGTAACTCCGACTTCGCTTTTTGGGGGTCTTAAACTTGCTTTCTGTAGGCTATATCTAAACATTTGTTGGCAGTGACTTTGACGCCTGTTGCATCTGAGTCCCGCAACATAGTGACTGCAATGATAATGACACACAGTAGATTTATGTATTCAAGTAATAAAATTGACACAAGCAATTTGTCAACAAGATCTGAATAAGGTAGGCTAAACGCTGAAGAGATGGGTATTTACAGGTGCGTAAACGCTATTTGCGAAATTTAGAGCTTTACGCATTACATCCTGGCCCTGACCCTAGGGTTCTTAATCTTGTTTTTTTTTTTTTATGAATAGCATCTAATTGAGTTACACCCACATTACTTCGAGAGAATGGAGCAGCAACTTGCACATATGCAGAAACGCTGTCCCGTCGTATGCTTATTTATCCCTGAACTAACATGACAGCGAACTTTTTTTTGGAGAGCTTCGTCCGTTGACCTGTAAAACCACAATGTGGATATATATATATATATATGTATGGGGGTGTGTGTGTGTGTGTGTGTTGTTGTATGTTTCACTGTGATATTTTGCATATTGCATTCACATGAATGCAATGATTCATGTGAATGCAATATGCAAAGTAGCACAGTAAAACAGTGCAAAAAACCCTCCTTCATTATCAGTCAGAGACTCCATTGAGCTCAAGTGAAAATTGTCTTATACTCCATGTAATTCTCCATATCTTTGGAAAATCTGTCTCCAGTCCAACCCTCAACCCAGTACCCCTTATAAATGCCTGTCTTACAACACAAACGCTCATTTTGCCACAACCCGGGACAAGGAAACCAGACCAGGTCATCCCAGGACAAGGTACTTTACCAGAATGCGTAGTATACATAGACGCAATTTTTTTAAACTCCTCTAGCCTACTTAGGTGTGTTAATACATTCTTGGTGCAGCCCACGATATCGGATGTAATATCATAATATCATATTGTTTCCTGTCAACGTTGTTTCATGTGTCCATGTGTCATTCTGATAGTGCTACAGTTTTCTGACACTGTTTTTAATATTTATTGCTAAGATATGGGTGTTTCTCATGAGGACAAGAACAGTCCCAATGGACAGACCAGGGTAAGTAAAATAAACTATTAATAGCCAAATATTGTTTAATTCTGTCGTGATTTTAATTCTAACTTTTGTTTTAAATCTAGTTCATGGCATGCCTTTTTGAATAGGCGAATCAATAAAGAATCGGCGACGAACCTATAAAACAAGCTTCTGCCTTGTGAACTTGAGTTTTGTGTTTGAACGAATGTAAATTCTTTGAATTTAGTCTACCAATATTACTTTATCATAAAATATGATCTGATCTGATGGCACAAACTAAATCATCATATTTCATGTCTTTGACATCCAAAATTCTGAGGCTGAGACACCGTTGGCTGTAATCAGGGAGTGCACGGTCATCTGGCATACCGGGTATTTTCGTTATTGATGTTGAGTGTGTGTGTGTGTGTGTGTGTGTGTGTGTGTGTCTGACCGTCTCCGCAGTCATAGGTCCAATTTCCTTATAACAAATGCACCCCCTTCTCTGTATTGTTATAGCCTGATGCATATTATTACAATTTTTTTAGATAGTTTTTACAAACCAGCCCAAACATAGTTGTTTCTTCAATTGGCTACCAAATTAGGTTACAGGATTTGAAACGATGTCTTTAAAATGTGTGAGTGACGGTCCTTCAGATAGATGCAGTTCAATTTCACAGGCATGTTGCTAAAGCAAAGCGTTACAGATGTGACGGTGGAGCTAGGCCTATTTCAGCAGTAAAGAGCAGAATAAAGAGGGTTAAAGAGGTGAAGGAGTAGCCTATAGCAAGATCTTCTGATAGGTCAGTTTTCCTGGCACAGAATGTATTTTTTTTTTCATTAGGGCGCACCACTACTGTTAGTCTCATCACGCAGTAGCCTAAAGACCAGGGTTGTTTCCTAGGCCTTGTTTGCTAAGTAATGATAATGTAACAATACTTCTCTTCACGTCATTCGCGTTTGTCTTGTTAAATAAGTGCTGTAGTTGTTTACAGACAATATCCCTCCGAATTGTATAAAATTGTTTAAAATCCAAAACGTCTAAAAATCTAAAGATGTAGACTTGTGTCTCGAGAGCGGTCTCGTGACCATTTTACATGGTCTTGGTCTTGTCTCAGTCTCGCATCACTCTTGTCCTGGTGTCGTCTCGGGTAATTTGCAGCCAACAATATCCACACTAAACATTGCGTTGGATAATGCAACATTATTGTTATTATTATTATTATTATTATTATTATTATTATTATTATTATTATTATTATTTCGCCTTTCATACCTTTCAAATGCAGCATTTTTAAAAAGAACCAATCAGTGGCATACGTCTTTGTGATTCAGATATGGGCGCTCATGTGATGTGCGGGTCATAGATGACTCGCAACCTACCGACGTTTTCAACTAACGCAACTAGGACCGCAAAAAATAATTATGAACATATTTTACCCGACCTGCTTTCTGACCCGCAATTTTTTAAAGTAGTCTATGCTTTTGATCAACTTGTTGGACGATGTAAAACTGACATTAGCTTAGGCTACTGATTAGGCATTTATAAGTAGGCTTAGCTTATTAAAATTGTAGGCTGGTGTGATTGTTCAGTTAAACGTGTTGGGGGAAACCGGGCGTTTTGTCCCGTGTCAGCATTCATTTTAAAGCTACTTTACCTAATGCAACTTTCAAGGTAAACAAGGATTTCCCATTGGTATTAGTTTGTGTGTGCCTAATTGAAGCTCTCACAAGCACAAAATGCAGGCATATATATGTTAAGAAACTTTGGTTCCTGTGCTTGCAGTCTCAGGAACCAAAGGCTGTTGGCAGATGCCCATTTTCCTCCGTATGGCTGCGTAATTTAAGGGATGGCGCATCCTTTCAAGACACACTGCATTTTAAGGCTGTTAAGGTACGTGGTATTGGACAACTACAAACAATATTCTTAACCAGTACTGTGCATGTTGTTAGACCTGAACTATTTACATTATTTTGCTGTTTTTCAGAATGTGTCTTGTAGGTCAAAAGTGTGTGATGGATCCACCATGTCTCCAAAAGCCCTGGTGCGCTCTCCTTCTCACAGGGCTGCAGATGACCTTCTGATTCAGGCTCTTGACTTCATCAATCAGTTTTATAAATCATTTAAAATGTATGTGTTGTTTTCCACACACAGTCACACACAAAGACTATATACTGAGGGTGTCAAACACCACAGAATATCTGCCTTCCTTCATTTACTGCCACTGTAACCTGCATTATCCATTCCTTCTCTCAGTTGCTCGTCTTCAGTCACTAGCATGTATGTTAAGGTGTCGGGACCGGTTATGACACTCACCCCTCTAAACATCACTCCTACTTGGGATAGGGCACCAGTATAACCTTTGTCATTCTGCACACGTCTGGGCTTGAACTACAATATATTATTCTTACTAGGAGTCCAGCATGATGGTGAGTCAGTTAAAACAATACTTCTTAACTACAAGACATTCATTATGGTCCACAGCTCCAGAATAGAAGATCATCTGGCCCGAATTGAAGAGGTTAGTTTAGAAGTTGAGGCTACCGGGACCTACCAGCTGACATCAGAGGAACTGGCTTTTGGTGCCAAACAAGCATGGAGAAATGCTCCAAGATGTATTGGCAGGATTCAGTGGGCGAACCTACAGGTGGGATGCAAACGCTAGCTTTTAACAGGTACACATATGTAGCCTACAACTCATGAAATATTGGTACCTTTACAGGTGTTTGATGCCCGAAAATGCACCACTACCAAGGACATGTTCCATTATCTTTGTGAGCATCTTCGCTTTGCCACAAATGGTGGCAGTTTGAGGTATGGCACCATAAACAGTAAGCCATGTACAGTTTGGTTCCAAAACCAGTATTATCACCATTATAACCACCATTTTAATGCCTTTTCAGAAATATTTTGTTTTTCAGATATATCAGTGGACCTACTGTATTTTAGGTTGCTTTTACTTGATTTATTTTTATATTATAAAATCAACATCATTGTTTGGTCAATAACTAAAATACACAAATATGCATGGTAAAATCTGTAATTCAACAGGGTCTGCACCTACCATTTCAATAACACTCATAAAGGCTTATCTTACTCCTCATCATTTCCAGTCATCAAATTAATGCTGTCTGGAAGTCCTAGCACCTTGCTTAAGAAACTAGCAGAGCAGGGGCATCCCTGTCTATCTTCCAGAAGCTTTTTATCTCTTTAGAGAGCACCACCTGGCCCAAAATATAGCCTGTACTTTGTCCTCCCCTCTTAAATCTCATTCGGCACTTGATTCCACTTCTGCACTCTTAACCTTTGAAGCCCCCATAGGAGTATTTATTAGATTTCTATGTAGCTTGATTGTTAATCCTCCTTTGTGTGTCACTTTTAATAAAAGCACCTGCTAAATGCATAACTGTAATACTTTCATTTTCACAAGGCCTAATCCTAATAAGGCTAAGCAGTGCACCAGTGGCAGACTGCCTCATTTGGATTCCAAAACATTAGCAAAAAAAATGCCACCTGTTACATGACCTTTTCCCCCGACCTTGCCTTTGTACTTTCTAGGTCTGCAATTACCATTTTCCCACAGAGAACTGATGGGGAGCATGACTTCCGTGTGTGGAATAGCCAACTCATAAAGTATGCCGGCTATCAGATGCCAGATGGGACAATACGTGGAGACCCTGCCAGTCTGGACTTTACAGAGGTGGATATTGCAACTGAATTTTAGTAATGCAACACCTTATATAATAGTCTTGTCTTGTGGTGCTTTACAGCAAAGAGCACCCATGAGTAATAGGGTCAAGGAATAATTCCTTATTTTTGTATCTAAAGTAGTCTAGGAAGAAACTTTAGGCCTTAGGTCATGCAAAGATGTGCAATTAGCAGTCGCTCAAATAGCAATTAGTCAATAGTGTTAAGTTAGCATCATACAGTAATAGTCCCAAAATGTAGTCCCTCATAATTAATTGCAGTCAATCCATAGACTGTCAAAAATTCTTGACAGTCTAGTAGCCGTCTGACATGAGGATCAGTCAAAGAGCAAGATGAATTATAGAGAAAAACATTTTGACATGACCACAGAAATATAATTCTAGTGGGCGAGTTGAATGAAGTTTCACCAGTGTCACATATTCACACATCACAGATTCCGATCTGGGTTTTGCTCCTGCTCCTGTCATGAAAAGTTTTGTTTTGTTTTCAATAATGTTAACAAATGTTTGATACTTCCAGATTTGTATACGACTTGGGTGGATCCCAAAATATGGTGCCTTTGACGTGCTTCCGCTGGTGTTACAGGCCAATGGAGAAGACCCTGAGATCTTTGAGCTTCCTTCAGAGTTAATTTTGGAGGTCCCTATGGAACACCCTCAGTAGGTCTCAACATACGTCATCCATTTTTGTGTTGTAACACTAAATAGTTCTGTATGCCATGTTATGTGTTTACATTCTCTCAGCATTCTCAACAAGACTCTTAGCTGTCAAAGGGTTCAGCACAGCCTCTGGTCCACCCACTGATCCTCAGTGAGTGTCATTTGCAATCCATTTCATTTCTAAATTGAATTAAACGCGGTTATCACCATGGCTGACCGAATCTAGACCTCCATACCTCCGTCTCCACCGAGCTTAAAGCATAAAAGAACTCCTCGAATTGACGGGCTCTTCTGGCCACTTGGGTCAGAGTCAAGTGGAAAAGATTTTTATTTCAGTCGAGTTTCAGCTGCTATTTGCATTCTTTCTAGTTAAACTATTCCCAGACCCAGTGTATACCTGCTGAAGAATAGCAGAAGTCGTCCAGCTCTTTACATGCCTTTGTCTGGTAGCATACTTTGCTAATTAGGTCCTTGAAAATAAGTGAATACATTTGTGTGAGTGTGAGGGAGAGAGTAAAGACAAACTTCTCAAAACAGTAAGGCAAAATACATTATTATGTTGCCATGATTTTTTTACAGCCCCCCAGTAAACATGGAATGTTACAAAAACTTGAAAAGCTGGCAGAAACCTTCCCCCTTAAACAGGGGTTGAAATGTTTAACTGTAGGTCATCACACTCACAAACTCACAAACAAGAGATAACCTTCCTTGAATGTTCCCAGAAACAAAAGATTTGTTAGCTGAACACCGTCTGGAATGCAGTCAGGCCATCTATCACAAGTGCTAACAGAAAAAAAACTGGATATGTATTTTTATCTTGCTCACAATTACACATTATTTAAACCTGCACTGTTCCCCAGGACTACTCAACATTTGCAGCATAGCTAGAGATAGTAAACCATGGTAGGGTATAGGGTATAAAGGTTAACCATGCAGTGTCAGTCACACCCTGTCTACCATTCAAACAATATCTCATCATGACTATATGAGTTTGCTGGATTTTTCATCCTCCTTTCCTTGCCTCTTTCACCATTCCTCCACAGATTTGAATGGTTTAAGGAGCTGCAGCTCAGGTGGTATGCTGTACCTGCAGTGGCCAACATGTTGTTGGAGATCGGAGGACTTGAGTTCACAGCTTGCCCTTTCAGCGGCTGGTACATGGGCACAGAGATTGGGGTTCGGGATTTTTGTGATGTGCAGCGCTACAATGTATTGGAGGTAAGGATTTATATTTGCAAATCCACTTTTAAACAGTAGTGTTTCTTTAGGAGCCTTCTTGAGTTTCAAGTGTTTTGTGAACATGTACAGTAGATTGTCTTTATTTATCTTTTTTTTTTCTTTTTCTTTTTTTTTTTACAGCTGGTTGGACACAAGATGGGACTAGAGACGCAGAAGTTGTCCTCCCTTTGGAAAGACCAGGCACTTCTGACTGTTAATGTTGCGGTTCTTTACAGCTTTCAGGTTTGGAAATTTGTACACAATCACTGTACAGTGTGCTATTACCCACTTGCAATGCTACCTGCATGCACACTTGGGATCACTGAGCTACCTTACCTTCTGTCACAGAAAAATAAAGTAACCATCACAGACCATCACTCAGCTTCTGAATCCTTCATGAAGCACATGGAGAATGAGGTCCGCCTGCGAGGAGGTTGTCCAGCGGACTGGGTCTGGTTGGTTCCACCCATGTCAGGTTCTCTCACACCAGTGTTCCACCAGGAAATGGCCAATTACATCCTTTCCCCCTTCTACTACTATCAGGTAGAGAGCACTCTTCATGTCTTTACTCAGATTCCCTCTCCTCACAAAGAGTGTTTTTCAAAAACTTTCCACTTTTTGCTGTCATTTACAGCCCGAGGCCTGGGAAACTCATGTGTGGAAAGACGGGAAGAAAAACCTGAAGAAGAGGAAAGTCCATTTTAGGGCACTTGCCAGGTTTTGACTGATTTGCTTCCTTAACAGTGTTGTGGGGGGTGACAGAGATACAGTATAAAGTTATGCATAAAATAATAGTGTTGTAAGACATTTGGTGTAATTCATTGCATTACTTTCTATCGCAGAAATAAAATTATAAATTGTCTGCAGACTGAAAAATCAGTCTTGCATTAGACTATATTTTCTATGTTATAAACATCCTCTTATACATACCCAGGATATGATGCATGCAGTTGTTAGGTAGTTGACAAAAATAGCCATTACTAATGTGACAAAACCCTCCATTACAGAGCAGCACTTTTCGTGGTGTGTTTGATGCGCCGAGCAATGGCCTTACGTGTGTGCTGCACTGTGCTCTATGCGACAGAGACAGGGAAATCCCTCTCACTGGCCAGAAAGCTCAACTCCATGCTCAACTGCGTATTCAACTCCAGGGTAGGAAGTCACATTATGTTACCTTATGTAATTCCTTAGAGGACGGAAAAATCCAAGTGGACCAATGTTTCTAAGATTAAATATTTTCCTTTTTATGGCATTTTGTGATTAATTGTGGACACTAGATTTCATGTAATTATTCAATAATCTTAGTTACCTACTGTAGATCCAAAGGGTTATGGACCAAAAGAGACAAATCTGTTCTGTCCATGGATATCTCATATATGTCATCGTCTGTACATGATTTTAATTTTGCAATTCTTTTCAGTTGCTTTGTATGGAGGATTATATCCTCAACGACCTTGAAATTGAAAATCTGCTTATTGTGGTAACCAGCACTTTTGGTAGTGGAGACTGCCCAGGGAATGGAGAGGTAAGAACAGACTTCTTGCTTGCTCTGGAGATACAGTACTTAAGAGAGATACTTAAGAGATCACAAAATTCCCCCGAATAACATGATCGACTCCATACATGACTCCTCTCCACAGAGCTTCAAAAATGGCCTCTTCAATTTAGAATCCCTCAGGAACACATTCAGGTATTCAGCCGACCACATCCGATATTAGACAGATTAGTCTGGTTAATCTCAGCTAAACACAACTCCTATTTGCCAACCACTCAGGTACTGTGTGTTTGGCCTGGGTTCCCGCATGTACCCACAGTTCTGTGCCTTTGCCCATGCTTTGGATGCCAGACTGGCACAGTTGGGGGCCAGGCGTTTGCTTCCAGTTGGAGAGGGAGACGAGCTAAACGGGCAAGAAGAATCGTTCAGTGCCTGGGCACAAACTGCATTTCAGGTTAGTTGAACCATGCAACAATTGATCTCAATTACATACCTTCATTCAGCCAAGTCAAGACATGATTTGGGATACAAGATGTTGCAATGCCAAAGCTCAGCTGAACTGCCAGAAGTCAGATTAAATAAAAAGTTTAAATAAAAAAAAAAACAAATTGTTATTGATGTTATCTGTGTGCAAATGAATGAAGGAAGCTTGCAAGGATTTCAAAATCCACGGACAGCTTTCTGTCCTTGAGCGGCCAACTGACACCTGGGAGCCTCACAGATACAGAGTGCAGAATGACAGCATCCCACTGGATCGCATTAGAGGTACAAACACACTACAGACTGTGACATTTCCATTGATATTTTGCTTGCTTGAGTCTGTAGTCTCTTTCTTGAGTCATAGACAACTGATCTAACATGTGCCATTCTCTTTTTTTTTCTACCATAGCATTGTCTGAGATTAACTCTAAAGCCCTAATCTCCATGAAATTCAAGAGAAAGGTGAACCTACAAAGCACTTGGTCCAGGTGCGCACATGATTTTAATAGCGTATTATCATGATATATACTCAGATAGTGTTTGTATATGCTACTTGACTGCATCATAATCATAACAACTGTTGATGAAGATGAAATCGCATCCATTCCATGAGCATGATTTTATTTGTGGAAAAAAATCAGTAGTAGTTCTGCAGTAATGCATGCTATTTGTTTTATTTACAGTCGCTCTACAATCTTGGTGGAACTTGAGAAAGACAGTGGAGCAGAGCCCTTTCAATTTTCCCCAGGTGACCATGTGGGAGTTTTTCCTGGAAACCCAGCAGAACTGGTGGCAAGTGTTCTAAAACACCTCCCTGATGCCCCTCCAATCAACCAGAGCTTGCGTCTGGAGTTTTTAAACACCTCGGGTGTGTTCCATGTGTTCCTGTGGTACTGAAACCCGTATAGCTTGCAAGTTGAAATGGTGCATTTGTCAGCAAGGGAAAGTAAGTTAAGAAATTAAGTAACTAACTTGCATGCAACCTCATTGCTTACTTCTGAAGGGAGTACGGACTGGGAGACAGATGAGAGGATCCCAGCTTGCCCCCTGGCCCAGGCACTCACCTACCTACTAGACATCTGCAGCCCCCCCTCCCAGAGACTCCTCTACAAACTCTCTCAGATTGCCACTCAAGAGGATCACAGACAGCACCTACTAATGCTAGCCACGGTAATGCTCAGCGCTGCAGCTAATTCGGGGCTCGGCAGACAAGGTGTCGGTTCTGTGAGCTGCATCTCTGTCTTAAGGTGCTATTGCTATAGTAGATTCATCAATTAATGAAACTGTATGTCAGTCAGAGCAGCCTAGCAAATGTTACCACACATATGGGTGCATCAATGTAAGACTCTCTTTGCTTCACAGGACTATCAGGAGTATACCCGGTGGTCAGACTTCTTCAGGCCCACTTTTCCAGAGGTTCTGCAACAATTCTCATCTGTGGAGCTCACAGCCACCTTCCTCCTTAGTCAGCTGCCTCTGCTGAAGCCACGCCTCTACTCTGTTAGCTCCTCCCCTGAGCTATTTCCAGACGAGCTGCATCTCACAGTGGCTGTGGTTAACTACTGCACTCAAGGTATCAGCAAAGAAACAATTGCTAACAAAATGAGGGATAAATAATGGAAATAAAATAATGGATAAAACAAAATGATTGGACCAATAATTATAGCAAAATAATTGGACTAATAATTATAGCACATTATGAGCAAAAACACAACTTATCCTGTGTAGAAGCTAAAGGACAAATAGGTGTCCACAAGGTCTTGGGCCTGCAGCCCATACTTCAACTTATAACAATCAGTGATAGGAGGGCTGAAAATATTAGTGTTGAATTCAAATGATGCATTTCTTTGTTTAACGTGTGCACAACCAAACAATAGCAATTGGTTGAAGCAGAAAAAAATCTAATGCCTACTGGTACATTGTTGGTTTACACACTGATGGTTTAAACTTCAAAAAGTTAGTGTCCGGGCTGCATAATGTTTTTCAGTTGACCAAATTTGAGATGATGAGTTGTGTGAAACCATGTATTTATTTTACAGTGTAGATGTCTAATGCTTTGCACAAAGTGAAACGATGTAAAGCAGACAATGCATGAGGCCAAAAAAAGATGACACTGCGAACATCAAAATCAGTTGATGTGTATTTTAAATGATTCATTTTAATAACTGTAGCCTATCATTGGCTAAAATGGAAACAGGCTTCAGATAACAGACAGACAGATGTTCTGTTGCAGCACCACCCTTTTAGCAGATACAGGGTACAGGTACAACAGAGCCCAATATGGACCATGAACTTAATATATCACCTATAGGGGGCTCTGAATTTTGTCTATTTTCATATGGTGGACAGATTAATTGTGTGTTTATTATGATTTGACAATAGTTTCCAAAGGCTGAGGTGCTCACAGTGCATTCTGCTTTAATGTAGTGGTGGGAAAAAGGTCTCTTTTGTAAATCAAAGGAGCCATTCACAATGCAATGTACTAATTGTATTTTAGTGAGATATGCTTTAAAAAAACATGAAGTGTGTCCTCTGCACCCTATTTAAAATTGAATCTGAATGTTTTGTTTCATTTTGTTTACACTACTAGTTATTACACAACTTATTTTTTAAGTTTCAGTACACTTCATCTTGTTATTTTGATTTAATTATTAATTAAAATTTCATTAAAAACATGTATTGAAGTTAACCAAATTTCGTGTTCTCCAAAGATGGACATGGCCCACTTCATCAAGGGGTTTGTAGCACTTGGCTAAACACTATCAAGGAAGGAGACTTGGTGCCTTGCTTTCTTAACAGGTATGTAATGAAAGCCTGTGTTCTTCTGTTCTCATTGTGACTATTAGATCAGCCTATTTCAGAGGAGTGGAGTAGATCACACAAGCATGGTTCAATTAGTCAACAAGTGCTACACATGTAATTAGGCAAATTAATTCTGTGCTTTGCAAGCTTACACTAATCTAGTCAGTATGCAGTAATACTGCTGGATGATAATGATGAAATTAATTATATGGCTGTCACTGTCAGCATTTTTAAAATCAGATTTGTGGCCTGTGTGTAAAATTAATTGATGTGAGTCTTGTAATTCATAGCATTATTACTGGCCAACTGATCTACTTTAAAATGTAAGGCTGCAGAACCTTGTACATTGCTCTATAATCTCTTGTTTATAGATCCAACGACTTTCACCCTCCAAACCCCAGTCTTCCCGTAATTTTAGTTGGAGTTGGAAGTGGCATCGCCCCATATCGAGGCTTCTGGCAGCAACGGCTATATGAGCAGGAAAAGACAGGTACTGCTCATTGTCAAGAAACATTCAGCGGCGTCTATGAGATCAAAATACTAGGGAGAAAGTCCCCATTAGATAGTGTAGACTGATGGGCTCTGGTGAAATTCTGAAGAGGAATTCCCAGATGGAAACCTTGTAAAGGGCCAGTGTTCTGCTCAGGCTTGGCAGGTGTGCCTATGACGTTGGTTTTTGGCTGTCGGAGTATGGACACAGACCACCTGTACAAAGAGGAAGTGCTGGAGATGAAACGCAGGGGAGTGTTCCGAAACATCAGCACTGCTTACTCACGCCAGCCTAGTCAGGCAAAGGTGAGTTCCTCTTGGGCTGATATTGGCTCATTCCTTTTGGATATATAATGAAGAAACTGTACCAGTGATTTGTCCCAACTGAATTTGACCTACTAACATTATCCCACTTAAGGGAACTATGCTGATGGAGTCAATTTGATGTCCAGTAAAATGCATACAATAATAATGTTGATAAATATGAACTGGGGCACCACACACATACTTTGTTTTACAAGTTAAAGTGTAGGACCTTCAACTAGCCAACTAGCCAAGTTATATGACCTGTCTGTTTAGATGTATGTCCAGGACATCCTCAGGGACACTTTGGCAGAGGAGGTGGTGCAGGTCCTTCATCAGCAGGCTGGGCACCTTTATGTCTGTGGGAGCATGAGCATGGCACGGGACGTCACTCTCACCATAGAGAGTATTCTGGCTCACAGGCTTGGCATCAGTGCTCTGCAGGCTTCACAATACCTTTGCCAAATCAAGGTAAATAACTTCCTTCAGTAGTCACAGGCCTGAATAAATCTAAGATTTTAATGCTGGACATATTTAATAGGTATTAATTTGAAAGACATCAAGTACTATTTTGGATATTTCATCAAGCAGATATGCAGATATTAATATTCAGTATATTTAACTTGAACCTAATCAAAGACATTAAAGGTTTTGTAAAGTTACAGCTACAGTATCTTGTATATCTACAGAATGAGAAGCGGTACCATGAGGACATCTTTGGAGACAAAGCATGTAAATGATGTCAACATCTTTCAATGCAAGCAGACATGATTATTTCTATACTTATTTTACAAAGGAACAATAACAGTAATCTTGTTTTTTGTTTTTTTTTCTCAAACAAAAAAAAAACTATTGTGGAACACGTTTTGTAATGGTGTCTTTTTAAAAATATAATGATGTATATATAAGGGAATTATCATACTATTTTTATACCATGGGCATTTTAAATATCATATTTGTGTATTAGATATAGCCATAATGCAAACATAATTAAAAGTAGGTTTAAACTAATTATTCTCTCACAACATAATCTTTTCCAAGGCTGTATTCTACTCTTGCAATTATTTTTAGAAGTGCAAACATATATTTTTGCAAAGCACGGGTTTAAATACAGGGTAGGCATATAAAGTCCAACATGTGCTAAATACTGTAAGTGGTTGTGTTTTGTGTTCCTGGTTTTGTGTGTTTTGTATTCCTGGTGTTTCATAAATGTGGTGCAATGGGTTTGTGGGTTATGTGGGCTACTCAGTGGAAATATTTTTTTTTTTTTTTTTTACACTCTGGCAATCAATTTTTAACACTCTGTTGACCTTTCTTTCACTTTAAGGTAACACACAACCTTTACTTTTATTCTACTCTTTCTTATGTGTTTGTTTTAAAGCCACTATGTGTAGGATTTATCTTCTATTTATCTTCGTCTTTTATTAAAGATATATTTTTTATTTTAAAAATATAATGTAAAACGATGGTAATTACCTCCATGAATAAATTGTAGTGTTCCCGTAAACTTGGTAATTTCCATTTATATGTAGATGTGGTTGGGTACCAAATGAGAATATCCACTTTGCGCCGCCATTTTCAAAATGAGGACCATGGGAAATGAGGACCGTGGGAAGGGAAGGGCTAATACATTTTATTCAAACGTGTGCAGTATACCACTTCGCCGATAGATGGGAGAAATTCTCATACGAAAAAAATAAAACTTACACATAGTGGGTTTAAGTTTGCATAATTTGTGTTGTGTATTTGTTCTGTGCAATGACCTGAATCTGGCATTAAAGGTAATGATAATGAATTAGTTAATGATTTTCAATAGCCTATGCCTGAACATGTCATGTATCATATTTGCCAAAACTATGTTATATATCATATGCCAAACTATATACTTAAAGTATTTAATAAAGTTTGTAAAGTAATAAAGTATATCATATCATATCATATCATATATACACTATTTGTATAAGGGTCTCAATTATTTATTTCTGAAAACTATTTCATTGCCTATCAATCTATGAGAAAAGTTGGGCATTGGCATTGTCAAATTTTAAGTTCCTCAGTATAAGCTACCCTAGGTGGTTAAACATAATATGGTTTACTGAAAGCTTAATAATTCCTGCAGTGAACAAAGTGGTCTTGCTTGTGCTTGCTTGATTGTAGCCCATGTATGTTGAAAATTAGAATGACACACACCTTATTGAAAATCCCTAGTTATATTTTTTAAACTACAGTTGTAGTTATGTATATGCTAGTAGTGTATTGTACATTTTAACTTTTAACTTAAAAAATTATACATAAATCATAACATGAAAAACGTTTACTATGGTATAGGTTTCCTCGTTTAGAAAATACGAACGGTTTATCCTAAGAGAGGACCCGTTCAACGTCATCAGTACGGATGTTGTGCAGTGGGACAGTTCCTGCATGTGGTGTGATGAACGTGTCAGCTAAAATAATGTTTTAAATATTTTGATTCATTTTTATAATCATTTTGTGGGTATTTTTGTATTGATTGTAGACTATAATGGCAGGGAGTCGACTTGAAAAATTTGGTACTGTGTTCACACGGTAGGTTCGGTTATGCATGGAAAGTCTTTTTCAAGGTTAACGTTAAAATACTCCGTAAAGGATCGTTAACGTTGTCTTAGCTTAGTTCTTCTTTAAACAGCTTTTTAGTTATCCTTCTTCACCTCTGTGGCATGGCGATCAAAAGGCATTTTGTTTTATACCAAGTGCGATTGTTTTATTGCCTATATAAGTTTCTTTGTAGGTGACTCTTATCCCCACCATTAGCCTAATTTAACATTTAGTTCTTAACTTTACAAGAAACGTTTTAGACGTTCGTAACGTTTTGTCAGAAACTGAAAAGGCGAGTTCTATTTCAAACGTGCAAGATGGTAATGAATGAGACATGTAGATCTAAGTTAAATTACTACCGGTAGTTTTGCTGTTCCGTACTTTTATTTATGGGGTCTTTCCAGCCCTGACCCTATTCTGTGAATGGATATTGGCATTAAACCTGCTAGTTTGGGGATATCCGCATGCCTATCCGTAAAAGTCAGGGCAAATCAGTTAAGTTAGCTTGTCATGTAATTAAAAATCTTGTGTCCTTATTGTATGTGGTATATGATGCATGTCTGCAATACGCCTATCAAGGAATGGTTACAGATCATAATCTACCTCAAATGGTGATTTCACCAAATTAAATTATTTTTCAGCACTGTTGAGGTGGACAGCTCGTCTTATGAGCAGAGCACGCGCTTTCACGCTACTATAGTGCTTGTGCAATAAGAATGTTCGCTAAAATGATCACCTCTATTTGTGATTAGATTATATCCAACTTTATTGTTTTTATGCATTTATAAATACACGTCAATGAAAAACAGTTTCGCATCTAATCAGAAGTGCAAAGAGCAGCAAGTGCAGAATATACAGTATAAGTATGTATACTGTGGACAGTATGTACAGTTATGTACAAATGAGAGCAGTTGAAGACGTAGATAAGTTTGTAGTATGTATAAATATGGTGTGCTATAGTATCATAAAGAATATACAGAGAATACTTTTATACAGTATATGTGCTGTAGGAACATACAGATGTGTAAGTATGGAGTTGTAGAGGAATCAATATAAATATATATCTATATATTACAATACTGTACAGATGAATAAGTGTAGATATGTAGACAATGTGTAAAATAAGTTATAAGCAATTATGTAGCCTACATCTGAAATGAACAATATGAACAGTATATGCAGGTAAATATAAAACTTTTTTGTTAACCAGTTGATGTGTGAAAGGTTGTTGTTTTTTTCCTTTAGGGTGAGAGATTTGATTCGTGCAGGTGTGATCAAGGATAAAGACAAGCCAGTGTGGTATGATGTGTATGCTGCATTCCCACCTAAGCGAAACCCACTTTATGTGAAACCGTTTACTAGGATGGTTCGTAATACCGAGGATAAAGTGCCAGAAGTTTTCTACAGAGAAGATGCAATTCGAGCGTAAGTTCTATAATTCTACAATTCCCAAATATAGCATCGTATCATTAGATATTGATTTGTAAAAAATGTGCACTTTTATGATGTCAAAGTAGTCATCCATGTCTAAATTTTGCAGAAAATTTTATGATGCATATGGGAATGGTCCAAGATCGTTTGATCTGTCCAAGTCCAACTTTGTGTCAACATGTCAAAGGTACAAACCCTGTTTCAACATCATAACAGTAACTGTCCAGTCAAAGAACATTTTGTTCTTTTGTAAAAAATTTTCTTTCTACACTAGCACATGGTTTAGCTGCAAGACTTACAACAAAGCAGTAATAATACCATAATTCCATAATATTCTAATTAATATCACAGGGCGAAAAACACTGATTCCCAGGTGAACTGACTTAAAGAGCCAATCATTAAGTTGGTTGAAGTCACTTCTAAGCTAAGTGATCTCCTTGGGGTTTGGTCATGACAATCTTCTTTTTGTTGGCAGGTTTGTGGAAAAGTACAGTGAACTGAAAAGCACTGGAGATTTCGAAGAAGGTGTGCTCTTCGAGGAAACCAGTAAAGCACTTCTTGCCGAAGGCATTTTGCTCAGGAGAAAGGGTGGCCCCACGGTGAGGTTCCCTGTGCTGGATTTATGTCTTTCTGTCATAAACATAGTTATTATTACCTGTAACCCAGTTTTATTTGGGCCTCTTGCCCCTTTGCCACGCAAGTCTCTTTTTGCACATTTCAATTTGCGCACTCTTGAAGGCATTCCCTTCTTCTGAATCTATACTTTCCATAGCTAACATTTAACAACATTTATGATTCCTTGAACTACACTAACAGCTGGATGCAAGTAGACAAGGCAAGTTTATTTATATAGCGCATTTCATATACAAAGTACAGGGTGGCTGCGGATCCTTAAAAAGTCTTAAAAAGTCTTAAATTCCGTTATCCTAAAATAAGGCCTTAAAATGTCTTAATTTGTCTTAAATCTAAATTCAAGGGTCTTAATTTTAATGTTAATTTCAGAGGAGAGTTTCTGCATGATTAAAAAAAAATTTTTGACACTTTGAAAAGGAAAAGTTTATTGTTTTGGAAGAGTCTCCCACGCAGATTCTAAATCTGCTCTGTTGCGAGACACGCGCTTGCTTGACAACGGTCAGTGTTGCAAGATTTGGTGGGTTTCCGCCCAATTGGGCTTTTGGGTTTGGGCGGGATTTACGTCGTGTTTGGGCTGGAACCTGTCAGTCAGATCTGGCAACCCTGACCCCAGCGCTTGATTTCTCTGGGTTATCTGTTAGCAGAGACGTTTTAATAGGACTTTGCTGTTAGTCAACATAGTGTCGAGACAAGACAAGGAAATATGGGTAAGTTTAGTGACAAATTCGAGTTTTTCGTGGTGGCTGAAAGCTGTGCCCAATGATGACAGCGAGGTTTACTGTGCGGTTTGCTGTAAACATTTTACAACAATGGAGATCAAAGCGTTGGAGTCTCATTATGCAGAGTGCGAAACACGGTTGTTCCTGACCCACCAAATGGTTTAACGTTACCAGCTGCAACACCATAAATCAAAGCCTTGATTAACTGGTGAGGTTACTAGTTAGACTATACAAGTTTTCTCGTGCAATATAGGGTGGCTAGCAAAGTGACAGTTCAAGTTCAAGCACTGACAGAAAGGAACGTGAGTAGGTAGCTTTGGGGACGTCTATAACGTTACACTTCAATGGCAAGGATAAACATTTAGCATACACCACAAACCCTCCCAGAAAATTTAACCTATATCGCTTCTTACCTTCTTTTGAAATCCTTGGAAAACATAATCTATCAGAAGGCAATCCATTGTTTAAATCCATCACAAGTTTTTAGCAAGCCCATTTGCAATATAGCCTAAATGTGCAGGTTAGCCTCATTTATCAAAGTGCAATGTAATCGACGTCGGAAGGTTGTCATTTAGTTTTTAGTAGCCTATAACTGCTACTCAGAAAGTTAACTAAGAGTTAACTAAGCTACCTGTTACTCCACCTGAAGACCAAATGTTGCAAGCTTAGTTGTAAATAAATGAGATAAATAGTTTAACTATGCAAGCTACATTTTTATGTGCAAATGATCCAACCTTCTCCTAAGATTCTATTATTGATTAAACTAACAGCTCTCTAAATAGCTGATATGACTGATATGACCATACATTGTGGACATTTTTTTTAAATGTCATTAAAAAAAGTGATAAAAGTCCAAATAGTCAATGAGTTAAGGTGTTTTGCTTTGTATGACCCATTATTGTTTTGCAGAAAATGCAACTGCAGAATACATTAACTTCCGAATAAGGGTCAAAGGTCAAGTTTGGGGTTAACATTTTTATGGAGATAAATGTATTCCTTATGACAACTACTTGGCAAATGTTCAGTATCCTATCTATCATACAATTGGCTGGACAACAGAAAAACTTTAAAGTTATTTTTCTCAGTTTCACACTCTGATTAGTTAAGGTCTTTTGCCTTTGTAGGGCAGTATTGTATTGTGTGTGAGTGAGAAAGTAAGTGTATTGTGTAGTAATGTGCAGTGAGCATACCTGTCAAGTATCCCGATTTGGCCGGGAAAATCCCGTATTTTACCATTCTTTCCCGCCGTCCTCCCGTATTAGTATTTTCCCGTAAATCTCCCGTATTTTAACCTGCGAGCGTTATTTAAAAAAATCTGAGCTCTGTCACTAGCCTTGCGATAACTGCCACCTGCAGTGCAACAGCCTACTATAGGTGGCAGTGGTCGCGAGGTTAGTGTGTGAGGTCAGATGAGGAGTCCTTGAGTGACGACGCGTTAAAAAATAAAAGAGAAAAAACAGACAGATGATGGACGCCAGGACAGAGATGGAAGGCACTCCTGCCAAAAAAAACAAAACCCTTGTGTAAATACCGCGATCAATGGGACAAATGTATTTTTCTGAAGAATAGCAAGGTGGGAGACTGTCACGCATTTTGTAAGATTTGTAACAGCGATTTTAGCAGATTGTTACAGAGAACAGGATGTTGTTAGACTCTCTGTTGTTACTCTCATGTAAAATCAACCACGCTGACTAAGGCCAAATCCACTCCTTCCAAAACTTAAAGAATGCATAGTCCACAAAAGGAGTAGCCTAAAATAAGTCACTAAAAGAGTAAAGAAAGGTTATGTGAAATGAAACGTAAAAACGTACAAAAAAGCAATTGGAAATGAATGGGTGCGTGATGTGGAATGTAAAAATATAAAGAAGCAATGTTAAATGAACAGAAAATATACAAATAAGCCTTTAAATTAATGCCCTTCATATATACCCCTTTGTGTTTTCATTTGGGCTATGAATGTTCACAGCATGTCAATGTCAACAAAGGAAAGGGCCTATATCATTGGCTTTATGCACAGCTGTGTTACTTTCTTAACAGCCAGCTCCTTTTTTTCCTGTCTGTCATTATTGGACAAACTGATCACCTGGATTAATCGGTTTGTCCAAAAATGGCAGGCATGACAGGGATGACAGGCAGACAACGCGGCCTGAAGTTAAGGAAGCAGTAAAGCTGTGCATAAAGCCAATTGTAGTTTATAAGTGGTTGACAAGTTATTAGCTTTCTTGTCACCCGTCTTCAAATGTAAGGGATACTGGAGCTTGGTTTGGGTGGTGGGATTGCTCGCGGCGGGTGGTGGAAAATTTCCCTTATTTTCAAATCCAAAACTTGACAGGTATGGCAGTGAGTAAGAATATTGTATTGTGTGTGTGTGAGAGAGAAAGTTGTATGTGTGTGAGAGAGTATTGTGTGGGTGTATGTATGAGTGAGAGTATTGTCAAGTGCTTCAAGCAGCATAAGTGAGCTTATATTTCAAGAGTTTGTGTATTCACATTGTTACGCTGTTACATTGGATTTAAAGTGTGTGAGTGCCTTGACATTGTCATTTAATAGTAATTATTAATAGTAATTTTAATTACATTTAAAAGTAAATTTAATAGTAATTATTTTTTTCTCTGGAATAGTTGTTCTTGGGAATATTCAACAGAAAACATCAGTTAAATAAAATAATAATTTAAAATATCCTCATAGTTTTGTGCTTGACTTTTGCGGGATTTTCAATTTGGTCTTAAAATTAGTTTGAAAATGGTATTAAAAAGTCTTATAAAGTCTTAAATTTAACTTGGTCAAACCTGTAGACACCCTGAAGTAGGCAGTTCAATGTGCTAAAAGATTAAAATAAAGTAAGAAAAGGTATAATTAATATACAAAGAGAAAAAAAAGTACAATAAAAATAAAAGAATAAAATGTTAATAAAGGACAGAAAATAAAAATAATTTTAGAATAAGGATTTTTGCAACATTCACAAATTTGTAACCTACATATGTGATCCTATAGACAAAGCAGCCAGGTAGTCATGGGAAGGTGTGGGTTGACCTTTTAGACTTAGACTATGGGCCTCTCTATACTAATGGCAATTAGTTGATCATGAGGTCCGGAGTTCTAGACTCCAGTGACATTTTCAGACTGGGGGGTGAGGACTCAGCTGAAAAACGTCGGTCTGCCTGTCGGGCGGGCAACTACTTCATTGACATCCCTTACCTGTGCTGAGTAGTCTACGTAATGTAGTTTTCAGAGCTTTTGTTCAGTGAAATGTTATGCAGTGAAAGGTTATGCTGTGCGTGTTTCAAGCATTCCAAGCTGTTGGTAGGTTTTAACTCAAGATTTGATAAATCTAGTTCATTTGGAGAAATTAAATATTTAAAGAAAGTAAGTAGCAAATATGGATTTGAGAACGTCTAGGAGTAGGCTGTGTAAGTGTAGGCTATGCTTTGCCTGTATGTGTTTCTGATGTTGGAAGAAACTGAGAGGAGGGAGAAGCCATTCTTCCAAGTGCCTATTAGAAAAACATTCACTTTCCACTGCTTTGATTAACTGCATAGAAGGAGGCAAATTATCTATTACGTGTTGTTTTCAATTTATTAGATTTATCTTTGATATCTTGAATTTCTATTTTTCTCCGTGGCTGCCAGAAGAAATAGTGCATTTAGATAGATAGATAGATAGATAGATACTTTATTGATCCCCAAGGGGAAATTCAAGATAACATTCATTTTATCGCTAGTGGCTTGACTTACCTTCATTATATTTCAGGATTTGTGATGCAGGGTCAATTTCTGTCTGCTTTTAACTAAGTAATTATGTTCTGAAATGTTTTGTGATTGTGTGACACTTTATGATTAAAAACTCCCTAATTCTGGGAACCAGGGCATGAAGAGTTAGATTGTGTTTTTTGGTAGCCTATGCAAAAAGTATAATCTTATATTTTCTCAGTTAAGACTGTTGGGAAAAAACACCTAATTTGATCCTGTAATGTTATTTCAGTGTTTAGAACCCACATCAAAGGCAAAATACCATTTTGCCTTGTAGGGGCACTCAACCTTAATACTGCCTTTAAACAGATATGCACATTGGGAACTTTACATGAGATATGCCCAAACTTTGGAGTTGCCCATCTAGAGTGCGTATCTGTACTTGTGTGAAATGTGCCCAGGTTGAAAAGCAGGCAGCTAAGCGTTTACCTTGGACTTCAGCAGCTAAGAGAATTATGCCCTTAATGAACTAGACCAGTTGAATTTTGTTGTGTTAAGATGTGGCCTTAGGAGAATTATTTAGGATAAATCCTTCTATGCATTTGTGTTCATTTTTTCACACATCAAGTTTATTCATTTTGTATATTCATTGACATCAATAAAGAAGCATGTTATTGCAGAAACGTACTTTGAATAAAAAATAATCTTCACCCGAGTTGACTTGAGTAATCCCTTTTTGTCCTGCAGGTGGCATCAGAGCACCGTGATCCTGTGCTGGGTATGAAGCTGACCGATATGTTGGCTGAAGAACAGCAGACCAACCCATCAGCAGAGGAAGCAGCGTCCACACTGAGGGAGCAGACCCAGACAGAGATCCAGAGCACAGATCCCAAACCCTCTTAAACCCTCTCCAGCATCTGGAACTCTTACCAGTGCATAATGATCATCAATGCACTGCTAGTGTGTACAGCTGTGTTTAACTTGATGTGTGACTTTGACTGCTTGTAATAACCTCTGAATGGACAGCCAGAACTCGGATATCAGTCTGGCAGATTCTCCGTTGTCTAGAAGAATAGAATGCTGTGTAGTATGTATAAAATGGAGCAGACCTAATTCCTAAACCTAAAAAATGAATTAGACTTCGGTAATCTCTTTCTCTCCTTCTCTCTAAATCAGTTCAATTCAATTCTGCTCAAAGCTCTATCAACACAACCACAATATAATATTGCATAAGCTTTTGTCTCATTCTCTCTCCCTCTCTTTTTCTCTCCTAATTCAGAAGTGTGCTCAAATAATCAAGCCTCAAATGAACCTTTGTCACATCAACAGCTCGTTGCAAGACCTGCTCCAAATCCCTTGTGCTGGCAGGAACATATTAAAGATCCCTTAACCTGCTTCAGTATACTTTTGTATTTGCCTTAGTGGCTCCCAAATATTGTATCTGAAGTCTCTGACAAAATTCACCCTCTGTTCAGAATTACAGCCACGTGGAACCAGGCCTATAACCATGTCAATATTTATGTCTATTCAGACTAGTGGTCGATGCTAAAGAAAAATATTAAAAGGAAATTTAAAAGAGGATTTGATATATAATTGCTGAAGTTCTATACTGGTTTACAATAAAATCATGAATTTATTTAAAAGAGAAGTTAAGACGATGTATTATTTAGACAGATGGCTTATCTGAGCCTTCTACCTGTAACATGACCATTAAAATGACAAACTGATGTTTGAATATAATTTCATTATATGTTTAAAGGTGATTTATTTTAGCATTAGATTTATTTTATCTTTAGAAAAGCGGATCGTAATATTATAAGGAAGGTTTACAATCAAGACCTAATATTTCAAATGACAAAAAATTATTTCAAACATGGAACATAGACACAAGTTACAGGTTCTTTGGTTTGGGTCACAATTTGTCAATGTGGCAAAAAAATCTATGTAATGTCAAGAGCAGCGTGAAATGCTGTTCAATGAGTGAATGACAATGGTGTTAGCTTGTCATTGATCCTAAGAGGAGTAGGAGCATATGCATATGCATATGCAGTCAGGCATATGTCGGTTAAGGTTAACATCATCGCCATTTGCTTTTTTGTATTTACTTGCAAAGAACCTTCTCCAACCAGACTTCTGGACATCTGGATTATAAATTACTATGGAAAGAAATTATATTTGTCCAAATACTCAAATAGCCAAGGGCAGTGAGTGTTTAGGAGCTTGCAGTAAGTAAATATGGGTGCTAAAGGTGTCCAACCAAGAGCCAAGAACTTCATCTTGAATTGTATGATGAGAGGGCTTTCATCTGCGCAGGTGGATTGTCTTCTTTTTTTTTTTTAGCTTTAGAGCTTTTGGATGAGCTATAACATCTTAACTTGGTAACTTAAGCCTTAACAACTTAACTTGCTATTGAATAGTGTCACCAGATGCAATTTGCTGCAATTAAAATATGACTTTGCATGATATTACAAGCTAAAGAGAGTCTGGAGAGAGAAAAAGTGTGTGGTGTGCTTATAATGTAGTGTGTGTATGCACATTTGGAGAAAAGGCCAGAGACACATTCACATTGCTTATGTAGTGAAATTTCATCATAATTTAATTTCTTACATTTGTCTCTGTTAAAACTGTTAGAGATGACAAAGATATAACAAAAATATATCTGGCATATTATTCTGTTCAGGGTGTCTGGTAACATAGACTCCAAGATTCTCAATGTGCCCACCCCTGATATAGCCATAAAAAATGAATTAGACTTCGGTAATCTCTTTCTCTCCTTCTCTCTAAATCAGTTCAATTCAATTCTGCTCAAAGCTCTATCAACACAACCACAATATAATATTGCAAAAGCTTTTGTCTCATTCTCTCTCCCTCTCTTTTTCTCTCAATCCATCCATCAAGTGAGGCTATTGTTACGAATGAACGTATGGAGCAGACAGTTTCCACCACTATGGTGTGTATTTGTTCCTCTTTGCTGGCTATTGTGTCATAAAGATATCTCATCTCTGTACAGCGCACTGGCTGCACACATCTTAATTGTCTCGCCGCATCGTACACAATAAGACACAGCTTGTCAGTCATGGTGATGGATCCGTTCCTAAAATGAAAAAGCCACAGGCATTGTGTGTGTGTGTGTGTGTGTGTGTGTGTGTGTGTGTGTGTGTGTGAGTGATATTTCTGTCTATCAAGAAATTCATCATTTCATGCTGCAATTTCTACTGTATAGAATAAACATTTATTATCTCTGAGCCTCAAGTCATGGAAATTCTGAAATCCGCCATACGTTGACAATAGGCTGATTTGCACAGCTCTTTCAAACCAGCCTAATATGATGATGATGTGTGTAATTAAGGTCCCTATACACAGTCTCTTGTCTCTTGTCTCGTCATTTACACAAGCACTTGTCACATATGGTGGTTGCAGCATTATATTTGTATCACATAAAGCTGTGATGGGTAGTAATGACTAGCTCAAGATTCTGTGTTTGACCACACTGCATGGATAAACATTTGCCATTAGATGGAGCTGTCTTGCCATAATGTTCTCACCGACGGCCAGGGGATAGCAACTTAAGGTAAAGTTAGTCCAGGAAAAGTCATACTTTAAAGCCACTATGTGTAGGATTTATCTTTTATTTATCTTCGTCTTCTATTAAAAATACATTTTTTATTTTAAAAACATAATGTAAAACGATGGTAATTACCTCCATGAATAAATTGTAGTGTTCCCGTAAACTTGGTAATTTCCATTTATATATAGATGTGGCTGGGTACCAAATGAGAATATCCATTTTGCGCCGCCATTTTCAAAATGAGGACCATTGGAAATGAGGACCGTGGGAAGGGAAGGGCTAATACATTTTATTCAAACGTGTGCAGTATACCACTTCGCCGATAGATGGGAGAAATTCTCATACGAAAAAAATAAAACTTACACATAGTGGGTTTAAGCAATAAGGGCTTGAAAAGCATGTTGTTGGCAGCACATATGTCATATGTTTCTAGCTGAGATGGATACTGCCTGATGGATATTGAACCAAACATTTTTTTCTTCATTTAGTCATCTGGTTGTTTGACTAATTATGGCTACACAATACCAGAAGAATAGGCATTTAAGGGATGTTTTTTAAGTTTTTATGGACAAAATACAATATCAACATAATGTTATGTCATTCCTTGCAACAATTACTGGATATAAGATTATATAAAAGGAAAAAAAGTATATTTATATACACATTTGCGTATGTATATGTGTTTGTGTGTGTGTAGCCTATGTGTGTGTGTGAGAGAGAGAGAGAGCAAAAGGAGTCTCTGTAGCAGAAGCCCAGGTGCAACAGGAATTAGGGAATAAGAGGCATGAAAGTAGTAAAAGCCAGGTGACCATGACGGTCGCCCTCAGAGTAAAAGGTGCTATATGAATATATGTGTATGTGTTTGTGTGTGTTGCTGTTGGGTCAGGAAGTGTGTGTGTGTGTGTGGGGGTGGGGGGGGGGGGGGGTTGGAGATTCACAGACTCTCATCCCACTGCTCCTCTCTCCCCTCCCAGCCCCACTGCCTCCCATCAGCAATAAATAACAGCGGGAAAAGAATACATAAGTGAGTGGCCCATGACAAGTGAAGGAGAACAATTGGCACGCTGTGCTCCAGATGATTGGCAGGGTTAGCTCCCCCTCATCCTCTCCTCTGAAGCCAAGGCAAATGCCAGCAGATCTATTATGCATATGCTCCTTCCTGGGCCCGAGTGGCCCAGCACAGGAGAGACGAGAGAGAGAGAGAGAGAGAGAGAGAGAGAGGGAGAGAGAGAGAGAGAGAAAGAGAGTGAGTGTGTTTTTTTTCAGAGTTTACTCTGACCTGATCAGTTCAGTGTTTTGCTTGTTTATGTCTTTTTACAAATACTATTCAGCATAGCTTGACTAAACTGGCTTTTAGTTTTCATCTAAAACTAGGAATTTAGTCAACATCTATAAAATTAGGAAAAAAACATTCCAATTGGCATTATGGTCGTTGAGTGGAAAAGATCAAAGGACCGGCCAGTGTCATGGCAACACAAATAACAACACACCCAGACCAAACAGACGTCAGGTCAGTGGAGGAAATGGATGGTCTGCCACATCTGATGTGTTGCTAAGGAGGAAGTGTGCACTGACTGGAACAACCCGGCAGATGAGATGCACTGCTGCCAAACTTGTTAGGAAGGGCCCTGTCCTCCACTTCTCTCTCGTATCAATCAACTTTCCCCTCATCCTCACCACTCAGCTCTAATTGTGCATGATAGATTTAGCTCTCTGCCAATGCATCTGCCACTCTGCAATCAGTGGCTGCACTTTAAGTCACAACGCCTGAGCTCAAACACAGTTGTTTAGGTCAACAGTGAAATAGTACTCACATTTCCCGCTGGAATGATGCCATTATGCTTCATTCAATAACATTTGTGATTAATATTGATGAACTCGGGCTTTTAAAGCTGAGAGAACTGTCAAAACAATGATTTCAAGAGTCGGGAGTGACAATTTCTTTTCAACGACACATCCAAGATTGGAGAATGGCATAGGATGGAATCGCATGCCTAAGCTTGCGGTACCGCAACCTTTATTGATTTTTGCAACCAATTTTAAACGGTGAAACTAGCTCAAAGACTTACATAAATCACCATAGATCCTGCAATAAAGCAGAAGCTGTACATTGATGTGTTGTTGACGTGACATGGTGAAAGTAATAGTGTCACAGGGGTGGAATTTAAAAAAAAAAAAAAAGATCCATATGACATTCTTGTAAATGTTGCCATGGGTGATATGTGGACCCTTGAGGCCTTGTCCATCACCTCATTGGCTTTCCTGGCTCCCTGGGACCTGCTCTTGCGGAGGCGTGAACATGCAGGGCCCTGGTCCTAATCAATGGCAGGTTGGGCCTACTGGGGGTTTGAAGACCTTTTCACTGTTTGTTTCCTTTCTCTCCATGCTCACAATCACTTGGAGGCAGCGGCAGTTAGGAGAGAGAGTGGCGCTCGCACCCTATCGATTGGAAAATGCCTCTTTTTTTTGTTCGCTGACATATTGTATGCATTCATTCATTCACTCGTTCATTCATTCGGCTTCAAATAGTCAAGGCCAGCCAGCGAGCCAACTCACTCCTGCCTTAGTCGACAAGAGCTGAATAATGCACAAAAACAGTGCTCAGTACTAAAGGAAGTTTTAGCTGGACAGGTCGCACAGTCTGACACATGACCGTGCCCTATATAATTCTTTATCTGCCGTATTTTAAAATCCTATACTATTTATCATAGCTCATATTACCTTTTATCATAGCTCATATTACCTTATCATATTCGTGAATGGAGAACATACTTTCTTTCAGCACACACACAGAAATAGTACTCCACCCCCACCTGACGCATCCCCTAGCCCAAGGACAATCTCATGTGACCTTTCACTCGCAGGCTTCATGTATTTGAACTGTGCCTGTAGCTTTCCGTTTTTTCTTATGTTCTCATGCACAGGGGTCTGAGGTGGGTGTGTTTAATTCTGTGTTAGTGTGTGTTGTGTGTGCTACAGTGCATATCTATGCCTGTGTGTGTGTGTGTGTGTGAGAGAGAGAGAGAGAGAGAGAGAGAGAGAGAGAGTAGCACATTATTATTATATGTTTGTGTGTGTGCATGTGCTTGTGCATTTGAAAGAATTGAGCCCAGGACACCACTGAACACTAATGTTCAATGGAGGACCTCTTTTCTCCCCCTGGAAAAGGCCGTTTTTCTTCTTAGCATGGACTCTTGCGAGCATATGTGTGTGTGTGTGTGTGTGTGTGTGTGTGTGTGCGCGTGTGCATGTGTGCGTGCCTCATCACCACCAAATGCATGTCATCCGGGTCAGTGTAATTTGCTTGGTGGGTGACTTCATTCTGCGGTGGCATTAGTATGCCGCGGCACGGTTTACGGCCCCGTGGCCCTCCGGTGTGCTTCCCCTTCCCTTGTCACCTACAGCTAACCTTTGCACATGATACAATTCCAAATAATTGGCCCCTGATAATTAATCCCTATGAAAATGGCTCTTTAAGAAGCGTAAATTGCACATAACAGGCTTTTGCTTAAGCTTTGCTTTTTTCTTTTCTCTTTTTTTCCCTCTCCAATCTAATCAAAGGCTCACAATTAAGCTTGAAAGGGGAGCAGGGTTGGAGAGCTCCTTGGACCCAGCCGGAGCATTATGGGGCTGTAATTTACTGGGCCCTTGAGCATTTACAAACCTTCCCACCAAGGAGGGTTTTTCAAATGTAAAATATTGATATTAAATGAGAAGGGACTTTTGGCAGACTGAGTGGGCTTGGGGACTCACACAGAGACCCTTAGTGCTGAATAGGGGGGCCACAGCTGGGACAGAGAGATGCCTCTTAATAACTAATGATCACCTACAGGGGGCCCAGGCCTGTCTGAGAGAATGGTGAGTAGAGTGAAAATGAAGGAGCCCAAATGTGGAGCAACAAAGCAAAGTTCGACGCGAGTGTGAGTGAGTGGCAGCGTGTGATAAAGCAGAATTGGGAGTGAGGATGACATTCTTCTTCATTGGCAGCAGAGTGAATGAGAGGCGGCAGGCTGAAGAGGCTTCCCTGTTGGAGAGGAGAGAAGGTTGCCGACAGCCACTCTGTTGACATTCCTAACAATGTGCGGCTGGAGCTTTTGTTCTTCCTGTCATTTGGCATTCTTTTTCCAACGCTGTTCTTCACTCCCATTTCTGCACCGAAGCAATGTATCATCTGGTGTGCAAGGGACTAGCTTCAGTGTGAGGCGTATGCGCACTTGTGGAATTGAGCCATGCCTCTGGAAAAGCCTCATGACTTAGAGAACTATTTCAGATAGCAGCGCAGTGACGCCGAGATTTCAAAAGGAAAGCTGCTTTTCCTCTTAACCCTTGTATAGCCTCAATCATTACTAGTCAACTGGTTGACACAAGCATTTAAATGGTGGTTCAATATACAGTGTAGAAGCCATTTGTGATGCGCCATGTTTTTGTCTTTACAAATTCATTACTTTCAAAGGCTATAAGCAGAGGCACTTCTATCAAATGCTCTCCGTGGTGTTGCAATAAAGTCTGCCAAAACATATATGGCAGAAAATAGTCAATGTGAATGAGATGGCCCTGACATACTCATAATCCATCACATTTCAGATCCATCTCTTTCCCTGCACACTCATTAGCACACACACACACACACACACACACACACACTCCTTCCCTCTTTCACTCAAGCCTTCAGCAAAGCTGCATGACACCAGTATCAAGCATTAAATACACTTAGCTGATGGAAAGTCGAGGAAAGAATGAAATCTTATCTTTTTTTTTTCTCCTGGTCTTTTTTCCCCCACAGCCTCACGTCATAAGCCTTTCCTCTACGTGCGTCGGGTGGTTAATTATGATTGGTGTGTTATTGCTCACTAGAGCATAACAAATCGCCATTATGTTGTTTTGCCGAGTCTAATTTAATTGGCACATTGTCACAAAAGTAATTATCTCCCATTTATATTGATGCCATAAGCCCAAGGAGGAGAGCACCTGCTGCCACCCAGCCAGACTAAAAATAAATCAAAAGAACCCTGTGTCCCGCTCCCACTCTAGTTCATGTGAGGGAGATAAAGGAGACAGTCTGTTACTTGGAGCCCACTGTGGCCCGCACAAGACCGCTCACCACCAAACTCTACAAAGCAATGCAACCAACGGGGCCTCTGAAGTTGCTCACACAAAGGACTGTTTAGAGTTACACACTAGAGTCAGACTAATTGCCACATACTGGAGGTAAATGTTGCTGGGATAAAAATCACAGCAAAAAGGGGGGTATGTGTGTGACGACTGTTCAGAGGAATCCTTGCATACAACAGGCACTCTTAGTGACTCATCCTTTGAAGAGTACAGGAGGAAGACACAGTTTGAGCCAGGCTTTGTCAAACAGGCTGGCTTTTACTCAAGATTTTTCTGCTGTTCAAAGCCTGCTTTCTTCACCATTATTAGGGGTTGGGCTTCTGCCAATCTTGAGCCTATGTTCATTGTTAGAGGTGATGCCTAAACTGCCTGCCATTGCCCTGAGTTCTGTGAACCTACTTTTCACAGAAAGCACAAAAACCAACCTAAACACAGATCCTAAGAAATTTGTGCTAACTTTATACATATTTTCTGACAGTCTAAGTCAATGTCACAATTTTTGTCATAATTTTTAGTATACACTGATATGTACTTATTGGAACATTTCATTTACATTTTCGCATTTACTATTTTTTTACTTTCTAAAACCCCACACAATACAAAATACCCACATTTTTATATATAGCGAAAAAAAATCAGATTCATAGCCTAGTTTTTGGCAGAATTCAACATGGTGTCAACTACAGGTCCAATGAAGAATACTACACCAATGACAAACCATCCAGATGATTTGTAGCCAATATCAAGGTAGCACTGTTTGCTACTAACCTACATAGCAAAATAAAGAACATCCTCTCAGAGAAATAGTGGATTAGATCCATAAGGACTCTAGAGTCTAGAAAGGAATCAGCAAGAACACCAGAGGACACATGCACCAACTGGAGAGGCTGCAAAGCCAGACAGACATAGGGCCCTTGTAATGAACAAGTCTTTTGAAAAATAGACAAACATCTTCAATCGTCAAAAAGATGTCCAGTATCGTTACAACTTATAAAAAACAGGAGATGATGTGGTCTACAATACAGGAAGAAACTAAAGGTACAGAATATGCAAGCTGTGCTGGCCCTGAATCAGTGAGGTTCATGCACGCTGACAGGCATCTAGAGTGACCTCTGCAACATCTGTGCTGAGTATGAGCTGAAAGTCATACAGCCAAAATCACATACATCTCCGACTGAGTGCTTCAGGAATCCAAGATTCTGTTTGATATCAGAAAGCAGAGGGGGGAGACAATCAGCATCCGGCAAAAGGCATAAAATGCTAGAGTGGCGCCAGTGCTAACTACTGCAGAGGTGACAGCAAGGCCAGCCAATAGTACCAGTATCTCAACTCCCAGACCCAAGCGTGGGACAAAACAATAAAAATTAAAAAATGAATAATTTTCATTTTTTTTAACATACTGTAGGCCTACTAGTTAATAATTAGGTAATTACTAAGCATCAACTAATTATTAGTATTGATTTAACATGTTAATCACTACAAATGATTGGTATCCATAATAGGTGTTAAAATGGTGTAAGCAAATGATAATGACATATTTATCATCTTAGATTTAGGGCACCAACCCCACAGGTGTTTTGTTTTTTCTAATGATCATTGGGTCTGTAGTCATGTGAAAAACCACCAATTCCAAAACTCTCCCTAAAATGTTCCTAAACCTAAATTTTCCTGCATATCAGCATTGACTGTAGCTATTAATTCTGCGCTATATAAATCAGAATTGGCTGACTTACACTATTGGCTGATACTGTGGACCTTCTATGAACTGTATGAACGTTAAGGACATGGCACGCACTTACTTTCAAAAAACATCTGTGTAGCATATCAATGGATGTGAGGAGGAGTACCCAAAGTAACATTTTTTTTTTTGTGAGTTCTTTTTTTAGCTTTTTGAGTTTTTTTTAGCTTTTTAACTTGAGATCCGAGTCTTTGGACAATTGTTATCAACTGAGACTAGCGGCTGTCAATCACTGGCGGTTGTCAGTCCCTTATGCAGAGTGCCTGGGCTGCCAGAGACGAGGCCGTCACTGGTACTCATTTCATATTAATGTTTGTCAGCTCTGATCCAGGGTGCTGTCCATCTGCCCAGATTGAGACCAGGCATTTGGAGAGCCATGTAATGAGAATCTTTAATATCAGCCGTCTCGCTTGGCTGCCAATGAGATTGTTTGGGGCTCAACTCCAAAAAACACATTTTCTTTGCACAATAACTAATAACCTTATTTTCATTTTTATCTTCTTTTATCTTTTCCTATACATTTCCCATGTGCGCAGACTTTTACCCTAAAATATAAAATAAAATATAATCATAAGGGAAAATCTTTTGACCCAGTGGCTCATCTGCTGGTCTGAGCAATGGCAATCCGCCCCCTCCTTCATCTGGCCTGTTTGCCTATACAGTATTCATGTACAGTTTGAGGGCAGCCGCAAGTAATCACGGGCCAAAGTAATGTGACACTTTTCTTTGGCGCAGTAATAAGGAACGGGGAGGATTTCAAATATTAGCCTCTTCTTTCTGCCCTCCCTATGAATAACATTAAATATGAAAAGCATCAGAGGTGGATGAGACGGTGATAGAGCGGCCTTCTTATTAATTATCCCTTTAAATAAATAATGCCTGCTCATCTACAATCTATCTAACTATCTATCTGTCTCTCCATTCGGCTTGCTCTCCCTCTCCTCCTCTCTCTCTCTCTTTCTCTCTCGCACACACAGTGCTGCATCTGATCAGTCTCTCAAGGGCGGCGAGGAGATCCGCTGATGATGGCAGTCGGGCACACTTTGTTTCCTGGGGAAGTACTTTTTCTCCATTTGATAGCAGCTCTTGAAAGAACAGCGGAAGGAATAGAGCTGCTAAATATGGAAGTTATTTAAACTTTTTTTCTTTTCTCTCCTGTCCTCTGTTGGAATGGAATGTGTCCCATCAGTCTGCACCCTGTGCTGAACTGAACAAGTCCAAGTATAAAATAGAGTCATTTGGTGATTTTAAAGTGAATTTCAATACCATAAAATACTATTTCTATACTAAAACACAGGGATTATGCTTTGATTTGCCACTCTAGTGAGTACTATCCACCACTGCTTCACCAATGCACATTTACAGTGGCTTTTAACTTGATATGCTATAGCAGTCTGTAACCCTGTAGAGTTTACATCTCACCCTTTGCTTTTGATTTGCAATCTGTTTACAAGCAGATAAAGCCACCTGATCTCTGAACAGAGCTGTCACTGCCTCCACCCGATAATATTGCAGCCCTGACACACGCTGCTTCAAGCAGCCTTGCTCGGAAAACCAGGTCAAAGGCTGACAGCAGAAGAAAGAAAGCACAATAATAATAATAATGAAAAAGCAAATATAAAAGAAAACCTCTCCACTCCCCATTCACCCTTCCTTTCTTCCCAACTTGACAGGCAGAGTTGAGGTTGTCGGCGACAATCTTATCTGGCCAGCGATGGCAGCCTGAGAGGGACAAAAACAGGGAGTGGCGGAGGTCTGATGGGCTGCAGATTGCGGCGGCTGTCCGGTGGAAAGCTTGTTTCCATGGAAATGATGAATGACATCTGTCCTGTCACATCCCCACAGCCACCGGGAGGTTGATAAATAAGAAAGCCCTGGGTTTCTGGGAGCTGATGGACAAACTGAGCTTTGAATTTTAAAGGCTCCTGGCACAGATATTTACCACAAAAACCCCACAAACTAACTTCCCCTGCCTTCCTTCAGATGGTCTAGAGGACATCATGGATTTCATTTCTAAGCCACTAAAACAAATATAGAGAAGTTAAGGCTATTTCCTCAGAATGTTTCAGAGAATCTCTACTGATACAGCCTTCCAAGAACAACCAAGTTACAAATACCATATAAAATACTATACAAATACTATATAAAATACTATACAAATACTATATAAAATATAATACAGCAGAAAGCTTCAATAAAGGAATGAAGGGAATTTCTTCTAGTTTGAAGATGACTAATAAAGCCCTAACAAGCTCAGGTCATCATATTTCATAAGACTTAAGTTTCCAAAGCGGCTGCATCTCAAATGTACTGAGTATCATGTCAATAATTAAAAAAAGAATACCAGTAAAAAAAAAAAATATCTATATATATATATATATATATATATATATATATATATATATATCTGAAGTGTATTTAGTTAGTAGAGTTTAGCGATTCCTATTTTGTTTAGATGATTGAGATTAATATTTAATATTTTTACAATTTTCTATCGAGAGTGTCCTATTGATTTCTTGAGACTCCTCGTCAATAAGTGAGTTTGACAAATGGATGTTAAGATCTCACCCCTGAACACGAACAAATACCAAAGTCTTAATCTTTCATTCTCACATGAAAAGCCATCAGATCTTTTGTCTGCTTAGACGTGTGGACACATATTTGTGTGTGTGTGTTTTTCAGATGATCAAATATTAATGAGAGGACACGAACCGGCCAGTGGTGGTGCTACGTCGATAGGCCACATACACAAATAATACATCTATCAGGCTGTCGTCCCCCTGTCCTCCTTAACTTTATCTCTCCAACCCCACTCCCCAAGCCCCACCACCACCACCACAGTGGTCAATAGCCGCAGGGCCTGCAGATTTGATCACGCAGCTCCATATTTAATAATAAAGCCCTTGCAGCTAGCCCCAGCCTGAGACCAATCTCCGTCCCCATTCATCTCTAGGATAATTACCTGAGCCCATCCTCCCCCCCCACCCCCACCTCCACCCCACAGCCTCCCCATCCCATCTCATCCACCCATCCAGCCCCACCTACACCCGAGCAGCGCCACACGCAAACACCCATCATTCCCTAACCTCAACCTCAAGCACCCCTGACCAAAAAATCCAATCTGTGTCCGTCGCCCACAGTAAATCTGGGCCCTCCCCATAAATAATAATACATGTGCAAATGAAATGCGAAAGATTACATTTGGTCACTGGAAGGTTGGGGGGGGGGGGGAGGAGGAGATGGAGAGGAGGGAGGAAGAGAAGAGAGGAGGGAGGGATGGAGAGGGGGAGAGCTCTGGTCTCAAGAGCAAGAGCATATCGTGGTTGAGATCGAAGAGGAAGAAATATCTGAGAGTTAATTTATTTTGATACCCCAGGCCTGAGACATGGGCAGAAAAAAACCCATCAGAGGCCATTTTATCTGGAAAAGATATCTATAATGTCATTTGTCTGGTTGCAGTGTGTGAGCATGCGTGTGTGTTAGTGTGTGTGTGTGTATGGAGAGGAGAGCTTTGCAAGGTTAATAGTACAGTAATAACATTCATCAAAACAACAGGCCATAACACACGAGGTTGCTGTTCTGCTTGTGCATCAGAGAAAAACAAAGACTCTGTCAAGCCAAGCGCTTGGTTCAAGGATGTCAGACAACTGTTGTCCAAACAGATCGGAAATGGTCAGGCCTCCTGAAGGCTTTTTGCTCTTCTGCTGTTCGCTGCAGAAAGCCAATGAGCAGTTTGCACATCCCTGGGAGATTGTGTTTTAATTGTGTGCCTGGGCCAGACGTCTGGGGCAGATAGCAGGCCAGCATAATGAGCTCCATTGAAGGAAGAGTGGATGCACCCTGGATAAACACTATTTCTCGGTGTCCATCGAGACGCCAATCTCCTCTGGCAGGCTTGTCTTAACCTTCATCCTTCACACACACACACACACACACACACACACACACACACACACACGCAGACACACACAAACCACTCTCCCCCTGTGTTTCTTCTCTGGTGGCACATAGCTTGTGTTTACAGAGCAGGTTCCATTGAGAAACTCAATTAACTTTCATGTCAAGTCGTTTAATATGTCTTTCTTTGACCACCTGCTGCCGCAATGGAGCTTCCTACACTAACACACTAGTGGGCTTTAGTCTTCTCCCTCATTTCCACACTTCTGTCTGCAGGGCAGTCCTGGGAATCTAAAACCGTGAGGAGACCCATATAAATGTGTAAACACAAATATGGAGAATAAATGTGATCAAGTGAACGGCCAAATTACAAATTTAAATACAATAAAAAAATAAATAAAATGAAATATTTAGTCTGAGGTGGTTAGTACACATTCAACACATCTAACATGGCTTGGACAAATCCACTGCGGATTAACATTCAGGTTTGTGAAGATTCGTGAAGTTATGAACAGATGTTATGTTCAAAATAATATACATTTATGTACCATCCTATTTTCCTAGGTACCAATTGCTCTTTGATTGCAAGCATGCACGCCTTGCCCTAGATAGTCACTAAAAAGGCAGCTAGAAAAAAAATATATTGCAGACCATTTTATTCTTTTTTTTTTATTAAGAGGAAATCCCTTCACTCTAAATGCATAAGAGAGTGGAGTGAAAAATAATAGGAATTATTTCTATGCTTCATTCTGAGCTTTGAGACTTTGGTCTAATTGTTCAAACACAGTGTGTCACAAAGTCCATCAGGACATGATAAATGAATCCTCATGAAAAAGAATTGCACATGATGTTCCATCTATCAGCTCATCATTCTCTTATTGCTCTGGGGCTTCAGGGAAAAGCTAGCCAAGATATGAATACAATAAAACAATGTCTGTATTATTAAATATCAACAAAGTATACATGCTTCAACTAGATCACAGTTTGTCATAATTGCAACAGCGCAATTGTCAGCATTCTGTGCTGTTCCTAAAGGACAAAGCATAGCGCTGAGGTGACGGAAATGCTGCGTGAAGATTTCCATGAACAGTCCCAACTAGCAACCAGTCAGATCAGAAGCCTCAAGGTGATTCGGAAATGCTAATTTTAGCAGTGATATGGTCTCAACCCATTTTTAATAAGTCATCATGGTATAGGTGGGTGGAGGGAGTGTCCAGCCTTGAGAGCCCTCAGTAGACTCCCCTGTAGCGTGTCACATTGATTAGCACACAGTGGAGATGCCTGACAGCTGACAGCTCCTCTGGACCATCCCTTTTTGATTACTATTTTTATCCAGGTTGAGGAGGTGATGTCCAGAAAGCCTGCTTGAGATGATGTGACTACGGCATTTACAGAAACCCTTGTCAAGGTTGTACAAAGTTCTGGATTTCAGGATGTAATTCAGTTCAATGAATGTAACTGAATTTTAATCGATAGGATGTTGAATCGAACTGAACAGAAAGAGGAACTGAGTTTATTTTTATAACATATAATTAAGAGGTTAAGAATGTTTTAATTCAACATATATAGTCTATATTTTTAAAATGTAACCTACAGACACATTAATAGTGGGCCAAAGCATATATTCTGTTAATGTTAAATCTCCACCAAAATAAATTTGAATATTTTTCAAGTAAAACAAACAAACAAACAAACAAAAAAACAATCCAGTCTAATTCGATTTCCATTTCCATGTGATGTTTGAAATACCAAATTTAAATTCAAGAACTGAATTAGAACGTTGGGTCATTCTCAATTGAATTCTGAACTTCATACAACCCATTTTTTTTGAGATGGTTAAAAGGGACTGATATGATTCTTAGCAGCCCACTTACAAGACCATGTAAGGACCTGTGTTCTACATGTATATTAAAAAAACACATCTCATTTGTCACATACAACAAACATAGCAAACTATGTTTGTGCTGATGACACCTGAACCAACCTAGATGTACTGTACTGCTTTGTTTTTCTTCTGCTTTGGCCTGAGGAGATCATGCATTTGTGAGTCGTAAATAATAACTTCATAAATTCACGTAACAACCATTTTGAATGGGCAACAGAAAGGAAAGATAACAAAAAAACAGATTGAAAAACAGGTTCCTAGGTGCCCTTGATCACAAGTTACTCTGTCATGCCACCGCAATGACCATCTATACCTCAATTCACACCTTGATGAAAATTAAAATTTTTACATTTTTTTTTAGCACCTTCAGTAATTTCTTCTGCAGACAAACCAACAATGACTGAAAACAACCCCCAACCAGCCAGTCAGTGTCTGGTGTATTAGCATGCAAGCCTGGTGGATAGACAGCCTTCACCATGTTTCCAGTCCAGTGCCCACCATGTCACCGTACTTCCCCAAGAGTCAATGGAGCTTGATTACACTTCACATTCGCCCTAAATTATAATGCAAATAGTGTTCCACCCATTAGCCACGCAAAGCTCGGGAAATATGTGCTTGTCCCTGCAGAGTGCGCAATGTAAATTGCTGTGTCACATTAAAACTGACACTGGTAATTCTGTGCATTGTGAAGTTATTGGGTGCCAGATCTTGTGAGGTGCTGTGACAGCTATGCAGATGAGTGCATTTTGCCGTACAGAGTCAATTTGACACAGTCACAGGAGAGAGATTGCTTTTTTTTATGCACGTAATGAAACCACACAAATTAAGAAATTACCTTTGAGCAAACATGTCCCCCTTGCACTGCCAATGGTTCACTTGCAGTTGGGCTAAAAATATCCAAAAATCCTTGCAATATTCATGTTCATGTACAGGTCTGTCAAGGAAGGTACTTTTTTTTTTACGACAGGAGAAATGACCCCCTCAGACCTCTCCAAATCATGGCTGGAAGACTCAAATGACTGACACAAATGGAATAATAAATCTCAGAATAATGTGCTTAGGTGAAATTTTCATATGCTTTCAAATTAGAGACAATTTTACATTTATAGTGTGATGGAATTGGGCCATGTGGTGTCTAAAAGTCATTCTAACTCGTGCTTGATTAGATGTGTTGAGGCCTGATACTAAATCAAATTATCAGCACTAGTAATTCCCGGGGTCAGGCAGTGGTCACTCTGGTGGTAACTTTGCCATAGGAGTCTGGATTAGATGTCCACTTACTTCTTTGGGTACTGAGTATTCCTGATGGTGGAGTTTTGGGAATATGGTAAAACTTTAAATATAGATTGAAGTAAGATTATTGTCACATATGGCACATAGAAATACAAGGTGTAAGATGTGGTGAAACCGCAAAAAAAAGGAAATGGCAGAAACAGTTAGCATTTTGTTATTTTTATATTATTATGTTCAATGAATATGTATTTAAAGGCATCAGCATTTGAAGTTGAATGCTTCATTAGAATTCTCGTTTTTGTCTCTAGGCTGAAGCGTTTCTGAAAATACTATTTAACTCCATCACTTTAACTAGTGATTTAAAGGAGGAGATAAGTGCACTGAGCTCAGTGCTTCTCTTTCCTGTCTTTTCTTCGGGAAAAAAAAAGTACATCTGCAATTGAGGTCTGCTCCTCATCCAGGGGCTGGGTGAAAGGCTTCAGTGTTTTGGAGAGGACTACCTTTGCTTCCCCCTGATTGGGGCTCTGATTAGAGTGTGCCGCTAATGGCAGGTAGAGTCTGTTGCTAATGAGGAGATGATTGGAGAGTAGAGGAGAGGAGATGATTAGGACGCTTCTGAGCTAAGAAGTCAAACGCTCATCAGGCCTGACACCACCAGACCCGGCAGCAGAGTGCCCATGTTGTTCCACCTCCACGCAAACACCTGCAGGACGGACGACTCGAGCCCGTCTTGAGCGTGGTCAGGGCCAGCTCAAGAGCTGTGCAGTGGGGCGGGCGTGGTTATTATGTGCTTGAGCTGATGGATATTTTTGGGGTAATTGGTAAAGATTAGTGATTTTTGTTTATGGTGTGATCTACTCCAACGTTTTTTATGAGCTTGTCAAAGTGTGCCATCTCGCCGTCTCTGGAGGAGAATGATGTGTAATTTCCCAATCCGTTTCTCGATTGCAAGCGAAATGCATTATTTGCCCGAACCTAGAGTACTCAAATGATGTGGCTGCGTACTCAAATTAAGTGGCTTATTGAAAATCATTTAACTGCACCAACAAGCAGTACGTTTAAGGGCAGGTAGAGGGTTGTTGAATATCTTCGGACTTTGACAGAGAGGGGTGAAAAATGAAAGAGAGGAGAAAATAGAAGCGTAGATGCAGAGTTCTAGTGATATTTCACCGTGAAGGTCCAGACAAGCAGAAAAAAGCAGCGGTTTTCAAAGGGTACGGTATGGTGACTCTCTCTCTCTCTCTATCTAAGCACACGCCAGAGATCGGCTGCTCCCCAAATGAGTCCTCTGGAGATGCCTTTCAACACCTGCAGTCATTTTTCAAACAATTTAATTGGTCGACTCTAGTCAACTGACACAGACAGCAATGCTTCTGTTGCTTAGAGCTGTGACACTGGGGTCTCCAGATGCAATCAGAAATGGGCTCTAATGTGTGTGTGTGTGTGGTGGATACTGATGGACCCGAATATAATGTGTGTGTGTGTGTGTGTGTTGATTTTCAGTTAAGCAGCACCCTTAGCAAGCCATGATTTGTAAAATGATGACATTGATATGTAGGCAAATAGAAGCTCTATAAAATCTCTGATTAGTTCTTTCTACTTGATGTTGACGTACCCAAGACCACCACTCATGAGGCCAACAACCGTTAGCGGGAGAAGAAAACACACAGGAAATGTAAATGCAGCCCCAAGTGATTTACAGTCATTCATACATTCATGTAGCAGGCATTTTAGATGTTACTGCGGTGTACTGTTATTTGAGGCTCAACAGTTCTGATAAATAGTATGATAAATAATATCAATAGGCTATGTACAGGGTATAGACTATATAAAAGAGCTAACATTTTTCACTACGTAATGAGATCTTTTGTAAAACACATTTTTAATTAATACAATAATTGCTAATAAATCGATAATAAATACTAATCTATTACTGTGTGATACAAATTTGTAAATAATCTCAAGAAGCCAACAAAACAAATCTATATGAATAAACTGAAATACAACCATCTTACCAAGTACCTTGTACAACAGTAGCTTTGCCTTGATGTGAACCTTACAAGGCAAAGGAAGGTAGAGAGTAGATTTGATTATTTTTTTAGATTCACTTCACTGTTTAGTTATTTGATGAGTAAAAGCTGTGCAATCTTATAAAGCCCTCAACAAGAATCCTTTCAGAATAGCCTATTGAACTGAACTGATAAAGCCTCAATAGACACAGATGACACTTCTTGGACCGTCAAGGTGCTGCTGTCAGTATTTAAAGTGAATCACTTTTACAGCATCTGTTTTAGAGCAAAGCTGTGCCAGAGGTCTCCTTCAGGAGTGATCCTCAGATTTTGCAACAGACACTCTCCCCAACCCAGTCCACACACTCCCTTGTCCCTTGCGTAGTTAGTATTTTCCTCTTTCCTGGTGCTAACAGCATGTCAGGCAGTGTGCTGTCTCTCCCAAAAGCACTCTGGCCCAGCAGGTGTGGGAGGACAGGAGCTGTGATGCAGGAGGAGAGCTCCACTGGCTGTGAGACAAGAACAACATCGACAGAGAGAGACAGAGAGAGCGAGCAAGAGAGAGAGAGAGAGAGAGAGAGAGAGAGAGAGAGAGAGAAAATGCTGCTGTAAAGGAGTGGGAGAGATAGTGATGAGATGTGGGCATAGATGAATGAACGAAAGAGGAGAGAGAACTGCAGAAGGAGACAACAAGCATGAAGGAGAGAGAGAGAGAGAGAGAGAGAGAGAGAGAGAGAGAGAGAGAGAG
>JAGFZM010002172.1:581356-601688 GCA_017657215.1 Limnothrissa miodon
GAGAGAGAGAGAGAGAGAGAGAGAGAGAGAGAGAGAGAGAGAGAGAGGGGGAGAGAGAGAGAAAGAGTGAAGGAGAAAGGAGAACAGGGAGGTGATGGATTTCCTCACATTTGTAATAGCTGTCACACCTGAAATCCTCCGGTGCAATTTCAAATTTGAAAATGGGACAGCGTCTCAAATTAAATATGACATTAATTTCTTGCCAGCCACCTCGTGCTGCATTTTTCATCTGGGGGAAAAAAAACCCTCATCACTCTGGCATGGGGAACAGCTGCAGGCATTTCTCTGAGCCAGTTGTATCCATCATCTCTTTATGGGCATTGGGCCCCAGGTCCACTTGCAAACATGAAATACCGATGAGCATTCAAATCGAACTAGTGACAGTGAGCAAAATTAACATTTATTGAGAAAGGTCAGGAAACTTAGCAGGGAATGGTAGGCCAAATATGGGTGGCTAAACATTTCTCCCTAACTGCACTGATATAGGGGATATTTAACACGGAAGTAACTTGAACGTAATATAAAATCCTGACCCCCTCTCCCAATGAAAGTTTGGGAGAGCTGCAGAGTGAGCCCAGTGTAAAGAGGCAGGGCAGAGACAGCTCCTGGCCAGAGCCAGTGGGCCGCCTGACTCACACACTCAGCTGTGATCTGACACCGCCTCTGAGGGTCCCCTTCAGGAGACACAGCCTGCAGCAGCCCATTGAAAGACCAACTAGACACATAGAGAGCCCAAGCACAACCAACACAACACATTCTACAATCCAAACAAATACTTTTGACTTAGAGGAGTTCCTCCAGATCCCGTCTGTGTGTGTATGTTTTTTAAGTGTTAATGCAATTTTTCATTTCATTTTTCAACATTATAATTAGATTAGATTTACAAATAGATTCGATTCAAATTCTGATAAGTGTTAATGCAGTTGTTAGAAACATACAGTAAATGTGACTAATAATATTTTTATATACCATTTAGTGTCAAATCTACTGTAAATACCCAGCTCAATTAAATTAAATACAATTTTATTTGTATAGTGCATTTTTACAAAAGGCATGTCTCAAAGCGCTTAACACAAAGAGGGCAACAGAGGCAAGGAAAAACTCCCTAGCAGTGTTTTTTGTTTTTACTTGTTATGGTAAAAGAAGAAACTTCTTGCCTCAATGGGCTAGCCCAACTGCCCAACTCACCATCTTGAGCCATTGCATTACTTTCACTCTATTCTGGATTCATTCTATAGGAAGCTTGTTGACTTATTCCTTGTAATGTAAAGTCCTTCTTGTGCAGCTCTAACTGGGCGGAGACAGAGAGTCTAGTACTGGTATATACTCTGTGGCGTAAAGTTCACCCCCGCAGCCCCCGCAAGGCAGTGGGCCCCACCCATTAGCCAACATCAAGAAAAAAAATCCACCAGACATAAAAGTGGTGCTCAAAAAACGGCAGAACAAAAAGTCTGTCTAAGATATGCATTTTTTAACATTAACATGGGGTGTGTGTTAGGGATGGAAAGATTCACCGATTTGTATCGATAGGCTATGAACATACACAACGTTGCATCGTTGTCAGAAGTGTGCGTCTATAAAAAGTTCGGATAAACTCAAAATTTATCTTATTTAAAATCTCTGCATCCGTATAAACTGATTAATATCTATTTGCACGCCCCTATTTTTCCAAAAAAACAAAAAAACAAAAACCGGCATACCCAAATTAAAAACTTGACAGTTCCTACATAGTTTTAGACTCAGGGATGTTCAAAGTTCTCATTGTTTCGTTTTAAATGTCAGGGCCCTCAGAAGTCTACCAATGAAGTGTGGAGTTACTTTGAACCTTGTTAATGGTGTAAAAATAGTGATTTATCTGCATAGGCAAAGCTTTGCTCCATAGCTAGCAGTGTAAGGTTAATGAAAGCTTTGGCTACATCTTCCAGTGCAGTCCAGGTCCAAATCACACCGGATTTCTCCTTTAACTCTGTATAAAACGTTACAGATTCCAGTAATTGTCCCTGTTAAAAGTGTGACACTACAGGCCAAAGTGTGACACTACACCCAAGAAATGAAGAAGTCCCTACTACTATGTTTGCAACAGTAGCCTATAGGCTACTATTCTTCTGCATTGCATTGCATTGTATCGCACTGTATCGCATTGTGTTAAATCCATATGTAGCCTACTGTGTCGCACTGCATTGCAGTGGGTGGGAAAATCGTCGTATCTTATTGCTGATTGTCTGGAAGTAGTCCTGTTTAAGTTCATTCCTGTCATATAGGCAGAGTTTAAAGGCCATGTAATTTGGTTAGATTACTAACTTAATTGCTTAACTTTAGGGATTTTAAAACATGAAGTGTTCCAATTTGTGTCAGTGTCAATGTGAGGATTTAACGCAAAACAAACACAAGTCTTCAACTATATAATCATATTTGTGCATTTTAATATTGTGCATCTTCTAGCATACAGTCTTTTCCAAGATATATCCAAATGAGTATTAATCATACACCAGCTTAAAACAAGTATTGAAGTGAAAAATTAAAACCATGAGTGAAATGGTTGAAAACAGTATTTATTTATTTATTTTTTTATTATTTTTTTTCCAGACAAACACATTGATTTCTGGACCACAGTAGAGGATGGAAACCTTTCACAAACATTTTTTATTATCATTATTATTATTATTATTTGAAAATACAAATATAAAAGTATACTTTCCACATCTGAGATGTGAGAGAGCCCCATCCATTTTTTTTTAGTTTTTATTTTACAACAGGGCTTGAGCAAGCCATACAAGAAGACCTGAAAGATGCTCTCAGACGCCCGTCCATTCAGTCAGCTTCTCGCGGGTTTACAAAGTCCATTAACGTTAAAAAATGGGCAAGTGTTAAGGAATGGGCAAGGCAGTAAGTGAAGTGAAACAACCAACAGTTGAACGCATGGAAACGATTCATCACTCAAGGAGAGATGAGGCTGGGAAATGGTACAGTCCCCCATCACAAACACGTGTCCGGCCTGCTGGCCTGTTCCACCGTGCTCAGACCCCCCAACATGGTAGGACCATCCTCGAGTCTCAGCAAACAGCGTCGACCCACATTCATGTCATGTACTGCGTACTGCGCCTAAACTACTACTTGACTTTTTCCTACGACACAGTTGTTCCAATAATAGCCTGGTTACAAACACAAGTCTCCTACAACTGACTCCACAGCAACTCAGCAGCAAATGTTTTGAACAGCTACTGACAGCAAACAGTGTTGACTACAATGTCTGAAGTAGGTGACAGGGACTTCATTTTAAGCTAGGAAAAACGATAACAGAGTCATATGAGGCAGCTTCAACATTTAGATATACGATATATATATATATATGTACACTATACATATATATCCTGTATTTGTATACAAATATATACAAGTGTAATTACAGTGTGTGCGCATGTGGAGTTGCGTTGTAAAGATGAGGGGGTGGATGTTTGACCATTGCTTAGCACTTGCCTCAAGATTCAAGTTTAAATGGATACGGTAGTACACTCCAAACCCCACCCACAACACCTTCCAGGTCAGTTTTTTTTTTTTCTTTTTTTTTCATAGATTTTTTTAAACCAACATTTGTTTTTCCAATGAATTAACTAGTCTAGCAAGATGTGTGACATTCATCAGCTGTAAACTGCTGTCAATGAGAAACAAAAGTACAGCAACAGAGCCATGCTACCTTAAAGTCCAAGCTACGAGATCAAATCTGAAACAAAACAAGAAAGTAAACTAGCGGGAGGGTGTTTTTGACTATTTTAAATGGTCACCAGCCTTTCTTTTAATCAAAGACTAGAGCAAGACACTCACTTTGTATATCTCATTTTAATACAGTACAGTGTCAAAAGGTGTAAGTGTCAACTGAATTTCGAGCTATAAAAGCCCTCAACAATTCTGAGAATGCAGAAAAGTCATTAAGCATAAATCCTGGACACCTGGATGATGCAAATAATAATAATAATAATAATAATAATAATAATAATAATAATAACTCTTACTCAGGACAATCAGTCTACTCTGCTTAAAAAAATTGGCTTCCTCAACTACAGAGGAATGGTACTCAAGTCCTTAGTCCACAGCAGCCGAGGTGTGAAGTTAAATATGCACAGCAGTGAGTGACTGAGTGACTGATGAAAAGCTGTGCAAGCCATAAAACCATCACAATTATTGCACAATTATTATGTATGTGCTTGTCTACATGTTCATATACATGTGTGGGTTTTTAGATGCAACCCTAATGTGTATATGTGTTAAGAGTGTAATGTCTAGGGTATGACCACTAAATCCTCACAAGAGGGCAACTCACCTGAAAGAATTTCAATTTAAATGGATATGGGCTAGTCTATTGATTAAGACAAAGAGCTGGTTTCCATGACCTTGAAGTACAAAAATAACATTTCAGATGAGTGGAAACTAAACTACAGATCTGTCCAGGCAGACTTGTTAAAAAAGAAGAAAATAAAACCAGTATCGAAAATAGTAGCGCCATGGGCAATTGGGAAAAGACTTTTAGAGTACAAACATCAAAACCCAGGAGTTTTCATTGATATTTATAGTTATTATGCTATCATTATTATCGTTATTCTGTTAGAACTTTCTAGAAAAATATGCTTTATTTCCGCTCATGTAATAAAATCCTCCACATAATTATAGCTTGTGTCCCTCTTAAAAAATGGTAAAAAATGAAAGAGTTTTGCATATCTAGCGTTAGCATTTAAGGTAGTATGGCACTCCCCTCTTAAAACATTCAAGGGCGGGAATCCAATTGAAGTCTTGTTTACAATTCTGTTCCTACAGCAATTTCGTATTTTGTAGATTTTCAATCTGTGAGAGCTTTGGTTAGTTGAAACCATGTGAGATCAGCGAAAAAAACACAGAAAAATGATAAAACAAACAAAAAAAATAATAATGCTATGAAAATAACCATTAGCATTCTTTTTTTTGTTGTTGAACTAATAATCAGTTGGAGGAAGTTCTATCCTCACGGGTCCTAAATCTAATATACTACAGCTATATCTCAAGTGTTACACAACATCTACAACTACTCACTAGGAGAGCGGGAGACAAATGTTAAGAGTGAGTGAGAGAGAGAGAGATAAAGAAAGAGAGAGAGATAAGAAGGAGAGAGAGAGAGAGAGAGATAACTGAGACAAAATATGAAAGTGAGTTAAAGGGAAGCAAGGAGGGGATAAGGGAGAGAACAACAAAGGTGTTTTGACCACTACACTGGCATCATAGACATCACTGTCACGTTTTTTTGTTTCAGTTTTTTTTTTTCTTTTTAAATACACTACCGAGATACAATGACCAACATAAATTGTATGTGGTGACAGGGAATGGAGACAGAGAGAGTAAAATGATAACAGCACAGCACAGAATTATATCATAATCTGTATCATAATAATTATTAGTAGTATCATTAACAACCACAACAAATCGATTGAAAAAAATCCCAAATTCAGTATCATTCAAATAAAATGATTCGAGGGATTATATCATCATTCTCATTTGAATACATTTGAAAAGAGTGAACCCTTAAGCACAAAGCGCTTTGTGAAGTGTCTATCACTGTTACGCCATCCACTTTCTCCATGGTGTCTAAAAAGAATCCAGCATTCTACTTCACCTGGTTGTTCAGTCAAATGATGTATCCGAAATCAAAGACATAAAATAACATAAAACAAGACAAAAAAAAAACATACTTTCATAAAAGATACACTTCAGCATATACATCAATTGATTCATATCTTTAAATATCATTCAATTCTTTTTTTAAATTTCATCTTAAAGCCTATCTATAAAATGCCATTTCTCTTTGCTTGAGCAAATCCAGTCCCTACATGTGGAGGAAAAGTGTGTATAGCAGCTAGAATTATTTCAGTGTATCTGCAGGCTGCCATCCCAACTCAGGTAATATCTATGGATTTGTGTGTGACATCAAACCACGGCTAGTAATGACTTAATGACACCCTACTGGACAGTGATTCCAAAACAGCACGCCTGTGTCTGCCAGCCATGGCCGATCTGGCGCACCGTGGGTGCCATCTTGTAAATGATGCGGAGGAAACGACATTAACATGCCTCTCTGACTCAACCCTTCACAGAAATCCCCAGGTGGAGACCGCCTGAAATAGCCGTCACTTTTCATGTGCAAATAGAAAATGGTCAATTGTTTCCTACAAGTCACAGTGCAATGATTTCATCTCAAAACAATCCATTCATTATTTTCAACGGTTTCTTTTTCTATATGCCTAGAATAAATTACTTAGACATCTCTAAAATAAAACTCATAGGACTGAGGTAATGGTATAAAACTTTTTTTTCCTTATTCATTCAAAATACCTCACAAGCCATTGGCCACAAATCTCAAACTAATGAAATATTGCCTTTTGTTATGTTGAATAAAAAGACATTTAGACGTCTAGGGAACACATCAAACCAAAAACAAACTAGATCAAAGGGAAAATAATAAAAAATAAAAACACCAATCAGTGTAATTATCATTAAATGTTCAAAACCACATATACATTTTTCTCCACTTCTTTGAAACTGTTAAGAGTAAAATGTGTGCTTTGGATTTCCTCTTCATTTCTTCTTGATTATTTTTTTATATATAATTATTATTAATCAACCATGAAAGACAATTAACCAGGCCTGATTCTCAGGAAGGTGCTGTGGAACAACCCTTGCTTGACGTTTCATTACAATTCTATTTAAGCTGTGTACATTTGAAGTCACTATCTAGTCAATATGCTGGTATGACACTAACACAGTAATAATGGCAAAAATATTTACAGAGCAAGCCAACAGTACTTTTTTTCTTGATAGGAGCTTGTCCTTAGTGGGGTAGTAACGGCATTTGTGCTACAAATGTTTTCTTTTTTTTTTTGTACTGCTTGGAGCTTTTAAAGTCTTTGCTTTTAACTTTATCTTCCAGCTCTCGCACAGTAACAGCCTTCAGGACAGACACACCATCACAAAAATATTTCTTTCTCAAATGGTTAAATGTAGTGACTGGAATAATATTTACACATTACATATTTCTTTTTTAAAATCTGAATTCACAAAGTATTAAAAGCAAAAAGCCTTTCTTTTTTGTCCTGACAACAAAAAGAGACACTTATAAAAAAAAGGACTGTGAAAATATTATAGTCCTCTTATTGCCCAAAATAGGTAATTATGGTTAACGAGACATTACAAGGAAAAAAAAAACAGAGCTACTAAGATTTATTAGTTAGTTACACACTCACTTTCTTAAGGTTGGATTAAAAACATTTTCCTCCTCTTTCAACCCTTTCTATGTCAATCAGCTCTTGCATGTGCAAAATGACACCTGAAGATTTGACAGTTGAGGATTGAGACTAACAGTGAAAACCAACAGCCATTGCACCAACTCTAACCTCAAAAGAAAACAAACGTAAAAAGAAACAAGCCAGTTTACATATATATGTTCAAAATAAATCCTAACAAATGAAAACTTTCGATTAAAATTTGACATAGAATATTTAAAAGACTATATCATAGAAGACAATAAAGAAACCAACCAACTCAACTAATCTGAAAGGAAAACACAAAGAAGGAAAAATGCCATAATCCTAAAGTACTGTTGTTAAGATAAGAATACAAAGGACAACAAAGGACTCCAATGCCAGGTTTAGATATAGTACAGCAGATTTTCTATCACCATTATTTGCCATTCTTGAGATGATTGAACAATTTTCTCACTCATATGGTTTTGTGTTTTCTTTTGTTCTTCAGGTGGTGCCATCTCCACGATCTTGTCTTGCGTCGCTGTGAGTCGCCATGTAGTGCTCGATGTGGTGGTTGTTGTCATATCTATGTTTTTGTTTTGTTTTCGTTTGGTTTTGTTTTTCCTCACTGCGTTACCTGTACACAGACCCCACTAGAAACTCCGCCCCGTCTTCCCCGGGCCTCCTGACAAACTCTGCTGGGATCAAACACACACAAAGCCGTCAGTCGCCGTCTCGCGTGCGCTCCCTGTGCACACGTGGGCCAGATGCACACACACCCTCCTCTCTCGGGCCCTGATTGAGCGCGCCTGGAGCAGCAGAGGTCAGGGAGGGAATGGCTCCGTAATGCATGAAGCCTCCACGCGGGCCTCCAGGTGACTCAGCCCAGGAGCGGAGAGCAGTTCGGGCTGACCCAGGTGTGCTCTTTCCCACAGTCACACAGCAGCATTGTGCCTGGTTGCTCACTGACACACTCTCCTGGAGAGCTGTAGGCTCTGGCCTTTGATTTGGGCTGCAGGAATTGAGATTCTGTCACTGAAATTAGCGGTGGTTGGTCATATCAAAGCAGCGTTATGCCAATTGCTGTCTTGAGGGAAATCCATATCTTATTCAGCCAACACTGAGAGATTAAAAGGCCTCATGAATTTGTGTGTGTCTGTGTGAATCAGTGGACTAGGCACAACGCTTTATGGACATTTTACAACTACAGTACTGCACTGACACCACTGTTGTACACAACTACAGAGTCACATTGCGCTTTTAGATGTTAGTCATTCACAGCATGCACAGTCAACTCATGCAATCTGATAAATGAATGAATAATTGAATAAAGAAACAAACATATAAAAAAGGAATAAAGACAAGCCATTCCCTATCAGGTGTATTTACTGTGCCAAGGCAAGCGCAGCTTGTAGGGACTGGTTGACAGAAACTGCACCATATTGTTGCTTTCTCTCAGAAACAATCACGTTTGGAAGATAAACGGGGCGTGTCATTCACCAGGTCGTACTCACTACTTGAAAACTAGTGTCTGTAAAACCATTCCACAATCTGTCCAACTTTATCTGTCTACAAATACTAGTACCTGTCAAACCATTCTACTATCTGCCCACTGTATTTTATAATTCACTTTTTCCCTCAACATGGTAATACAATATTATCATTTCACTCCACTGTAACCTCTGTCAGGAGCTGATCAAACAGTCTATGCCTATATCACTAGACAGACAAGAGAGAGAAAGGGGGGGAGGGAGAGAGACAGAGAGTGAGAGAGAGAGAGAGAGAAAGAGAGAGAGAGAGGTGAAAATAAGTAAATAGGAGTGTATTCCAATATTCTACAGTAAGCACAATTCAACCACCCATTGTTGCATCTACAGCACCTTAGCACTCAACTACACTGCATGAATGCAGGAATTCTGCAAATGCCTGTAATTGTAGCATCAAGAGAGAAAGAGAGAGAGAGAGAGAGAGAGAGAAAGAGAGAGTGTGATACAGTGACAAAAATACAGACAGATAAAAGATGAAAAAGAGGTTGAATAGAAGAGAAAAAATATTGTCTTAATGTGGGATTACAAGTAAGGGATTTAAGGAAGTGCACTTGGGTTTATACAGAGAGCAGCCTGTGGGATTTACACTGGATCTGCTAAATGGGCTGAGACAATTTATAACTCTGACCTCCACTTCACTAGAAAGTCATCATGGTAACGACAAGGAGCAAAAACTACACAAAATCCAGACATGCACAGAGATTTGGATGTGAAAAAAGAATATCCAGAGAGTAATATCTCTCAAGAACCAGTCAATAATCAACGGGCTTTAATGACATTTGAAGGGGTCAACAGCCATTATATCAAGGATTGAAGTTTAGGGGTGAACAGTGCTTAAAAACAGCTCCCATTATTTCATTGTATTATGCAATTGTGCAGTTTCCATCATTATTAGAAAGCAACGGAACAGTTTGAGTGAACCAAGTCACATTTACAAAGCATGCCACCAAAACAATGGGGAGAATGCAGATGCTGGCACATCTGGAGAGGGATGAGGTCAGGTAGGGAATTAATGACAAGCATTTATCACAGTTTTTATTTACAGAATGAAAAATGTCAAAAAGAGACAAGTGCACTTCTCTTTTAAAGGGTTTCATACGGGCAAGAAGCGACACTCAATTAAAATGCCCTGTTCAAAAACTCAATCTCATCTTTTGTTGTTGCCAATGACACCCAGTAAAAGACAATCTTTTTGTCATTTTTCAACAGCTGTGGGAGGATGGAATGCTACACAAGTACTATTTCATAAGCAAGAACAGCAGGGAGAAAAAGGATGGTCAGGCAGAATAAAAGTACTACTATGGAGTACTACTATGCCATAAATGATTGACGTACATATAATAATAATCATAATAATAATAATAGTAATAATAATAATAAAAACACAAGTATTACATGAATTATTTGAATGGCATATTATAGCTACCTCAAAAGAGATGGCAACCAACCACCTGTTAGGGTTTCAATGGTATCCATTTGTAAAAGCTGTCGCAATCAAGGGCCCCTAAAAGTGTACAGTTAGTTCCTGGGTCAGTATGCATTTCACAGAAAGAGAAAAGAAAGATTCTCCTACAGGTAAGTATTCTTTATTCATACAGTGTGCTGTCAGCATGAATGGAAATGAACGTGTGATAACCCCTGGAATGAGACAAGTTTGGGGCCAGGGGAGAGCCATTTCCCGCTACCTTGCGAGGAACAATCGCGGCAGAAGCCTTGAGCGAGACAGAATTAGGTGTAGCCTTGTGTGCTATACACAACTGTAGTTAACCAAATGTGTCCCATTACACTGGATATTTCACACCTTCATGCTTGAATAGATTGGACAATACCAGCCCATCACAAGGGGGGGAATTCAGCGATAATGACATTTTTATACCGGTAGACTATCTTTTGTCAGAAAAGAGATTGCCCTGAGGACAAACAATTGGGTACCAGTTTTCGATATTTAGCTTCAATTTTAGCTCTCCGAGAGGCTACAGAATGTTCACAATGCACACAGAATGTACTAGAAGGTTGAGTAAACCAACACATTAAAGGTTACAACATATCACCATATACGATATTGGTTTCTGCTGTCACTCACATTCATGCTAACATCAGAGTTCATTAATACAAATCAGAATCAGAATCTCAGGTCATGCAACAAAACACTTTCAGGCAATGATGCAATGATGTGATGATGTCAGGAAGAGCATAATGCCTGATAAGGCAATCGAAAGCAACAAATGGAAAAAGTGTTTCCTAAAAATCGACTGTCTGAAAGGGAAAAAAAAAACATTAAAAAATGTGTCAAAATGTGTTCAAAGGCTCGAGCTATGAGCACATACTGAGAAGAGCTGATCTTTGCCTCTGAAACAACGTAATGTCTAAAGTGTCTGTGGCTGGCCGAATCTGCAGAGCAAGCATGTCAATGTTCCTACGATAAAATGGTAATAAAAGGACTCTGAGGGCACTGAATGGAAACCCATTTTATATTTGGAGAATCTCTACTGCTGTTCCATTCAGGGAAGATCCACCATTGTTCATATTTATCTTTCAGTTGCTTCTGCGCATTCACCGACCAAAGCGCTGAAGAAATACAAGATGGATCAAAGACTTAATAAACAGAGGGCGCACAAAATGCCCTTCTCCATCTGTTTGTCTCTCTCTCTCTCTGTGTCTCTCAATTCCGCTCATGTTTTTCGTCTGTGCCTCTAAACTGTTTCTTTATGTCTTTTTCCCCCCCCCTTTCGCGCACAGCAGAGCGAACTAGAAAAGGCGATAGTGGTTATTCTCAGAATAGGCAGTGATTTGGCCCGCGCCTTCTCATCAGCCCCCTGGAGGTAGAGCAGTCTGCTTCTGCCTGACAACCTCCCCAGCCTCACACACTCACTCCCTCCAACTAGAGGCCAAGTAAAACAAAAGCCATTCACAGTAATGAATGCCTGCGAGTGTGGAAAGGCAGGGCTAACCCGCATTCATGATGACTTTCCCTTACAGCCGCGTATGCATGCGTGCGTGTGTGTGTGTGTATGTGTTTTGGTGATGGGGTGCGGGGGTTGAAATTTCTACAGTACAACGCAAGTCGTGTGTGTGAGCGAAAGAGAGAGAGAGTCACTAAGAGACAAAAGTGAGTGCAGAATATTTGTATCATTTTTTTTTTTTTTACCCTTCTCGAAAAAGTATTTCGGCTAATCCTTCAGGCTGGCACTTGAACACAGCATTCTGACACATTTTTGTGTTGCTGACAGGTGCTGGAAGTTCACAGCTGGTTATGCTGAAGCTGATGACAAAAGAGAGGAATGTGAGAAATGGAAGACGAGATGCTTACGGAGGGCGGTGCTGCCCGGCGCCTCGGACGGCTTAGGGGAGGGCAGGCCACCTGCTTGCTCGTGGCCCTCTGCGATCTCTTGCATTTCTCAGGCATTCTGAGCCTACTGTCTGCACCGAAAGCAGCGGCGCACAAGCATGCGGCAGAGAGGCGCGCTAATTAGCTGCGAGGCCTCCCCGGCAAAACCAGCCCCCGCTCATTTACATACCCAGAATTCCGAGCATCTCCAAAACGTCTCTGCAAGGGTTTGGGAGTCTTTGCGGCGTGCTTAATTAAAGAAGCACTTACTTACTGGCTATCCCCAACAGACGCTGGTCAACATTTGTTAGTCATTACAGAGATTCTCGCTAACAGCCAATGAACTTTAAGTCTAAAAGCTCATTAATCACAGCCGATGTGCAAATGGGATCTATCTCGCGACTTTGCAGGGAAATAAGTACATTCCCTCAGATGGCACGCAAGTCTCTGTTGCCTGAGAAAATCCTACTCGCATTATTCGGGTGGAGTTCATGTTAATGCATGATTTTGATACAGGTTGAGTTTGCCGTCATTGGATGGATAGCAAAAGGCCTAATGTGAGAAATCAAGGAGATGAGAGGGTGTGAAAGAAAGGGAGGTAGATGCTCGGGGGGAGGGGGGTGGGGGTCGGTGCATGTGGATGTGGAACAGGCCGGGGTGGAGAGGGCTAGACTTGAAGGAGATGTAGCTGCTGAAAGTCATAACCTTTCATGGCAGAAAAAGGGCTGGTGTTTGAGAGAGCGAGTGTGAGAGCGAGGGCGAGTGTGTGAGGGTAGGAGATTGAGGATGAGCTTGTTCAGTGGAGATATGTAAGGTGGGGGAGGGCTGAGCTTTATGGGCCTGGCCTTTAGTCTGTGTTGGTCAGGGGGAAGGGGACCTGGGGGGTGAAGGGCAGGAGGGTGGCTGAGTGGGGTTGAGGGGCATATGGGGTGGGATGGATCAGGGCGTGTGGAGATACTTACGGCAATGCTGTGGCCAAAGCCAGAGGCGGGCTGGGGGCTAGCAGCGCTTATGTAGTTCCCCACGCCAGAGTCCTGGCTGGTGGGGCCGTACAGGTCGGCCACGGGCCCTGGGCTGTTGGCGCCGGGGAAGCCTCCAGGCCGTGCTGGGTTACTTCCTGCCAGGGGAAGCAGGTGCAGCTATTTAGCACGGGTGCTGTGCACAGATCAAACGTGCTGAGCGAGGAGCTTGCATGCACATGCGCACGCATACACAGACACACACACACCACACACACACGCATTTGACAGAACCCGAGTAAATGGGTAAAAGATCGGAATAAAAGAAACACAGAAAGACTGACACAAACAAAAGAACAAATGAACGGGAGAGGAGGTACAGCATGTATGTGTCTACCAGGCCCACATCAGCCTCCCCACCCTTAGCCCGTTTTGACCTCTGTGCCAAATCAAAGCTAGCTTTCCAATAACACCAAATTTAAATTGTGACGTTGTTTCAAAATGGAAAGGAATGAACCCCCTTTAAAAAGAAAACTGTTTGTAGAGGCATACATGATGGAAATGACCCAGCTGACCAGCACACTACATCAGAGCCTACAGAGTAGCTATTCCTAGCCATTGTCCATGCACATCAACAGTCTACTAGACACACTGTGACTGGAGGCAGCCTCTGCATCAGATGCAAACTACAGCAGCAGCAGAAGCTGTGAGCAGGACTAGTTCTATGCGGCTAAAAAGTACCGAACGAGGGCAGGTACAGAGAGGGAGAACTACATGGTCTCCTCTGAGGAGAATCCTGTGTAGACTGAGCAAATGAACTGACAAGAGGGCACAGTCACCCTTTGACGGCTCTCAATCATAATCATATCCACCTCCTCCCTCGCGTTCACTCCTTACACCTCCTATGTGCTATTTTTCCAGCTGTCATCAAAAAAAAAAATATGGCTTGCCACTTCATGAGGCCTTCTCAAGGATTGCATGGGGGAATTTGGGCGCAGCAGCCCCTATCTAATCAACACCTGTCACTATGGTGAGAGGCCTCTCCCTCTGCCTCTCTCTCTCTCTCCCTCTTTCCAGCGCTCCCCCTCAGCTGCATCTTTAAATACACAACTGTGATTACTGCACCAGCCTCCATTGTGAGCCTCAGAGCGTGCTGGCGACTGGTGCTCTGGACATGACCACAGGTGCCGCTGCGAGACGCCAGCACGCGGCCGCCTCTCCTGCCGCATGGGAGGAGCGCACCTTCATATTGCGGGAACACGCTCACGAGGGAGGCGCGGGCTGCCTTCCTGCTTCTGGTTAGCGGAGCAGATGTGATCCCCAGAGCCAGTGGGGACGGAATGGGATGGGAATAGCTGGGGACCTTATGGGAATAGTGGAAGAGGGCTTGGGACCCAACTGCTCCTGCTCTAGCTGTAGTCCATTCAGGAATTGGAGAAGTACAAACAACTTCAAGAGAGGGTGGGAGAGAGAGTGTGAAAGGAAAGAGATAAAGAGAGAGAAAGAGAGAGAAAGAAAGAGAGAGAGTGAAAGGGAAAAAGAAAGACATAGATAGATGGAGAGAGAAAGTGAAAAGAAAGTAGATAGAGTGAAAGCAATGGAGAGAAAGAGATAGAAAGAGAGCAAGGGTGAAAGTGGAAGAGACAGAAAAGAGAGAAAAGAGAAATAAAAAGACTGAAACGAAAGGATAGAGGAAATGAAAGAATGAGAAAGTGAAAGGGATAGAGAGATAAAGAAAGTGGAAAGGAAAGAGCTAGAAAGAGGAGTAAAAGAGATGAAAAGACAAGAGTGACAAAGAGTCACAGCACGGGAGAGAAAGATCAGAGCTAAAATAGCCACACTAATGTACCAGCAAATCCATCAGAAAACCTCAAACCATGAATGATGGGGTAAGAAATATGAGTGGAGAGAAGAGACACCCAAAGACTAAACTAAACTAGCCCGACAGGTACAGACACTACATCTTCAACCAATTGTCTGCTCAATGAAATCTCAGAAGTCTAGCTCAAAGTAGCCAAAAGGCAACTGTTAATATGAAAATGATCCAAAACACAAATAAGACAAGCTAACAGTGCTCCCGTCTGGTGAATGGAAACTCTGTGCGAGCCTACTGCGGCCATGCTCATTTCTCCCTCAATCCTGCCTTCAGCGACGCTCGCCATTAACAGGGAATATTAAATCAAACTCCAGCGTGGTCCCGAGCTTTCACTTCACTTGGATATTCATTGGCAGGGAGGTCTATTAATGTACAGAACTCCAGGACTCCGGAGGCATAGTGCTTCAAATGAAAAGGTAAAGGCCGAAGGAGGGAAAGAAACCGGGGGGGAAAAGCAATGGAGGAAAAACTCTAAAATGCAGAAACTCATTTTATCCATCAGACCTTCAGAGCCTTTAAGAATGATGGTGGTACAAACTCATCCGTCAGACTTTGCCTGTTCCAACACATCAGCTCACCAAAAGGAAGTCAATGCGAGTCAACAGCTGTTGGATACCACTGTGCCCTGTAACAGCCAGGCTCACAAGTCATCTGTAAAATACAATACAATAAACGACCATCATAAAATTACTATCAATTTGACAAGCTGTATTGGACATCTAATTTAATACAGTGGGCTGTTAGGAGTGGCAACGTGCCTCGTGTGATTTTAAATGTTTTATCTCATGACAGTGTTTTGGACCACTGAAGTAGCTTGATGGCCTGATGGCTCTTTTATAGCAACAACTGAAGCCTATAAGCCCATCAGTTTCACAATGATCAGTAAAGGCTCTGTATATTCTTAAGAGCAGTTGTCATTTGCGTGGCATTGTTAAAGGACACTTGAAAACGAATTTCGTCCCGGATTCTAGTCCATTATTTGAGCCCAAAAACGCCTGTCAAAACTACCAAGTTCTCAGGGCCAGGGTAAGAAACAATGGGGGGAAAAAAGTGCTTTGTAGGTCCCAGTCCTGCTCCAAATCTTTAGTGTTTCCCCTCGGAGCTCTTTAGTATTCTAATCAGGGCCCCCAACCCCCCATTATTGCAGTGGAAAGCTATTACTGACGGCCTCATTCTTGTTTTCACAGCAAACTATACTCTTGGTAATTGGCAAAATCTGCAGACCAGCAAAAGCCTTTGGGGGTGAAAAAAGGACTCCAAGCAAGGCTTTCTTTTGTCAACAGTTCTTATCCAATGGCATTGTCAGGTGCTGACAGTTCTGAGCCCAAACAGCATCAATAGAGGAACCATTTCTGACTGTGTCCGTTCAATCGGACCAAAACATTCATTAATTATTACTGTCGGTCCTTCAACATCTACTGAGGAAAAAGGAAAAACTGACTTTCTAATTACATTCGCTGCCATTCCCTACCCACACACGTGAAGTTCTCTGGGAATGTCATTCCAAAGTAGAAGCGGTATGACACAAGGTCCTGGCTTTGGAGTTGGAAGCCTCAAAAGTTAAAAGGCAACTCCATAAACTGAGAGGATAAATGTATGTTTAATATGTCACCTAGGTTGTGAAGCCGACTTAGCTCAGCACAAAAATAATGCCAAGGCAAGAGAGAAGCTAAAACAAGAGCACACACATGAATCAGTTAATATCTTCTATTCACACAATTAAATTGCTTGTTTAATTAGAAAACTACATCAATTTTAGTCATAGATTGGGTATGCCTGGGTGATTCATTCAATTAATCAATTCTCAGTGTATGACAATTCTCAGTGTCTGTGCTAAGGCACAGAGAGTTAATATTTAAAGTTTAAAATATTCCTAGGATATGTAGTTATTAGAAAACTAAAATTACTGCGTTACTATATTAGAAATTTAAAATGGTAGATACAAAAAAAAAACGTTTCAAAAAGCACTTGGCTACAGATGCAGAGGCCTCAACACTTCAACACTGATCAGTGCTTCTTTAATTATCCTCAAACATTCAATTACCTAGCACAATCACTACAACAGCATGTGATGCTCTTTGGCACTCCACAAGAAAGCCTAATCTGGTCTTTGTTCCATGTAATCCATTCATGATTGAATTTTTTAAATTCCCCCAATTACTTTCTTTCCCTTTTAAAGGGCTCCGTTCTGATCCGATCAAGTTCCCATTCAAAGAAAGGAGCAAAGTGCTGACCTACTCTGCGGTGCTGTGAAGCGCTCTCCATTGGAGGACGTGACTACCACTGACGTGTCCAAACACAGCGACTTTAATGGGGATGTGCTTTGAAAGAGCGTGCTCTGATCGTGTCACACACGCGCAGCTTTCCTGTCGTGCTCAGTGCAAACACGAACACAAAAAAAAACATACGAATGCCAGCGTGTGAACAGCAAACCAACAACGAAAACAAGAATGAAGGGATGGCAAGAAAGAAACCAAGAAGCAAAAACAGCGGTCCCGTTTGTGAAGAGCATGTGGCTGTTGTAAATAAAGGGAAGCATGCAGAACATTTTGTATGCAAACGAAGAGCCAACAAGAACACAACCATCAATCTGAGCTCTTGCTTTGATAGCACACTGTCTTCATCATCTCATCATCATCATCATCATCATCACTAATGTAATACATCATCTCTGTGTCCTCTGTCTACACCCCCCCACCACTCCCCACTTACATCGCTCTGGTGATGACCCACAGATGAGAGGGAGACAGAAATCACGTGTCAATCAAAGAGAGGAGCGAGGAGGAGAGGAGAGAAGGCACTGTGAGGCAGTGTGTGGTGGGGGAGCTGGGTGCTTGGAACGTGCGTGCGGTGCAGGCGATGGGTTGGGTTGGGTTGGGTAGGGGGGTAGTGGTTGGGGTTGGGTAGTTGGAGGTTTGGGTGGGTGGGGTGGGGAGGGGGAGGGTAGGGCGGTGGGGGTTACACACCTGGGCTCTTAAACTGATCCGGGCTGTGCAGGTGCTGCTGCGGTGGAGGCGGCTGGGGCTGCGTCTGCTGCAGGGGGGAGTGGCAGGCGGACGTGGCAGCATGCTCACTGGGCAGCAGCTGGGGGGGGTGGGGCCCCAGGGAGCCGTAGTCCGCAAAGGAGAACGCGGGGCCCCTCTGGTCGCTGGGCGAGGAATAGAACCCGTAATCGGGGTAGCCTGGGAGATAACAGTCATAGGGAGAGGGAGGAGGAGGAGGAGGAAGAAGAGGAAGAGGAGGAGAAGGAGGGAGGGGATCAAAGGCAGGGAAGGGAGGGGGAGGGCACTCCATCATTGTGGAAAGTGTTTTTTTTTTTTTTGCATAGTATAGTAACATGGCAGACTTGAGTTTATAACATGGCATGGCATTGCTTTGGTGTGCTACAATGTACAATGAGGGATGACACCATGATGACCTGGAGGTTTTTTTTTTTTTACTCTTTCCTCAGGTTGGGTCCTCTCCCATCAACTCTCATCACTTTTTGACAACCATAAAAACAGAGCATGGCAAAGTCATGGGAATGTGTGTGTGTGTGTGCGTGCATGCGTGTGTGTATGACCACGTGTGTTGAGGTGTAGGTGTGTGTGTGTGTGCGTGTGTGTGCACGCGAGAGATCACGTGTGCTCTTGCCAAACACTGGATGGAGGGCGCTGGCTTCCAAATGCTGCCGACGGAACGGGAGCAGAGTCAATATGGCCGGAGCCAAATGGAGGGGCTGGATAAACAGACGCCTCCGCCCTGCTGTATTTGTCCTGTTCCGCCAGAGGCAGCCCGTGTCAATACAAATCTGTTCAGCCCCAGCCCCAAAAAAAGCCACTGTTGTCAGACGACACCTCTCCGAGAGGGTGAGGACGGGAAGGAAGGAGTCACCACGGGCATCAGTCGGTGGGGGGAAATGTAATTTCAATCAAATCAATACCCACTTCCTGGATGGTTAAATGCAGAGGACTGGACCAGAATAATCCGCATTATCCGCATCTGCATTAAGATGTGACACACACACACATAGATATTCATATATGAACAGCACGCCAACGGAACACTGGGCCATGTGTTCCGAATAGAGTGCATGAGCAAACAAAAAAAAAAAAAAGCACGAAAGACAAGGAAGCAGTCAGGTGGGAAAGAACGCCAATGAAGACTAAACGTGTCCAACACTCTCCTTTTCTCTGTACTCAACACACACACGCGCACACACACACATCTGCCCACATTTGCTGGGCCACTCACAACAAAGCAAACGAAAAGCGCTTAGACAGATACCTGTTTGTGTGTTTGCGTTTGTGTGGGAGCGCATGTGTTCAAACAGCCAGTAGCCGTGGATCAATTACAGCTCGACACCACCTTAGAAGTTCACGCTTTGTTTTCCGCCGCCATATGTGTTTTAAAATGGCACAGATGACCAACAGAGCTGTCACATGCCTAGTAAATAATAATTAGACCATCAAAGGCCTGCCAAACGCTGTATAAACAAGAGGAATGGCTTCCCATTTGGAACGGCGCACACGCTGCTACAGTGAGGGGAAAAAAAAGGGAAAAGCCTTTATGGTATTTATTTCTCAGCTGCTTGGCAGATCGCCAGCTTCCCCCAAATTATGGCCCAAATATATGGCACTTTTCCCATGTTGCTCACATAAAATAAACAGGCAAAATAAATTCCAGGGTTGTGTGTGTGTGTGTATTTGTGCACGTGTGTGTGTGTGTGTGCTGAGGGGTTTATTAAGTGATAGAGAGTTCCTTATTACTCATGTAATGGAACTCATGGAACGGAGTTTGAAGTAACAGCTATATTTCTTAATATATATATATATATATATATATATATTTTTTTTTGTATGATATATATTTAAATAACTGTAGATTTCTACAAAGAAGTCCTACAAAGTGTGGGTGATAAAACACAACATATTCAACGCAAGCAATGGCAGTGCTAAGTGCGCCGTTGAGTATATTTATGGAGGATGGAGTCAGACACTCAGCGCCATTGTTGTGAGTGATTGGAGCCTCCTTGCTCTTTCTCCACCTCCCTACTTGAGCCGCCTGAGATCACATCAGCCCTTCTGGATGGAGGCTGGGCTTGGTTGCGCTTGGCTGGGCAGAGTCCAGGGCTGCACTGGCCTGGGGGATGAGTCTGGGTGGCTGCACACTCACTGGCTTCAGTTGTTCTCTTGTTTGGTAGCACACTAATGAGTTTAAGTAGGCTAAACAATGCAAGAGGAAGAGGATTTCAAGAGCAGCGAAACAAATAATCAAACATGCCGTAGATTAGATTTCCCCTGCCCATGGAGTCGAGACTTGGTGGGCTGTTTTTTATTTGAAGGTTTAGCACACAATCAAACACTGACAAACACACACAC
>JAGFZM010002173.1:6761-22418 GCA_017657215.1 Limnothrissa miodon
ACAGCTTTTCTGCCCCAAGGGCAGCAGCATTAGACTACATTACTAACGCTAACCACAAGCTATAATAATAATCAGAGTACTTATTTCCTGCCCCAAGGGCAGCAGCATTACACTGCATTACTAACACTAAGCACTAGCAGTAATGAGCTTTCCTGCCCCAAGGACAGCAGCATTACACTGCATTACTAACACTTATCACTAGCAATAATAACACTCACAGTACAGCTTTCCTGCCCCAAAGGCAGCAGCATTACATCACATCACTAATACTAACTAACCACTAGCAATAATAATGTGACTAGCCTGGCTTCCGCGACAAAGCTCATAGGAGCTTAGTCTGGCCATCCTACATTACTAAACGTCTTCTGGGAGGCAGGCTTAACGTGCGTCCATCAGATGCCTATGTATACTACTTGACGAATCTACAACCAATCAGACCACTCATTCCGATGATGTACAGTATGCGTTAGCTCGTTTCTCATTGGTGCCCACAGATTTGGGAAAAATAAATCCTCTAAATCGGCACGATGGCCATACTGACTTGCTCGTGAAATTGAATGTAGCATCACAGGAAGTATGGGTGGACCCAGGCTATAATGCGACTGAAACTTATCTCAAATGGCTGCTGGCAAAGTGAAGAATGCTATAGCTCCCTTTATACAGCTTACTCTGAGTATTATGCACCAGCATAATAGGTTATTAAATCCGCAAATATAAGTCATACATAACATGCAAATATCATTAGCCTACATCAGCATCTTCATTGCTGACTTTTTAAGCTAATGATAACCAGTTCTCAGCTAAAGAATAATAACATGCTCTTTGCCTCAAACTACTAACTATCAAAGTAAATCCTTATAACCAAATACATGTTAAACAACCTTACCTTTGGAATAAGTGCAGTGGAGTGAAAAATCTTCCAAAATCAGTCTTTTGCTTGCCGGATCCATTCAGTTACTGCTGCTGAAACAATATTTTTCAAACTACCGCGCCTAAGGTTCAGTTTCTTCTCCCGCCTTCTCCATTTCTTTAGACCTGCCCCCTTTACGATTTTATTGGCTATTTCTCTGAACCAATCAACAAAAACTCCCACGAGCCTTTTTTTCTTTGGCATAGATTTCTTCTTTTCCACTTTCTACTCAATTATTTTAAACTAATGCATTCCCAATGTTTTTTTTATTTAATGCATGCCCAGATGCATCAGTGCACTTCAGACTGAGCATCTGTCAGAATCAGAAGGCATAAGCCATTGAAACTTGACTGAATGTGCTTGCTCAGATGCATAGGCACGTATGAAATTGTGCATAAACAATTTCCAAGTACATCCAATCTGTGCACTCAAAGACATTCAGGAAAACAACCTCTTAAGATCAGTTTCAAAATAATGTCATATAAATCTGTCAAGTTTCAAATCAAACGTGTGTGTATGTGTCAGTGATCCTCTGCTATTTAACAACCCTTGTGTTGGCAGGAATTCCCTTAATTCACCAGGAAAAGTGTGTGTGTGTTGTGTGTGTATGCATGCGCGTGTGTGTGCTTGTACCACATAACCGCCGAGATGTGATGAGCCCCATTAACAGCATGTTTGCTCTTCAGCATTTAGCTTTTAATTGATCGACCTTACATGGATTGCCACCTTGCTTTCCTTGTTAATGGACTCCTACACAGAACGCACTGGCCCATTTTGTTGGCCAATTGCATAGTCTGGCCAGTGCATTGCCTTCAAAATCAGCTAATGCCCACCTCTGATGAGGGGGCATTGTTAATGGAGCTCTACTGGGTTGCAATTCCTAGTCAATGCAACACTGCAACCTCCTGATCATCCCTATAGTCCAAACGGTGAATTCAGTGCGGTGTGTTTGTAAAAGAACGGTGAGATAGGATTGGACAAGACGGTCGGCCTAAGCTAAGCTAGGATGTATAATGTGCTACAAATGATATGTTGATGCAGCAGTGGGAATCTTAAACATGTATGGAGAGTGTGTGTGTGAGTGGCATCCAAACAGAAGATGAAAGACTCATGCGCTGGAATGCAAGAGCACGTGAACTGGATTTATGCAGCCATAGACTGCCTGTCTGGCATCTCCTAATTCATATTTAATACTGCATACACTAGCATTAGAAAGGTCAGTTACAGTGATGGGTTTGTATTGGTTATGACTTCCAGAGATTAGCTGTCTGTATTTAGTTTTTTTTGTGATGATTATCACAGCAGGGCCGTTTGTGTTCATTTTGATCTTTTGCTGAGGGAGACGCTCTGATCAGAAGCTGATTGCCCCCCCCCCCAACCAGTCTTCAATCCCCTGTGCAGAAATAGGTAAACACATCTGTATATTATGTTTACTAGCATTTCCCCCAGGAGAATACAAACATTTACTAATTTATATTCAGGAGATGAAAAGTGAATAAGAAAATAGTGAAATAGTATACAGTGAATATGAGAAATGAAGAAGAAAGAGATTAAAGAAAAGGAAAGAAAATAAAAGGAGATAAAAAAAAATAGGAAAACAGGATGCTGGATGTCTAGGTGAAGAAAAAGGGCAGAATGAAAGGTGTCAGTGGAACGAATGAGGGATGTAAGTGGGTGCTGATAGATGCAGCAGGAGGAGAGCAGTAGAAAATGGATGGAGCTGGTGGCACGTTGCCAGGGGCTAAGGAAGGAGTGGAGCGCAGAGAGGAAAGAATCACTGATGGATGAGGAGATGACTGCTCTCCCATACATCTGCTCTGGCTCTGAGAACACATGCCTCGGCTCCACCTGCAGGATAAAGACCCACTCACTGACAGCAACGATGTTTAAATACAATGGATAGTGGGCTTCCGCTGATAAGATGTCAACTTTATAGTTGCATTTTCAGGCACTGACACAGTATGTTAGAATATATACAGTAGGTTTGTATAAGCAATGGGTTATTCATAATGTCTATTAATTTTCTCTGCCCAGATTCTCCAACTGTTTTTGGAACATAAAGCCTTGGCAAAAAAAAGCTGCCCAATTTTAGGCACTAAGGGTAAACAGGTGACGAATGACATTTTGGCTCTGATCTCATAACTTTTAACTCATAAACCTTTTTAATGAGAGTAGATTTTAATATTCAAGCTCATTTAGGACAGAAAATCGATTTGCATTTAGCACTGTAGCCAACCAGGTGAGGGGCAGGACTGATCGAGATTTAACCAGCCCTTTTAATAGCCAGTAAGTAATAGAGTCATGGCTGACCTCACCAGGTGACATCAGACCTCTGAAATCAAGCCAATCATTCCTCCACGGGCCCTATTAGGTTTGAAATTAATCACACGTAACTCTCTCCCGGTCAATGCTCTTCACAGCCTAGCTGTGATAAGTGATGATGAGCTGCTGACTTATTGGCATGGGGAGTGGATGTGAGAGAGATGGATTGGAAGGCGGATGAATAAAATGTCAGGATGAGCTGGAAGGCTGAATGGTGTTGTAAAGAAGGCGATAGAATCCGCCTGCTCAGATTAGCCGTCTTGGTCCAGGATGTTTTCGGGAATTATGCAGGATCAGTGGTTTGTGCCATATTTGCCCAGTCATTGCACATGGAGTGCAGAAGTCACTGCTTTTTATTCTGCACACCTGAGAGAAGATGGTTTGTGCAGAAAAACTTGGTGGAATTAAGTGATCTTTGTCATATATTTTCAAAACACACACACATACATATACTGTAGAAGCCGTATGATACCACACATACACAGATAAAAGCCGTATGATCCTTATTTGATTATTATTGTTGTTTTTGTTGTTAATAATCATCATCAGGCTTGTTGCGCCATAGTCTATGGTCTCCTGTTTCATAAGGTATTCTCCTAATGTGGGCTATACCCTGGTCTGCATCACTGTGAATCTAGCCTTAGGGGGGGGGGACTGTTGGAATTAGATTGGACTGTATATTGTGGTTATAAAGTTATGGACTGCTGTGTCGGCTGTAGTCATGGTGCCGGCCCAGAGAGCGAGAGGGAGCCAATAGGGTCAGTGTAATTTTAAAGATGAATGGCTCAGCGGTGCTCCAGAGAGATAAAGCAGCACGACTGCTGCTGGTGTACCGTCAGAGATGCAGCAGACAGGAGCTTGGAGCCCGTTCTCAAAGAGCTCAGACTGGGCTGGGACTGGGCACACAGTTGGACATGCATATCAACCACGCTTGGAATTAATTTGCCTTACAAATGGGGGAGGCCTCTCCCACACCTACAGATAAAATATTTGAGGAAACGGGAAACTTTAGAATAAACAGCTGACTCAAAAATATCTGTCTGCTCCAACTGGTGACTATGTCTTGGCTTTCAATCAAGTACTTTTGTTTGGTGTAACTGAACAAGTTGTAATACCTCCAGCTGGGTTTGGACCAAGAAAATGCAACACTTTGCTCCTTTTTCATCATTTTCTGAGTGAGTTGAATTACTTGTTACATGTAATATTTCTCACATTGAGAAGTGAAGCAGGTCGGAGCCACTGAGAATTACCACAAAAATTTCTGTATATGTGGTTTTGCAGTCACACACACATACATACACACAGAAACACACATAAATACAGAAATGTCCACCGTCTCATCCCAACCTATCCCTGCCCATGCAGCAGAGAAGTGAGTCAAAGAAAACTTCCAGGGAGCTCCTTAGAGTTTGTCACCACCACGGGCCAACATAAATCATCTCCCATCTAGCCCAAGCCCCCATCAGAAAAAGAGTAATTGAAAATGCTGTGTGATCCATGCTGTGTGACAGGCAGTTTCACTGGCGAGTACTTGCTGGGGAGAGTTTCTTCCGCAGTCTACACAAGCTAGACATCACAATATGTACCATATAACACAATATGTTTCATCTTTGTTCTAAAGTGTCAAATCCATTTTACCGAAGGGCATATAAGCATTAGGACTTACCTCTGGGGGCTGCTATTGCTTATGCTATGTGTAACCACAAACAGTCAGGTGTGAAAATTGCCCGTTTCTGGGCATCAAGCACAACTCTAATATGGCCAGACTGCCTCATACTTCGTAAGCCTATGCCATAGTTCAGTCGGTTGATTTCAATAGTGAAATGCTGAACATATGAAGCTGCTAGTAGGCTATTGCATTGTGCAAAAACAATAAACTTTTTGTGTGGCAGATTAAAACTACTTTAAAACTACTAGTTCAAAGTTAAAACAGTTTATTTGTTGCATACATTGAGACACAAACATTGGACTCTGCAGGCAAATAGCCTTAACTCAATGAACAGTGGTATGTTTTACACCCTTGTTTGTAAAGTTTACGGGATTCAATTCAGTAGTGACTTGAGAAACCATAGTCTGCACAATCCTGGGACCATAGCAGCTACAACCTAACTTAATAGTTTAGGTGTTTAACACTTGACACTATGCATCTAATAAGATGGGACGGGTCTGTAAATTGTGTGTGTGTGTGTTTTGCCGTGTTTATGCATGTGTGCTTGTTCGCAGTGCGTGTTTGTGTGTTTGTGTATGTGTGTGTGTGTGTGTTTGTGTGTGTGCATAAGAAACTAATAATGACTCACACAGCAGTATCCAGAGCGAAATGTGAGCTTCAGTCAAAGCCAAGTATGTGTGTGTGTGTGTGTGTGTGTGTGTGTGTGTCTGTGTGAGATAAACAGCTCTGCAGGTAGATCTGAGTGGCAGAGACGGGATCACATAAATACCCAGGAGGGCACACATAAGCCCCGGGGCTGAATTGGCAGCAGTGACAGGGTTTGGTCCTTGCAGCCTTTCAAAAAAAAAAAAAAAAAAATAACACACAAAGCAAAAGCTCAAGTTTCATACATTGGCTGCCACTTTTAAAACAAGACAAAAATCAAGCCTACTGAATGGCCTGCACTATAGATGTTGTTGTTTTAAAATTGTCGCTAACAAGTATTACAATAAGCTACTTAAAGAAATTCGAAACACCTACAAAACACCTACACAACATAATTACCCAAACAGTTAAAGCACATTTTGTTAACAAAACACCAGCAAAAAAGTCTTCAAAATGCTAAAAGCATCTACAGTATACACTCCTTCTGTCACCATCAAAACACAGACAATTGAGTTCAAAATCAAATCATTTTACTAAACACCTTCATGTGCTGTACAGTAAACATGCACTCATTCGTTTGTACTACTCAACATTTCATGTATATTAATGTATTAGTGCTCTTAATAAAATACATTCATTTTCATGTATTTCAAACCCATGTCTGTACTTAAAGCAATACTACATCATCCGTGTTCCACAGATATTGTCCACTAAATTTTGCAGCGGCCATGCCCAGCCTCTGGTGTGTCTGATAGCTGGTTTCAACTGCCCCAGTGCTGGTGCCTAATCTAGAACGGCTTCTGCATATTTCAACTGAACAGGTGCTGAAGTCACTGGTCCTGTGCTGTGCTATGAGCAAAATGATGCTAATTTCACCAGCAAGTTGTATGCATTGTCACATCATATCATCCCCCATTAAAAACTAGTTAGTCTGAAATTTAACTCAATACAAAAATCCAGCTGCACTATTAAAAACCATAAACTCTAATCCACGCACTTTGATTTAGTATCTGCAGGAGCTAAGGAATACTCCAGATAACTCTGAGACTGGCATAGGATGCGGTGGGAAACACCTTCTTTTGAACGGATGTCAGGAACTTTCTCAGGCGTGGGGAGCTCATGAAATTTGATGTGTTATTTGACTTATGGAAAGTTGTCTGGTGGGAATAGAAGTAATTTTCAGACATATTTTTGGGAAGTCTCTGAGATTGGTAGGTCTGCTGGTTCGGCTAGGTGATCCCAGCTCTGCATGATACCTAGAGACCTATCGCTGCAGTATTAGATTCTTCATATGAACACCTGTAGTATATTACACTGTCAAAGAATAAATTCAAAGTCAAAAGTCAAAGTCAGTTTTATGTCCGGTTTTATTAAGTCTATTTTTCACATGTACTAGGCATACAAAGGAATCAAATTTATGTTACTTACTGTCCTATGCCTAGACAGTGCACATGATAAAGTAAATACAGTAAAACAAGTCAGGACAGGACAAATATTAAAATTCACACAGGCACACAGAAAACATGTCCTAATAACTAGCATGTGTAACAGCAGTAAGTAAAAAAAATAACAGCAGATGTGTGCAATTTGCATAGTTCAGAGGCAGTCATTTCCTTGAGGCAGACTGTTTTTTTGGGGAGGGCAGATCTCTACAGTAGCTTCCTGGTGGCCTGGTGGGTGGAGAGGGGAGAGGGTTTAGCAGCCTAACAACCTAGTGGATAAAGCTGTCGTTCAGTCTGGTGGTGCGGGAGCGGAGCTCCTTTGGTGTTCCAGGTGAGTTTCTCACAGATAAGCACCACCAGGAATTTTGTCAATTATCTCCTAGTCTTGCTGACATTCAGCAGGAGGTTGTTGTTTTTGCACCATGTAATCAGAGGATCGACCTCATTTATAATTAAAAACTAGACATTAGTAAGTATACAAGCCATGAGACACAAGGCTTACATTCTGTGTGTGGCCATTTGATTTCACATGATACTTTGATTATGTCATTCACAATTTAATAATTCAACACATTCACACTTACCAATGATTTTTATGGTTCTGTATAAAATGGCTTTGGATATCACACTGTGTGTCCATAATGAAATCGCACTTGGATTTTGTCAAAGTGTGTAATCGCTTGCGTACCCACAGTCTGGGAATGACTCAAGTCTAGCGTAAAGATATGTTATTAATTTGACTGACACTTTGTGAAAACCAAATTTATTTTAGTGCTTAATGTGGGAATGGTCATCAGCAGCACCAGCAAGGGGCCACGGAGGAATTAAGCCAGCCCATATGAGGCAGATTAATGGGCTGTATGACAGCTCAGGCTAAGCTCTTTCGCCAAACACTGGAATGTTCTAGAAACTGGTCACAGTTGGCAGTTACATCATTAGTAGTGGACTGTTTATGTATGTAAATGAAGAACTGTTACATATTCTTAGTTTTTAAATTAATCATTGACGAAAATGATAGGCCTATGGAAGTAATGTGTCATTCAGTTGAGTGTTTAGTGTTTCCTAACAATTTCAGTGAACTCCACCTCACTGACCATGACCTGCAGAGGAACATGTTTGTTTACCTGTTTGTTAAACCCTTTGAGCATGACCGGACAGGCTTTATGGGTGTCTAAATGAAATGGTTTCAGAATTAGTCCACTGCTGTGCATGCTGGTCATTTTCTATGCTCGGTTTCTCTTTGGGTCAACAACAACCTTTTAATCAGTCTGGGCAGCCCCTGGCTGCATTAAGTGTCAATAGCTGCTTCCTGTCAATGATCAGTCTAGCTCTCACTGACTAACTGACCTTTGCCAATTGCAGGAAAAAAATGACTGCAGGCTCATATTTGTTACAAAAAATGGCCTTTGCTAAAGTAAATGTGTTAAAGGCCCACTATGCAACATTTTTCAGTTAATTAATCCGTTTCACACTGTTTAGGATGCTAAAATGAGTCATTACACGGCGAACGAACAGTGTAGAATGCGCCACTGTGGCCCATAGTGGTGGATACAGCACTTGCAATATTCAAAAACGCGGGCCGCTCTTGTGCAATGCCAATATGACCTCTAGGTGGGGCTCAAGAAAGTCATGCCTGCTTTCCGTCTTCATTAGAGAGTGGCGGGCTAGATATGGAGTTTCAATACGATGGAGCCAGCAAGAAATCAGCGATAGCATTCAGCATTCATGTTGCTGCGATTGTAAGTATCACTGTAAAGATATTTCTCTTTTTGGTCATGTTTGTTCTTTGGCTTTGTAAGTCAATGCTTGTGAAGAATTATTCCTATGAATGCGGTCTCACTTTGTGGTTAGTGTGGATGTTTGTTTCAACTCGGTGGCTAAACATTGGTTCGTTGTTTTTAGCTGTCTAGTTTGCTATTTAGCAAATCTGCTTGGTTGAATTCATGTTCGTTTAGCTTGCTAACTTGGGGTGCATTTCCCAAAAGCATCGTTGCTAACCAGTTAGCAACTAAGTTGCTTACTTGGTTAGCAACGATGCTTCTCAGAAACGCACCCCTGGCTAGCTCGGTGACCAAAATTTGGTTTGTTTTTTAGCTATCTCATAGTTTGCTATTTGACAAACTTGCTTCGTAATTGAAGTTGATTTACTCAATAGCACACTATTTGGCAAATACTCGGGTTTGCAGTGAGTTTACAGTGAACTGTGTAACGTTAGTTGTGTAACGTCAGATTAGATTATCATTTACCAATGTCCCTACTGTAGAATGCTTCTATTTCTTTCCCATTACTTTTTCTTTCGACCATACATTGCATTATCGTGGTCTTTTGCTAATCGAGGCCCTGTTTGTGTATTGCTTCTCTCGATTTACAAACGATGGCAAGTAACCACGCCAAGCAAGGTACGCCCCCGACCTCTACAGCCACCAGTGTCCAGTATCACAGAGGAGCCGGACCGTGAACAGTATGTTTTTCACCCATTCATTTAGTGTTCATTCAGTTCATTCCTTCGTGGCAGTTTTTTTTGCAGGGCATGCTTGTGAGTAAGTGCCATATGTCATTTTTATTTCTTGCAGATGATGTGGCATGGCGTCGTACAACATGTCTGCAATCAGCACTCTTGGGCAACTGGTTGCTGTGAGCACAAGCCACTGGAGGAAGGCAGCCAGAGTTAGCCTTGGATCACCAAAGGTACGGTCAGGAAACAAGTACAGAAATGCTTGCTTGCTGATCAAATCTGTGTGTCTGTGACTTACAGTACTTTGATTGCAGGTTCATTTGCTCACGCTGCACTGTATGGAGTTGCGCTTGACAAGCGATGGATCAACCAGGTCAAGAAGTTCCTAAACTTCAGGTAAATTTCTGTTCCCTATATTCTACCGTACTCTTATGTGGGTGTGGTGTTTTCTCCCCAGCCCTCTTTTTCTTACTCACACGCTTCATTTCATGTTGTGAATTTTTATTATCACTTGTCATGTATGCTTCATACACAGGACCACGTCAGAGTTGCATTCCAAAATCACATCCTCATGTACAGTATGCTTCCAAGCGCCATGCCTACACTCTATTTGTGTACAAGACAAGGACACTGCTTGCTACAATAGATTACAACAAACACAATCGCCACCTTCCAGCACGCAACTGGGATGGAAAGAAAATATAGGTTCTACTCCATTGTAAATATCTTTGTAGTAATGATACTCCATTGTAAATCTCAATGCTGTAGAATTTACAACTCATTGTTTTTGTTGCTCTCTAGTTAGATGGCCACAGAGAGACGGAGGATCCCGAGGACTAAAATACTACCTGTAAATAATAAAGGTGCCATAAAAAAAACTAAATAATAAAGTAATCTTTTTCTGAACAATGTTTGTCTTTATTAGTGTATATACACTTTTCAAAGGTACAAAAATAGAAAATGAACTATTTACAATAAACAATTTCTACCCTAAAGCCTGTGTACTGGCCCCTGGAATCAGGAAACACAGGCGCCACACACAAAAACTGCTCCCACCCAGACGTCCAGTGTTGGAAAAGTTCACGTTCTACATGAACTAGTTCAGTTCATAGTTCACAAATTTTAATATGAAGTAGTTCAGTTCATAGTTCATATTTAAAAAAAATGAACTAAGTTCACAGCTCCAAAAAATGAACTATTTCAGTTCTTTTTTCAGTATGTTGCAAACTATGATTTTTCGGCCTCAGGCCGAGACACTGAAGCTGTGTCATATCTTCATATCCAATTTTTAATTCTTATCTAACCAGGGTTTACATTAACATTGAAGGCAGAGCCTTCCCCATTGTTTTAACACTTTTTTGTTGTTCAGGTTAGCTGAGGACGTGACTGAAGTGCAGATTTTATTTTTGAAAGCCGATGGGCAAGTTTGCACAGAATACTACAATAGATAAATGTAATTAATTATTTATATTTTTTTTTGTGGGACAATTTATAGTATAAGAAAGGTATTAAATTGTATGTGTAGAGTGATTTTGGTGCAACTACCTTATAGTGAGATATTTATTGAATTGAGTCCCTTTAACAATAGACTAAGCCACATTTTCCCACCCTAAGATTACTGTAGGTTTGGTGGCACTACAAATTTATTGGAGCAAAGTTTTTTACCAAAGTAAATAGTCTAGTACGACCAGAATGAGGCTATTGTGTGTTTTGATTTTGCTGGTACAGTTGATAAGAGCAACGTTTATTCAATGTAATTCGTAATAAATAAAAAAAAAAAACTTAAATATAGGTAGCCTATAAGGTAGCATACATTTCGCCAAAGAGGTGTAATATGACCCTGATAACATTCTAACAGGCTTTGGTGACTTTGGTAGTTCTACTCATTAGGAGTGAAGTTATTGACATTAATACGTTTGCGTTTTGCACTCTGCAGACAGTCCCAAGTATTCCACTGAAGATTGCTCATTGAGAGCAATGCCGTCCGTATTTACATATTGTTTACAGCTCAATTCCTTACCGTACGAATTGGCAAAGCGCGCAGACCGAGAGAACGTTTTGACATGAGTCTCCTCATGTCCAATGCGTGACGGTTGAGAGTTCTTCTCCATGCTGCTTTATGTTTTGATGACGCATGCGACGCGACACTGGTGGAGGCTGCCGTTGCCAAATTGGATCTGCAATGCTCTTGTACAATATTGCTCTCGGGCTCCACGCAACTTCGGCGCACACGTAACCTTTGACTATACAGGACTAAACGGTGTGTTTTTCGCCTGGTAGGCTTTATAGAAATGGACACTTAATAACAAACATAAAAAATAGAGAAGTACCGTTCACAGACGCCAGAATGAACGCGTTCACAGTATCGTTTATTAGGGAGTAATACAGTACGTTCAGTTCAAGTTCACCAAAATTATGAACGAGTTCATGAACTTTCGTTCAATGAACGCGTTCAGGTACAACACTGCAGACGTCCATATTGCCAGAACACAAACTGGCGGTAGGCTGCATGCCTGAATTGTCTCTGCTCTAGCTCTGGTTCAGGGTTATCCTCCAGTGCAAAGACGTCGGGATCAGGGCTGAGTGGCACCTCCATGCACAAGGGAACATAAGGCAACATAAATTGTTTTATTATGTGACATTTATTATGTCTAATATAATAGTAATATCAGTGTTAGTCGTATTTAAACCTTTATTTATGCATTACGTGTAGACATGTAGATTCTGCAGTCTCCTTTGTTCCATGGCATCCACTCTGAATGACCTCCACATTGATGATTTTGGCCTTGTATTTCTTTCAATTGTTTGAGCCGAATACTCGGACGGAGCTGTTGAAGTCCTGCAATTGTATCAGAGCTTTTGTCAATAATTTCATATGCATATATAGTACTCTACACTTTACTTGAATTATTGTGTTCTTTGTAAAGCACTAATTGAGTAAATCAGGATCAATCCATACCAGCAACACATTTGCTTCAACAGAACCCAACTCCCACTGCAAATCGTTGCACTGTGGTTCTATTCTATCGGCAAAGGAAATGTAAACAGTGATTCGTATTGATTTTCTACGCCGTCCAAGTCTAAAAATGCAATAACGTAAAGCGTAAATAAACGGTCACCCCTCTTCATGCAGTCACACTGAACTGTATGCTTAATAAAACGCGTTGCAAGATATACACAGTCTACTTAAGCCAGGTCAGCCTGGCTTAAGTGTTAAGCAGAATGAATAGTTGTTTTTTTGGCAGTGCTTTAAACTTCTGTTTCCTTTGCTAATTATGTTGCCTGTTTATATCATACACACACACACACACACACACACTCTCTCTCACACACACACACACACACACACACACACACACAAAACACATTTACATTTTAATGAGTAACCATAACTAGGATCACTTCCCGGGGGGGGGGGGGGGGGGAGGGATACCGGAAATGTCGTATATTTGATGTCTATGGTGAAAACCGGAGTACAAACGAGCGAACATTTACATTTTCAGTCTTTAGAGGGAGCTCGAGAGTATCCTGCCTAGTGTATCTTTAAGATATTGATATTGATCATTTAGTGTTTAATGTCTTTAGTTTATCATTAGATCCCAACCAGCCAAGCTGTACATGTAGAACATTAGTAGAATCCCTCATGATTCCCTAAACTAAAGCCATGATAGTTGCCAAACATTCTATATTATCATCAATCAATTAGGGATGAATAGTTGTCATGATTCAAAATCAATGTAATCAATGCAATTGAATTTGCTTGAGCATGTAAACTGAGATATAGAATTCTAAGTACCAGATTTCCCATTCAACTTTTTTTTCCCATGTGGAAAGCAGCTAGAAAACATGTCAGAATATAAATTAACCTGATGGTCCAGTCTTGCTGCGGAAGTCTGGCTCTACCTGTAATTGCTTGTTTGGTATTGTTTTTATTATAATCTGAATAATTTGGTATACAGGTGGTTTAGGTACAGTTAGAGGATAAGGCTGTATTGGGCAGACTGCTGGACATTGCTGAGGACAGGAAGATTATTCCAAAGGCGGTGACAGTCATCTTGGTGGCACAGGCAGAGATGCTGGTAGAAGCTTCTGGAATCAGCTGGCAGATGATTAATGATTGACCTCGCTTGATTGGGGCCTTGCAGTCATGTCAGTGCCCTGATGCGTAATCAAGAGATAAGATGAAGTTGAAAAAAGAGGAGAGTAGACAGAGAGACGGAGAAGTCGGCAGAGGGAGAGAGAAGGATTCAGAGAGACAGAGGAGGAGACAGATGGAAAGGAGACAGAATACAAATAGGATACTGTAGTGATATGGTAGCAGCAGACACAGATGAGCACAGACTTGAGCATCTATATGTGTCACTATTAGAGTGTATGTGTGTGTGTGTGTGTGTATGTGTATGCATGCATATACTGTACATAGATCACTGTTAGAACATGCATGTGTATTTCTGTCACAGCAGGCTATGTGTGTGTATCATGTGTGTGGGCACTGAAGTGTGTGCTGATTGCAAGTTTCCATGTGATATTTGGCCTCATTCTTGTGATTGTTCACAACATGGCCTATAATTTATCTGCTGGAAGGGTGCTATTTGTTGGACCTTTATGTGTCTGTGTATTTGCTTGAGTGAGTGAGAGAGACAACACAGTCTATTGTGGGCTTACATAACTGCCATACACAATCATAAGCATTTCCTCAAGTACAGTCATCACTTACATCGCCTCCATATTGGGGACGACCCACGGGACATCCAGAAGGTTGATGCCCTGTACAGGAAGTGTGTGATAATGACAGGGGCTGCTAAGTACTGTACTGACTCCCAATTTCAAATCCACCCACGCACACTAAGTAGCCCCCCTTTCCACACACAAACACACAGTAGGGATAGTTTGTCTTGTTCAGACCAAGTCTAAAAACAGGTTCTAAAAACAGAATACTGTTTACTCCTGGCCCAGAGTGAATAAACAGCTGCATGGGTCAGCCTGGCTTAAGTGTTAAGCAGAATGCATAGTTGTTTTTTTGGCAGTGCTTTAAACTTCTGTGTCCTTTGCTAATTATGTTGCCTGTTTATATCATACACACACACACACTCTCACACACACACACACACACACACTTAACACATTTACATTTTAATGAGTAACCATAACTAGGATCACTTACCAGCTGGTAATTCTTGTAGCTCCCCCCCAATATTGCCCACGCACAATATGGATGTGGAGAAAGAAGTCCTCATGCTTCACCTCACATCTTCCATTTCTCAGAAACCAAGAGTAACAAGCCCTACCTCCGTCGAGCCTATATGCGCAAACAGAAGGATGAAGCGACCCTCAATCTGAGTCAATCCCCAACACCAAAAAGAAAGCCATTAAAAGAAAAAAGCAAACTTTTCTGTTTAATCATGGGGAAATTGGACGTGCCTGTGAGGAGACCTTAAAAGACCTTGTGTGTGTGCGTGTGTGTGTGTGTAGGCTATGTGTGTGCGTGCGTGTGTGTTTTTGTCTGTCGGTGTGTGTATGTGTGTATATATCTGTGTCTTTAAAGGGAAGAGGAGAGGGGGAGCTACTGGGGTTATTTACATATTCAGTTTGCCCTGAAACAGGCTACAGTTACTCCCTACCCAGCTCTGTGTAATTACAAAGACCACCACCACCACCTGCATCACCACCACCACAAGTGCGACCCCTCAGCAGGTCCTGCTGTGGTTGATATTTTCCGGTGCTGTAATTGAGTCCACACCTCAGTTGGGCTGTGTTGTGCTGCACTCCCATTTGTCTTCTGATTTCCTCCGTTACCTCTCATTGGAAATGCCATTAGTCGTGTTTGCTTGTTTGTTTGACTGTCATCTTGGATTAGCGTAGCAAGTCTGCCTGATGCTAAAGGCATGCTGGAGAAAATAATAATTATAACCTCCCCCCTTCTCACTCAAACAAACTCACACACACACACACACACACACAAATACACACTCTTTTACTACCTCACATCCACTTAATCTGTGTCTGTGTGTGTGTGTTGAAAGCGGTAGACTCATCACAGTAATTTTCAAGCCTTTTGAAAGGCTGGTTCCAGGCATTTAAATGAGATGTAAAATTTCCTGTGCTAATGCAGATACCTGAGGACATCTTAGAGCACTGGTAGCTGGCCGCCCCCTGGGACCCACATGTTTTGATACCACCACCACCCCCCCCCCCCCCCCCCCCCCCCCCCCCC
>JAGFZM010002173.1:29957-57825 GCA_017657215.1 Limnothrissa miodon
CAGAGAGAGAAGAGAGTGGGCTGCTAGGGATGAGAAAGAATGAAAGTGATGGATGGACGCTGGGTGAATGAATAGAGTGGGATAAATCAGAGCTGAGAGGATGTGAGACACAGCCTAGGAGGCAGAGACAGGAATTAACACACAGGAAATGAGGTCATCACAGAAAAAGAGAAAAAGGACATTTGGTACAATTCGTTAGGACCATAAAAAGTGTATGTCTTCCATTCCAATTTATAAATGTGTAGCAAAATTGAAAATACTGGTTATTCACACTGTTTACCGAAACATTTCACTGACAGGTCTGCCAAAACACACATCATGTATTTGTATAAAAATATTGTGGAATGGTTACAATGAAAGATCCAAAAAGAAAATAAATTACAAGCTATATGTACCAACTGAGACTGCAGTAGCAATGGCTATGACTCATATTACATGCTGATCGAAACCACCCTATTCTCCTTCTGGGAAGTGAGAAGGACACTATTGTGTACTATACTTCTGCTGAACATGTTGATGTTGGTGGAGAAAGTGTGTGTGTGTGTTCTTCCTTTTCCTACTTATGCTCAGGTTTCTCTCTCTCTCTCTTACAGTAAGGAGAAGGGATTCTACATCAAAAGCTTTCCCAGTGCCAGTATTCCTAACTCAAAGCCATCCGACTGAAAATCAATCAAAAAGCCTTATGGGAAGGAAAAGAGATCCCAGCGCCAGCCTTCCAAGCCCAAGAGCCATCCTATTGAAAATCATCATACGAACCTGGGCCCAGTTTCCCAAAACCTTCTTATCGCTAAGTAGTTTGTATGTTATCCCTTAGCCTCTCTCTTGTGGCATAACAAGTCTGACATTGCTAGTTGTCATAAACAGTCTAAAGTCTGCAGGTGAGCAGGATAGGTATAGGTCAGGATCAGGTAGAGGACCCACACCCCTAACACATGCACACACACACACACAAATGTATAGACAAACATGTTTTTTCTGTCTAAGTCATGTTTTTCACTGCATGAACCCTTACATTTTGAACCCATACAAGTCATGTGACTAGTATCCAGATCTCATCGTCATTTCTGAAGTAAATTAATCAACCCTCATGTCTTCCCAAATAGAAATCACATAAATGTACAACTGGCTTGGGTAAGCATCTGAAAATAATACGATAGTTCATTTTCAACCTGCTCTTTGTAGTACTCAATTTGTACTCTTTCTTGCTTCCTGCTTTGAAAGCATTAATCGAGTTGATTATGTTATGATAGTTTTCTCATTTCCTTGTAACTCCAAATCAAGCTAATTCAACATGTTCATCAGACTTTTGTGGCAAATGACCCCAACCGTCATTAAGTTTCTTGTGCTCTGCCTGATTAATGTCAAGGAGAAAATCCCCTCTCTTCTTTGAAGCAAGGTCCTGAAATGTGTGGCTGACACCCCATGCCCAGTGCACAGTGAGTTTTCTTCCTGATTCATCGTGTTTTATATGAATTTTACAAAAAAAAAGCATTTGCTCCCTAATTGTATTTTTATTAATAACTTCAGAACTACATCTGTGAGTTCAGTTCATTTCAGTGCCATAATATTAATGTGCAACCAATTATATTAAACAACTGTCTTGTGGCAGACACATTGTTTATAGACATTAACATAAAGCACCCAAAAGCAACAAGGGCAAGGAAAAGTAATGTCATGTTCCCATTACTGGGTACAGTTTTCACGTATGCTGTATCCTCAGGTTTTTGTTCATTCTGTGTGTGTCTTTTAAATATAGAAAATCGATAAGAGACCCAGAGCCATCAGAAAGGCAGTAGTTCACACTGACTATTTGAACTGTTTCTTGAAACATCTAATAAGCATCTCTTTTTTTGCCATTACCTACAGAATGTTGGTAATCAAATCATGATCGCTCAAGTGATATATACACTACCAAAAGCCATTTTTAACCTTCCAGAAAATGTATATGATTCTCCCACCAAAATATTAGTCTGAAAATAGCCAGACCAAAGATGTTACACCTGTGCCCAGGCCACTAAATGCTCAAATTTCTTACAGTCAAGACAGTAATGGAAAGCAGTAAATCGAAAAGAATGCTGGTGCATGCAGGTGAAATCAAATGCCAAGAGGAATAAAATATGCATAGCGTACATTTGTGAATCATTTCAGATTAACAGTGCATTAATGTAAGATGTAGTCCTTTTGGTCCCATCCAAATACTATTTTGCACATCATTTCAAAAGCCCTGCCTGCAGTCTCGGACTGTGTGGAGTGGACTGTGCCAATCCGAGTCACCTCCTACAAATCAGCAGTCTGCAGGAGCTCAGCCACTGGCTTAGAGGAGACAGCTGTAATCCTGCTGTAGTTTCACACACTCTCCATTGCATCAGCACCAATTATGAAATCCTCCATAATGAGATCCCATTCTTTGTGTTGTGAACATTGAGTTATGCTGGCAGTAATCCTCAACACGGTCAACTGCATTAAAGCTGTTGCGGGTTTGATCAAAGTTTTTAATTGACTCTGAAATGAGCTTGGTGTAAAATTGATTTAGTCTAGCTGAATACTTTATTGTACAATAAAAAAGGAAATTGAATCAAGCAGGACTCCTTTCAGACTATTACAAAGGAGGCTCAGTTTGAGACTTACTTTGGTGTTGGAGCCCTTTTCGTGTATTTGGAGATATTCTTTTGGTTGCTCTTGCGTACACTATTTGAAGACTCCGCTCTCACTATTCCACACATAAAACATAGACAAGCCAATACACACACACAAACACACACATACACAGGAATTACATTAAGATTTGATGTTTAGTACTTCCTCTTTAGGCTCACATTCATTTGTTCCTTAGTTCAGTAGCCATTTCCCTGGTAAGTATAATTCCCCTTTGGCTCAATCTCATGGGAACACTGTTCTAGAAGAAATGTATTCCAACAGAATATTCCATCAAATAATTTCATAGCATCTTTGGAAGAAATTGCTTTTATTTGTTTAACTTGCTTTTTTTTCAAAGTAATTTGTTAATTATGTCAGCCAGAGCTATTAATTGGTGCTTTTGCATTCTACATACATGTTCAAGATGATGCTCAGATCATATTTAATGCTGTGCATATGTATATGCTATGACTGGCCTGCAGCAAGCTTCAAGCATCATAGCACCTCGTAGTGCCATTAGTGTGTTATAAGTGGTGTTTGGACTAATAGCCCTCTAAGAGGGTGTCAAAGGATCGTTGCTGCTTGTGCTAATTAACTAGTAATTATATGATCGTTACTATGTCATTACATACTATGTAAGCTCAGGGGGCAGTGATAAAGGCGGAATGGCAGCATAAGTGAATAGAGTAAATCTCATTTGCTCTGATAGATGAATAGACACCAAATATATGGTGGATGTATGTCAATGAGTAAACACAGGAGATTTGTAGGCCATAGGTGACACCACAGTAACAGTAGCCTCTATGGCAACCCTCAGGCCATTGTTACAAAGCTCACATGCTTAATAACATTAGTCATACAGAAACTATGTATAGTTATATTGCATGTAGCGGCTCTAATATGCACTGCAACAATATTTAGCCTCATCACTTGTACCTGCTATGAGCATGCTGTGCCATATACACGCCCACAAACAAATGCTACTCACAGACACACAGCACATGCCCACAGACGAACACTCACACGCACACACAAACACGACCACAAACATGTATGGCTCATTGAGTTTGATCTGAATCACAGTTGAAAGTGTAGTCACAAAGGTTTTGTTCTGCGTTTGTCGAGGCTGTCTGCCATTTTTCCCTTTTGATCATGGCTTCCACACACCTAAAATAGATTAGGCCTAGGCGCTTGATGTTTGATGTGTTTCATGTGAAAGCCTCACCATCATGTCTTTTCTGCCCGCCTGTTCCTAAATCAAACACACATGAAGAAACACAAAAACATGCATGGCAAGGGTACATACACACAGTCACGTAAACACAAGCACAAACCGAAATGCATATGGACAGCATGGACACACACACACACACACACACACACACACACTCACACACATGGCTACACACAATCTCTCACTCTCAAAATAGCCCCACTGTGTTTTTAAGGAGAAGAAAAACAAAGGGTAGAAATAAAGAAGTCACCTCAAGCATAGGAGAAGCACACATGAAGAGCATAAAAAAATCATGCTGTTCATGGCCATGATGAGCTTATAGCAAGGGGTTTCTCACACAGATGGCCTGAGGACAAATACAACATACACACACACACACACACATACACATGCAGCTATTTAAAAGACACACATACATGCACACATACGCATGGACACATAAATGCAAACTGCTCTTTAACACATAATAACACTACTCTTTACCACACACACACACAAAATGCTCTTTAATGGTGCAACCCTTTTGCTCTCCCCTCCTCTCCCTGTCTGCTGTTTTTGTTCTGTGTGCTCACAGATGAAAAGATGACAGAGAGTGAGTGTGGGTAGGGGGTCTCTCTCTCATTCACTCCTTCTTTCGTTTTTCCCTTTCCTGACCCACCCCCTCTTCCTGGATCTGTTCTCTCTGTCTCTGTATCTCCTGTTCTATCTATCATATCGTTCTCGCTTTCTCATTTACCCTCTTTCCTTTCTCTCTTTTTCACTGGCTCTCTTAGTCTTTTTGCATCTGTTCTTCTCTCTTGGGCAGTCCATATGAGTAGTTAGCAGGGCTCTCCTGTATAAAGTGGTGGTGCTTTGTGGACCCCACTGTGGTGGCTGATGGATGGCTCTCATTGAGCATGGCAGATGCAAGCCAATTTAATGATGATGCACCCGCTCAGTGATGCCAGCCTCATGCCATGCAAGGTTTGACACTGTGTGTATGTGTGTGTGTGTTAGTGGGTGGGTGTTCCTATACTATATATACTTGACTGTAGAAGTCTCAATTTGTGAGTATCCATGAAAAGGTCTTACTAACCCCCGTAACCTCATTAATTATTGACTAGTAATCCATTCATTGAATACTGTACCTATTCGGAAGACAAAGGGGCTACATGATTCAGTGCCGCAAACATACGGTCGGAATACAAAGGAGCTACATGGCTACCGCGGTAAAATGGCTGGACTCCGCTACTTCCAGCCTCGTTCCCCGCACCACTAACACACCTGCTAACTTCTTGATGATCACTCTGACCCCGTGAAACATTGTTCCCACCACAGACATTGGGCAAAGGATCTAAAGTTTGTGCTTGGTGTAGGGCTACACTCTCACTTTGTCCAGCTGCGCCATTGCTAGGCAGGGGACGCATCTGAAGCCTGGTCACTAAACGAATCATCATCATCTTCTTAGGGCTGATATTCCCCTTCAGAATCAGGGTCCGCGAACAGAAGACCCAACACTACATGACAGGTAAACTTTTTAGATGCCATTAGACGATAATCTAGCACAGACTTGTTGATGTTCACAATACCAAATGGCTCACGCACACATTAGCTCCAGTATTTTTTCGCACTAATTCAAAGCGCAATTGCTTGACTATTTTATAAACAATCATAATGTACTTATGAGTCGGGAGTGTCGTATGACATGTCTGCCAACCAGTGAAGGGGAGTTGGAACAAAATTTGATGCCCTATTTGACGAACTCGGCCGTTGTATTCAGTGCAGCGTCTGGTCGACTTAAGTCGACCGTAACGCCTAGGGGGTTAAAGTTGCTGTCAAAACCTTTTTTCTTAATGTTTTAACTGATTGATGCCCAATTATACATTCTGACTTGTAATGTAGTCATACTGACAGCACAAACTGGTCAGGTTACAGTGTATTCAGGCTAGAACAGGGTGTCACATTCTCTAAATTAACTGCCTCCAGTTTGCCATCAAGGCCTTCTGAAAAGAGAAACCAACTTGTACACTGTGTTTTTAATGGAGCACTATGGCTGCTAGAAAGTGGTATCATTGTAGAGTGTAAGCAAAAAACGCATCACTCAATTTAAGACACAATTTAGATTAGAGTTTCCAGATTTGTTTTTTCAGCCTGAGGGGGCATCTCACCTGCTCAATCAGCCAAATAAGATAACTTCTTTGCACTGTTGTGCTGAGCTGTGTCGGTCTCAACATATCTGCGGAATAAGCTTTTTGCCATTTTCCTTTCAGCCTTAAGCTGTAAAAATATCACTCTAATGAAACATAACTGATGCAGTAATGGCAAGCTGAAAGCTGATGAACATCACTTGGTTGAACAATGGATTCTCTGTCTGACGAATTCACTGAGTGGAATATTGTGCATTTTGCATTCATTATCAGATTAAATGCTTTTATTACATGAGAAGTAAAAAATAATAAATGAATTATTTGGACCCTGTGGGATCTTGTGGACAGGCCAGGCTGGGGATGATCAAAAATACCATAGCATTAATTAAGTGGGATTGAAGATACATGTATTTGCATGAGGGTTTGGGTGTGTGTGTGTGTGTAAAGTGTAATAAAGTGTATATAGAGTGTGTGTTTTCCCCATTTCTCCCTCTCATCATCACATTTTCAAATGAGTGAGAAGATTCCGGATGCTTTTCCGCAAATTAAAAAGCTGTTATGTCTGCATGCTTTATGATTATGAGCAGTGGTGTGTGTGTGTCCATGCACATGCTGTGTGTGATCGTCACCTATGTTCTCTTTCGTTTCGAAGCCGAAACGTACGAATGGATGATGCCTATCATCTCCTACTTTTTCTGAAGTCAATTTTAACCAACCCTTTAAATAAAGCGCAGTAAGCGCTCTGACGCGCACAGGCAACTACTTAGACAGCCCTGTGTGACGTCAGAAAGTCTATATATTGACTGCGCTTACGCTTCAGGTCCTCTTTGCCTCTTTCACCTCGCCTACTGTGTGTGTTTCTGAGTCGCTTTTCGTTTGCTTCCGCAAATATTTCTAAAACCAACGGCTTTTTTGAAAGCCCACCACAAAAGCTTTTTTCAAAGCTCTCCGAGGGATTCCGTCTTGCTCCAAGTGCTCACGCCAGTCCCTAACTTCTGGTACCTTGAGACGCAAGATGGCTACTCGTCGTCGTCGCTCTCCGACCGCCATGCTGTGTGTTTCATCTGCATGGGGAGTGAGCATGCTATGCTAGCCTTCTCGCAGCCAGATCTCTGCTCGGCTTGCGAACGCCTCTCCCTTGCGGCTATTGCCAACAGAGCAGCATTTTTCGTGGGTTCCACTGGTAGTCCAGGGGCGGCTTCCACCCCCGTTGGCGTCAGTGCTCTCCCCGCCCGCCAGTTTATCGATTTTCCCCCGGCGTCCTCGCACCCGGATGGGCTAATCGGGCGGTCTTCAGTGGCTACTCGGCCATCGGTTAGCTTCTCAGCGGCTAGTCAGCTAACCGCGGCCCACCTGGCTAGCCCTCCTAGCTCCATCGGCGCTGCCTTTGCCCTCACGGCTACTTCGCCGCTCCAGGTCGATGATTCTGACGACCCGGTTATCGAGGCTGTGGACGAGGAGGTGCTCACTTCCTTCCTCTCCGCTAAGGGATGCGCCACCGTGGAAGATTTGCCACCGGTCCAGAAGACCCATGCCGCCCAGTTAGCTTCTGAGCTAGCTTCCTTGGCTACACAGGCGGCTAGCAGGCTGGGCCTGCCCCCGCCTCAGCGCTGTCCGGGAGGGCGTTTCGACCCCTTCTCCGGCACGCTGCCCTCACCTGATGCCCTCCCGCTCCCTGCTCACTCCACTGTCGTGGCGGATGCGCAGGCCTCTTGGGAGGCCCCCTTTGCCGCCATTGCCCCTATTCAAAGCCACGTGGCGTTTTACGTGATGGACGGAGCGGGCGCCAACGGCCTCATGCAGCTCCCTCGCGTTAAGGATGCGGTCGCTGGTTGTCTAGCGCCATCTTCTGCCACCACCTGGACATTGCCTCCTGAGCTTCCCTCTAAGCCGTGCCAGCGCACGGAGAAGCTCGTTTCAAAGGGCTTTATTTGTACAGGCCAGGCGATAAGGGCGTTGAATACCGCCTTTCTCCTCTCCTCTCTGTCTGAGGAACTGGTGGCGGATCTCTCAGCGCAGCCGTCGGACCTTACCCTCCATCAGCTGCGCAGAGCTACCACTCTCACCTCACTGGCCATCAGGGCGGCCATTAAAGCCGACGGGCGCTCCCTTGGCTCTTTGGTCGTCATCGACAGGCACCTCTGGCTGAATCTCTCGTCCATGCCAGAGAAGGAGAAGAGACATCTTATGAACGCTCCCATCTCTGCTGATGCTCTGTTTGGCCAGGCGCTGGAACTCCAGCGCGATCGCTTAAAGAAGACGAAGTCGGCGGCTCAGGCCCTGCAACCCGTGCTTCCTAAGCGTGCCCCGCCTCAACCAGCCACTCCGGCTGCGCCTCTGACGCGTGCTTGCGCGCCTCAACGGACGCAGCAGAAGAAAAAGGCGGACGCACCCAAAGCCGCGCCACTGCCGGCTACCGGGTCACAACCTCCTTGGCAGCGCTCTGCCAACCAGCCAGGAACGGCGCAAGAGGCCACAGCGATCCTGATACGATCGCGTGTGTGCGGCAGAGCATGTCATGCGACCCCTATCCATTGACTGCTATGCCTCTGTGTGCTCCAAAAGGCACGGGTCCCCACACTGCAGTCCCGTCCCAGTCCGCTTCAGCGGTCCTCTCTGATCTCACCCCGTCAGGGGGCGCTGAGTTTGCCTTGCTCACAAGCACCCCGCACACACACTCTCGCCCCTCTGGGGCAATGTTTGACAATGAGCCCCGGCCCCGGCCGGAGGACGCTCTATGTTCTGTCCGCGCTGTCGCGCACTGGGGCACCGATTCGGTCTCCACCGCGCATTCAGCTTACGCACGCCGTGCGCTATGCGCCTTGCGTGACGTCATGCCTCGACGCCGCCGAGGTGGCGCAGAGGCCTCTACTAACGTCACGGCCCCCGCGTCCTCTGTCTCACTCGCCTCCGAGCAGTGGGCGTGCGACGCGTCGGAGTCGTTCATGGTCGAGAAGCCCTCCCCAGCCTCTCTCGCCGCTTCTGTCGGCCGATTTATCGCCCAGGTACGGGCAGAGCTGTCTGCTCAGTCTGACACTTCTGCCATCGGGCGGATGGGAAACTTCTCCCCCCTCTTCAAGGACGTCGCTGACGCGCGCTCCAGGTCGGCCGCCCCACGGGGCGTCGCGGGTGAAGTGCGCAGCTCACCGGCCACGGATATCGCTAACAGCGCAGCTCACCGGCGCAGCTCACCGGCCGCGGATATCGCTGTCTGAGAGCAGGGGCCCTGGAGGGGGGCACCACTGACTCCATGACACCTCTGAAGGGCGGGGGTGGCCACCTGAACTGCAGTTGATAGCCTTTCAACACTGTTGAAAGAACTGGCACTAAGGGAGCCGAGGTGACAGAGCCAGTAGAGCCTGTAGCCAGGCGCATGACGGTGACCACCGATGCGTCCAAGAGCGGCTGGGGCGCCGTTTGCTGCGGTCGCCCCGCCAGAGGGACATGGGGCGCAGCCTCCAGGAGGCTACACATCAATGTGTTAGAGCTCCTAGCTGTCTTTTGCGCTTTGAAAGAGTTTCTCCCTCTTCTCGGAGGAGAACACACTGGTGCGTACGGACAACACCACTATAGTGGCTTATATCAATCGCCAGGGCGGCACGCGCTCTCCGGACCTGTTTCGCCTGGCGTACAAGCTGCTCACCTGGGCCTCCCGCCACTTCCTGTCGATCAGGGCGTCGCACTTGCCCGGTGTGCGCAACACAGGCGCGGACCTCCTCTCTAGGGGTGTTCCGCGTGCAACCGACTGGCGCCTCTGCCCAGCCGTGGTGCACAGCCTCTGGTCCCGCTTTGGGCGGGCACGAGTCAATCTTTTCGCCTCGAGCGAGAACGCTCACTGTCCAGCGTGGTTTTCGCTGGAGCGAGATGCGCCGCTAGGGTCGGACGCGCTGGCACATCCGTGGCCACGAGGTCTACTCTACGCTTTTCCCCCCCTTCCTCTGATGCGTCAGGTGTTGGCCAGGATCAGAGCGGGGGCTCACAGGGTGATTCTGATCGCCCCCAATTGGCCATCTCAGAGCTGGTTCTCAGATCTGGTCTCACTGCTGGACGGCCAGCCTTGGACCCTCCCTCTGAGGAGGGATCCCCTATCTCAGGCTCACGGGTCGCTGTGGCACCCCAAGCCGGAAGCGTGGAGACTGACGGCTTGGCCCCTGAACGGGCACGTCTCCTAGAGAGCGGCCTGTCAGACGCAGTTATAGAGACTGTTCAGGCTGCTAGAGCTACGTCCACTAGGTCGTTGTATACACTAAAGTGGCGCGTGTTCAGCACGTGGTGCAGAGACAGAGGCTGTGATCCTCTAGTCTGCCCTATTGGCAAGGTGCTTGCTTTTCTGCAACACCTGTTTGATCAGGGTCGTACACCCTCTACTCTGAAGGTGTACCTCGCAGCTATTTCAGCATGCCATGTTGGCTATGCTGGCGTTTCCCCAGGCGCTCACCCCCTTGCGTCGCGATTCATGAAGGGCGTCAGGCGGCTTCGCCCCTCTTTCACACGTTCGGTCCCTACTTGGGACCTGGCCACTGTCCTACGCGGACTGGCTCTTACGCCCTTTGACCCTCTGTTGAGTGCCAGTCTAAAGATGCTTTCCCTTAAGACTGCGCTTCTGCTCGCTCTGGTCTCGGTGAAGCGCGTTAGCGATCTGACTGCTCTATCAGTCAGTCCTGACTGTCTTAAATTCACGCAAGATGACGCGCGGGTAACGCTGCGACCAAATCCCTTTTCTCGCCCTAAAGTGCTGTCTACTGACCCTCGTTCGAGGGTCATTGAGCTCTCAGCCCTTCCTGAGACGGGAGGTTCTGTGCCCGTCACTCTGTGCCCGGTCAGAGCGCTTCGTGCTTATTTGACGCGTACGCAGAGCATCAGGAAGACGAACCAGTTGTTCGTCTGCCATGGCGAGCGTGCCAAGGGTCAGGCTTTGTCTACCCAACGCATGTCGCATTGGCTTAATGAGGCCATACGTCTGGCATATGAGGCGGCGGGTGTTCCTCTGCCTGCTCTTGGGCGGCTTCTTGGGCCTTCTGGAAAGGCGTCCCTATGCAGGATATCTGTCTGAGCGCTTTGTGGGCCTCAGGCAACACCTTCGCGCGTTTTTACGCGTTGGACGTCACCAGGCCGGGGGTAGCAGAGAGTGTTCTCTCTGGGCCCGGCGGCGGTCCCATGGGTCTTCCCACCTCGGGCTCCTCGGTGTAGGGCTCTTGAGGCTTGGTTGTAGTGATCCATTCGTACGTTTCGGCTTCGAAACGAAAGAGAACGTTACGGATACTAACGTATCCTCGGTTCTCTGAGTGAGAAGCCGAAACCTACGCTTCGGGCCTCAAGTCGCCGACGCTGGCGAGCTTGGCAAAGAGGACCTGAAGCGTAAGCGCAGTCAATATATACACTTTCTGACATCACGCAGGGCTGTCTAAGTAGTTGCCTGCGCGCGTCAGAGCGCTTTCTGCCCTTTTTTCAAAGGGTTGGTTAAAATTGACTTATATAAGAAGCCCACATAGATAAAGCTGACATGAATCCCTGTCACAGAAGAATTACAGGACATGTGGTTTGGTTTGCGGGTACCCACTGAATTATTCACACTCATCTGCATTTGCACACACAAGCAGTATTTAAGCGACATGGACCACTGCACACTGAAGGTTTAAATGTTTACCAATCTTTTGCCCCCACGAGAAACACAAGCCGTTTTCCACTGGCACACTATTGTATATGTGTGTAGTGTTGTACTGTAGATTTGTCATGCTTGCTTTGGTAGGTGTTTGTTTGTGTGTGTGTGTGTGTGTGTGTGTCTGTGTGTATGCTTTCCCAACTGAATCATCCTAGGCATATGTGTTACCCATGGACCAGTGGGTTGAGATACCACATCTCCTCTCTGTGCTATCCAGGTGAGGGGATGCCAGGCATATGGTGTGTGTCCATCTGCATGTTTATATTAATATTGATGTTCTCTGTCAACCAGCAACCTGGCAGCATGTTTCCAGTTGACCCCTTCTGTAACTCCTCCTCTGAGTAAGCATCAACTAAATCCTCCACTACAAACACACACACACATACAGACATGACGCCTTTCAATCCACTGACTAAGCCTCTTCAGGTATACAGTATGCCAGCCCCAGCAGTAATCAATGTTGCACAATTTTAAAGCAAACAACAGTTAAATAAAAAGCACAGGCATTGACTTTTTAAAAGATATGCTGTGGGTTATAAATTGTTATTAACAGTAGACTATTGATAAGTGGCACCTATCGCTTTGAGGCATTTTAGCTATAATTGCAATAGCATAGCGGGCTACAACAGGGTGTCCTTGGTTATTTAAACAAGAAAGGAAATGAGAGGCCTATTAAATGGAAATGATATAGAGATTAGGTCTACATATGAAGAAGAAGAGAGTGACAGAGACTAGCTTGTCAGCAGATGGTAAGCTGTTTTATTTTAATGCTTTGGTGCGGCATTGCTTGCATAAATTCATAAACTCAAAGACTATTGTAGTGACATATCAATACATCTGTCCAAGGTAGTCAAATGTCTTCAAATTTTCAAAATCTTTGTTGAGTCTCAAAGGCTTGTATTGTCAAATGGGCTACTGGCATTGTTGTTGTATGCAATGAACCTAAGACCAATGCTCCATCTGTAGGCTTGGTGTGGTGCAAGTGAGCATACAGTAATTTGATGCATGGGCATCTTTTAAATTGTAAAAGTTCCCAACTAAAAATTAAATGTACGTTTTCAAATTAGGCTATTGTATTTAGGAAAATGTGGGTGCACAACATTGCCAGCACTGACCAAGCCTCTTTGGATATCTACTGTACCAGCCTTCGCTAAGAGTAAATGTATTCCCACAGCACACACCTCCTCACATCCTCCACCTCTCTACACAAACTACAGACTGGATGGTGCTGCCAGCTCCTGAGTAGCAGAGCCAGAGCCTCAGGTCTACAGCACACACAAACTGTATTTTTACTCAAGTATGACTTTCAGGTCATACTTTTTCTTGCTCTTTTTCCTACTGACAACACTCCTGACCTGAAAAAAACAGGGCAATGGGTTGATTGTGTTGATTGGCTCTAGAATATCCCATTCACTTTTCCCCTTTCCCCTTTTTTCATTTTTTTTTCTCTCTCCTCTTTCTTCCTTTGTATTCCACCTCCGCCAGCCAATGTGTTTGCACAATTCATGGTGTTTACCGACTCCCCCAGCCCTCCCCTGATGAACTTAAGGTGGCGATTAATAATTGAATGAAATTAATTATTAACTATTGTAGAATTTATTAAAGAAAAGGAAGAGAAATGTCAGGTGGCAGTTAGCTGACCCTTCTAGAAGCTACGATGAACAGACACCCTCCAGTGCAGACCACTTTTGCATCACCTCTCTCCTTCTCTTACTTCCTCCCCTTCTTTTTCACTCTCTCACCTTTTCATTTCTCAGCAAGCCTCTCTTTAAATCTTTATCTCTCTTTCCTCTTTATTCCTTCTCTTCACCCCTCCTCAGCCACAAGTCTCTCTATCAGTCATTCTGATTCTGGTCTCAGGGCGATGAGACCCACTACAGAAAAGAGGTTGAGCTCCTGACCACGTGGTGCAGAGACAACAACCTCCTGCTAAATGTTAGCAAGACCAAGGAGGTTATTGTCAACTTCCAGAGAGGTCACACTGGTCACCACCCGCTGACCATCGACGGCGCTGCAGTAGAGAGGGTGAGCAGCACCAAGTTCCTGGGGGTGCACATCAGTGAGGACCTCTCCTGGACTACCAACACCACATCACTGAACAAGAAAGCACAACAGCGCCTCTACTTCCTGCGCAAACTCAAGCGGGCAAGCGCCCCACCACACATCCTGACCACATTCTACAGAGGAACCATTGAAAGCATCCTCTCCAGCTGCATCACTGTGTGGGGCGGTAGCTGCACTGACTACAACAGAAAAGCTCTACAACGCATCGTGAGAACAGCTGAGAGGATAGTCGGCGGACCACTCCCCTCCGTGCAAGACCCGCCTCACCCGCAAAGCCAACACAATCATCAGCGATGCAACCCACCCCGCACACTGTCTGTTCAGCCTACTGCCCTCTGGTAAGAGATACAGAAGTCTCCGCTCCCGCACCACCAGGCTCGCCAACAGCTTTATCCACCAGGCTGTGAGACTGCTGAACTCTCTCGCCTACCGGCTCCCAGCCAGCGGAACCACTAGACTGGCAGGAGTATAGGAAGACAGATTGAACTCTACCCCTCCTAAATGCTGCTGTCAGAATGTGGTGCGTGAGCAACTGGATATTCACACCTGAAATTATCTCCTGACCAACTGGCTGCATAGCTTGTGTTTAAAATCTATGAAGACTGTGTTATATTTCATGTGTAATGCGTTAAAAAATAAATCTCTTCATTTGAAACGGACAGCGGAGGTGTGGCATGGGAGCTGGGCAGAGCTGCTGCAGCTTGGAGGAAACATGCAGTGTGCATGTTAGCATGGGATAGGTTGTCTATGCCGATAGAGGAGACTCTGGTGGAGAACTATTTATTATTATCATTTGCCATGCTTCCTCTATTTGTCGGTATCAAATCACAATAGCAAGAGTAGACCAATACATTCAATGAACTAGGAGGAGGAGGAAGAATAGAGAAAGAGTGACAATGATTGTTTGAAGAAAGAGTTAGAAAGAGTGAGTTAAAAGATGCAGGAGTTAGGGGGAAAGGGAGGAAGAAGAGGGGTGAAAAAGAGAAATTGGACATGATACATCTGTAAGAAAGAGCAGGAGAGTAAAGGAGGACAAGAAAGAAATGATGAGAGCAGACTTGTAGAAAGTACAAAAAGATTAGTCTATGAGAGAGAATAAGAGAGAGATCCTTTTTACATCTATTGCCTCACAATATTATTACACTATATTCTCATAATGGCTCACAGCCTTATCTGGGATCTACAGAGATGTTTCAAAAGCTTGTGCAAGGTGGAGAAGAATCAGTCCTGACAGATGCTCCTCCTGCCAACAACACTCTTCTCCGATGGGTGCCATCAAACATGGTTAGGCCTCCTCTTCTCCTTGCTTCTCACATCTGCCTCCCCTCCCCTTCCTTTTCCCACCTCGCTTCTCTCCCACATCTCTTTTGCTCCTCTTTCAACCATGATGTTTCTCAAGGTCCCAAAAGCTCAATGTCTTTCAAGAAAGTACAAAAACAACATTATAAATTCATGTAATTATCATGAAATGATGTTTGCCCCTGAACTGCCACAGCAGCCTGTGTCTAATTTTCATTCATTTTTACAGTGGAAAAAATTACATGTGCCCTGAAATCACTGCTGTGCTCATCCATGGTTCCTGACTAAGATTGCTAATCAGAGCCTACAAATAATAAGAATACAGAACTACAGATCTATGATAATACCTGTTCGATTTACATTAATCTTCATCTGATATGTAATTTTTACTGGAAGCAAATCAGTGGATTTTGGCTGTCATGGTAACATATTTGTTACTATTGTGTACTATTCTATGTGTGGAAATGGTAACACTGTTTGTATGTGGAGTATGTATATATGTAAGGAAAGTCAACAATGGCTTTCAATTACTTTGAAGAACCCCTATAGCTTTATAATTCAGCTAAATAGAACTAAATTAGCTAAATTAGACTTTCTGGGCAGAGGTAGAACCATTTTTTCCCTGTTTGGATGTGGGAATGGTGCCAGTTCCTGGATCTGGACGACTTGTCTACAACCAGGGGTATTTTAAAGTTTTTCGAAGAACACAAAACCTTGTGAAGGTCTAGCCCCATCTGGTTTGTACAGAATATAATGTTTTGATGTTTGAGTACCACTTCCCCCAACCCTATCTCCCCATTTTATTACTTGAAGCAGGGTTTCGTGCCGCACCTTAATTCTTGCTGCGGCACCTTCAGAATTTTCATTGCCTATGTATTTGACTCTACACCAAAGATACTGAACCCTTATCAACCATCTGTCGACACATTTCTCCGCTGCTCCTCTTTGCGTCTGGAGCCCGGTTCCACTTGTATACTCAATGGCGTTTCCCCCAGCCCACTCTCAGGTCTGGCTGTGGGACCCTCTGCCTCGCCTGCTTTGTGTTGGTCATCAGCTGATAGACAGCAGACGTTATGTTACTTTCTCTAGTGTTACTTAAAGGTAGGGTGTACGAATTTTGGAGCAGCCCTTTTTAACATATTGCTTGAAATACTCTTCACACCCCCATTGTAACCAATAAAGTTTTAGGCCCCTAGAACGAACAATCCAGGAAAAACACTATCCAATCATACTGAACGGACCATTCAGTATGATTGGATTCTGACGCATCTATCAAACTGCAATTGGCTGCTCCCTCCCCCTCTGCGCGTACCCTTCTTTGTGACCGAATGGCGCATGCTCAGAATCTTGTCAGGAAGCTAAACTAGAGCCAGCTTAAGGCCCATTCATACTCTACGTGTGCCAATTACGTCCGTATTTTTGTCCGTACCTTCTATCCGTTGATGCCTTCATACCTCCGTCCGTCTTTATGTTTGGGTGCGCAATAACACAACATTTCCTCTAGATGGCAGTGCTGAGCGCAAGTACTTTGGCATTAATAAAATATGGTGACGTTTTGATTGCATTTACTCCACAAAAGACAAAAAATAAATAAAACAAAAAAGTGTCAATTGAATTTGAGACCTCTAATTCATTGTCGCCATTTGGATGGTGAGCTGTATTAACATGAAGTTAAATGCCTCAAGCGATTATTTTTTCGTGGAAATTCTGTTACTTTGGTGACAATTTTGGTTTGTAAACTCAATACCGCCCCCTCTATATTTGATAGTACTGCTCCATTTTCATCCGTTTCATCCGTAATCATAAGCCCTCCAAATTTGCATAAAAGTATGAACGAAATCAACGGATAGGACGTGTGAAACACTTCACACGTATCCGTGTCTGTCTTTTACATTGAGTATCAATGGGCCTTTAGTTAGCACCGAGCATTCTTAAACGTATAGTTAGCATACAATACTAAATACGGCAACAGCGATTTAGTCGTTAGGAGAGGGAGGGCCAGGGGGGAGTACCAAAATAATAAACACGTTCATTAATTGTCATTCAATGAATGCTGCCCTCAGGCGCAACACTGCTGTCTGCAATAGCCTACCGCTATAGTCTTTCGGCGGCTGATATTGCCAGGCAAGAAAACAGTGATACTTGTACCATGTATTTCAAACTGACAGTTTCTGAAACAGTATTGCCTGATCCTTGTAAATGTTTGAAATTATGAACATTTTAGGTAGGTAATATAGCCTTCTGTTTTGATTCCTTGATTCCTTCTGGGGGTTGGGGTCAGGTGTCACTCTGGGGTTGGGGCTGATTTAGTCTCCCTCACTGTAAACTCCCTAGCTCTGCAGGTTATGCTTGCTACAGGTATTTCAAGACTAGGTTTATTCATTTATTTCCATTTTAGGGTGTTTTTGTATATTTTAGCTTCAAAAACCCTGTACCCTCCTTTCTGTGTCGGATCCCTGAGCCGTGGTCCTGGCCCCCGCACCTGCAAAGACATCCTAGGGGAAACACTTACTTAGTACCCTAAATTGCACACAATCAGTACTGCAGGGCTGCCAACTTTTAAAAAAAGTTGAAAAAAGGTCATGTACACATCTTACATTATGTAGGTTTTGACGTTTTGATAAATGCATTTGGTTTAGTCACAACAGAACAGAACATTTGCAAACAGAAAATGAACAAAAAATATCCAAAGTGTGCATATGCATATGCTGTTTGTTGTAGCCTACATGACTGTTGGCTTTTTGAGGATCTTAATAATTTTTGGTGAAGGCTCCAGAATTTGGTGATCTTTAGGTCATGATGGCAGAAAGAGTGCCATTAAGGGCCAAGTTGTTTCTTGTCTTAGTTTTGTTAAGGGTCACCACAGAAAACACTTTCATTAACCTGGTCATGTCATGGCTACTCAGCTCCCTACAATGCTAGTCAGGATGATCCCATTGACCTGATTTTCTCCTATTGAGTGAACAGGGGGAAGAGTTGTCAAAGCTGAGCTAGATATTATTACAAATATTTTATAATAATAATAATAATTTCACATCAGGCTTATCTTTACAAACTAGTCATTGAACAAACCTCATGACACAGTTAACCACAGTTAACCAAATAGTCTAAAAAGTAGTCTGTTAAAACTAATGCTACTCTAACTTAGCCTACTTAACATAGCCTAGTTGAGAGTGTACAACATAACATTAAGTCCTTAGCTGCGACATTCCTGCAGCTCATCCTGCTTACATGACAATTTGCGACTTTGCTACTTGTCTTGAAAACTCTGTATTAACATGAATTGCACCGTTGTTTTACAATACAATACAAACTGTTCTTTAATAGGCTACATAATAGGCCTACATTTCGTTCAGATGTCTTTAACATCTAACTAACATTGATGTTAGAGCAACAAGCTACCAAATATAAACAAAACACATAGGCTGAAATCAATCAAGAAACCCTATTTTAAGGTTGGAAGTATAATTACGCAACACACTGGCCTGTTCCTGTTTGAGAGATCTTCAACAGCTTGCAACTGAGAATTTTTAATAGGCACAGGCTTTTCCACCTTCTCAAACTGGCGCATCCAGGGAGGTATGGGGCGCATCCTGCCTCTGACATCAGCTTCAACTTGCGAGGTTCACCACCTATGTTAGGGGAGCACTCTGCAGGGTAGGCCTATAAGAAATACCGCTGCCTGATGAAGATCAGATAGATTTTCAGTGTGTGAAATCGGAGGTATGGCGTGTGAGCGTGTGAAGACAGTCAAATGAGTGTGTCTCGAGCTCAATGCGTGTGAGTTGGCAGCCCTGGTACTGTTTATATTTTATTTTTATTGAGTGTGTATGCAGACCACTGGTAGCCTATGTGTTTATACAGTAGATCACGTTTGTCTTTATGGATTGGAAGCATCTACAGGAAGTATAGAAGTATAATATAATCTAAACAACAAAAGTTAATCATGGTTTAGCGACACTGGCCATTAAATGAAATGGAAAGTAAGAAATTCACTTTATGCCATGTACTGTATGATGAGGGAGGGCAGTTTAAGATGATTGTAGGGCCCTGGCACTAACAGGAAGTTCAGAGAACATTTCAATACTTTAATGTTAAAAGGAGCACCTGCTTGATTTCAAATTAGCAGGACGTTGACAGAGATTAGAGGGAGAATAGAGAGAGCGTTGTCAATGGGCACATTTTGATATCTGCTGTGCCCTTGCTTGAGAAGAATTGGATTTGGGCTTCATTTCCTGCATTAGTCCAGATCAAATTGAGTTTGCATTGAGCATGAAGCATGTGGTTATGGGCAGAATGTTTTGTTTGGGGAGCAGATACTCAATACTTTGTCTGCTTGGACACCCACACACTCATGCACAGGTACACAGACATGCACAGGTACACAGACACACACAGCCTCCCACACACTGGCACCCAGACAAACACACAAACAACATGCACATACATGACATCAGAAACGTCACGCTCACAGCATGCCGTGCGGTTTGAGTTGGAAGTTGTTTCTCTTTCTCTCGGATGGTCAAATGAGTGAACACTAAGTAGAAAGGGAAACGCTACTGTACAGTATATGTCATGTATATGTTATGATAATCCTTTTATTCAGTGGGATTGTTTTAATAACTGGGTGATTACGCCGGATGACCCTCTCTGTCCCAACGACCTGTACTTTTTATCTTACATTTTTTCAACTTTCTGTTGACTAATGCGTATGCATTCTGATTTAGCGAAATATAATTTAAGACACCTGAAACTATTGTAAAACACTGAAAATCAGTCTTTCTCTCCCCCATCGCTGAATTCTAAATTTCATGAAATATTATTTCTAAAATCCTCTTTTCTTTTTACTCTTATGTAAGTCTAAGTGTATGCCAAACTAAGTCTCTAAAATGCATTTTACACAATAAACTAACAGTTTTATTTAAAATAGCTGTGTCCTCTGGTTTTTACTCTGTCATTTTACCCTAACATATTTTTTCTCCTAAGAATTGAAATATTCAAAAAATCATATAGTCAGTGATTATCTAAGCCTCTTTAAGGCCATGGGAGGGCCAGAAGTACAATTAACAAATGGCAGTCATTTGACGGAATGACCCAACTGGTGCTGCCTGTGTTTTCCCTTGTTCCTAAACATATACACCGAAACATCTGATTAGGCTTAAACGACAGAGAGCTCAAACACACAAATACTTTCAATAAAATTCAGTGTCACTGGGTGTGTGTTTGTGTGTGCACATAATACAGAATGGTTTTCCCATGTTTCTTGTGCTTCTGCAGAAAATATCCCCTGTAAGCTTGGTGGCTTTACATTACTGAGCGTGTGTGTGTGTGTGTATGTTATTGTGAGAGTGAGTGATTGTGTTTGTGCCTGCCAAGTCAGCATCTTGTGCTTCTCATGCCTCTTACAGACCCATAGATCGATTCCCTCAATGTGGATTACGACAGAGACATACACGGTCTGCAAGAGCCTCACTCCCTCTCCCAGGCTTTGTGTGTATGTGTGTGTGTCTGAGTGTCTTAGAGATACACTGTGTGTGTGTGTGTGTGTGTCTTAAAGATACACCGTGTGTGTATGTGTGTCTTAGAGATACACTGTGTGTCTCTTAAAGATACATTGTGTGTGTAGATGGGTGAAGAGGACAGAAAATGAAAAGACAGAATGACCGAAGTGAAACTCCTGAAACTCATGTGAAGGGATGGATATGGAATAGACAGAGATTGTGAAGGGGGGGGGGGGGGTTGTGAAGGACTTAGACATAATTTTCACAGGAAATGAGTTTGTGGACAAGAGCAGCAAGTGGTCAAGAGGCTGTAAGCGCTCAAGAGAGAGGCTTAAGATGAACACTGATATAAAACAGACACAGCAAGAGAGTAGATCCGTCCAGCTCTATCAAGTACTGCAGTTGGACCAAGCGAAGAAAGGCCTGTTCTCCCATCTTAAAATAGAGAAATGAAAAGCAGACTCTACAAACCAAACCAAATAACTTTAATCTCCCTTTATACAGGAATCCTGAAGTACAGTGAATTTGTGATAGATGAGGAAATAGGGATTTATAAGGTAGCCTAATCATAGATTTCTCACAACCAGTTATTACAAAAAATATATTCCTTAACCAATAAATAATGTTCAACCTCAACTGTGGGACATAAAAAAAAGTTTTACATGACATAAAGTATAAAGTTTCTGCTTTTATAAAAAAAAAGAAATTCTGTTAAACAAAGTTTCTGGTTTCATTTTTGTTCATAGCGAAATGGCAAAGGTTTCTGATTTTAGTTATCACAAAAACTGTTTCACAGCCCTGATATGTTAGAAAAAACTTGAAGAGACAGCAGAAGCAGCTGAAAACACAAATAAATTACAAACAATTAATTAAAAATTTGTTTCTTAAAAGGCCATTTACAAATACAGTGTAAACATTTAATGGTATTAGGTGTGTCACTGTACAGTAATAATGACAATTTTTAGCGGCAGCTTGGTGAAAATAGGTCTGTGTGCCTGTGTTTGTTCATTAGTAACACATTAATGAGTTAATCAAATGCATTTGTAGCATTTAGTTGGATTTCCACTCAATGACTGACTGCACAAAGAAGTTAGTGAACTGGTACATCTGGAACAAAAAACATTTTCTTTATTGTATTAATATATTTGGCCTATGATCAAAATTAATTAAGACCTAAACATTACATTAAATAAATCAATACATATCATGTCTTCAAAAAAGTAATAGGTGCTTGGAGAGACAGAGAGAGAGAGAGAGAGAGAGAGAGAGAGAGAGGGGTGAGTGACATCTTATCTCATCAGAGATGACTGCAGCTGAAAAGCACTGTTTGTCGTGTGTCCTTACAATGTTATCACTCTCACTAACACCATGTCTGGACCAAAGAGCTGTTATAACCGCCAGCCAGTGCGACCCACTCACCTGTGCCTGAACCTTGACAGATGACTAGCGCAGCCTTGACACAAATCGTCCACTTCTGACACCGCACATCGCGTTTGCCAACATGCCTAAACGTTTCTGCCTTTGGGCACTGGAGCTTTATCATAGAGTCTGATTGGACATCCCACATGGTGGCTGTTTGGGAAGTCATTGGCATAGAGAGAGTGTCTTGTTAAGAAGCATTCCTATTGTAGGTTGTTGTCGAAGAGGAAGGTCTACAGTAATGTGTTTAAGCATGAACACAACAGACTTGCGTAAGTCTCTTAAAAGTGAAAAGTGTGTGGGGGGGGGGGGCTACATTGTGTACATTGTGGAGGCACGTTTTGACGTTTTGACAAATGCATTTAGTTTAGTCACAACAGAAAAGAACATTTACAAACAGAAAATGAACAAAAAATGTCCAAAGTGTGCATATGCATATGCTGTTTGTTGTAGCCTACATGAGTGTGGCCTTTTTGACGACCTTCATAATTTTTGGTGAAGGCTCCCATTGGTAGCATGGCTCCAAATGAGCCATCTTTAGGTCATGATGGCAAAAAGAGTGCATTAAGGCCAAGTTGTTTCTTGTCTTAGTTGATTTGTTAGCTTATTTGTTAAGGGTCACCACAGAAAACACCCTCCCACAGAAAACACTTTCATTCATCAACCTGGTCATGTCATGGCTACTCAGCTCCCTACAATGCTAGTCAGAATGATCCCATTGACCTGATTTTCTCACATTGAGTGAGGGAAGAGTTGTCAAATCTGAGCTAGATATTATTACAAATATTTTATAATAATAATAATAATTTAACACATCAGGCTTATCTTTACAAACTAGTCATTGAACAAACCTCATGACACAGTTCTTAACCAAATAGTCTAAAAAGTAGTCTGTTAAAACTACTGCTACTCTAACTTAGCCTACTTAACATAGCCTAGTTGAGAGTGTACAACGTAACATTAAGTCCTTAGCTGCGACATTCCTGCAGCTCATCCTGCTTACATGACAATTTGCGACTTTGCTACTTGTCTGGAAAACTCACTATTAACATGAATTGCACCGTTGTTTTACAATACAATACAAACCGTTCTTTAATAGGCTACATAATAGGCCTACATTTCGTTCAGATGTCTTTAACATCTAACAAACGTTGACGTTAGAGCAACAAGCTACCAAATATAAACAAAACACATAGGCAGAAATCAATTAAGAAACCCTATTTTAAAGCCTCTATGTGTAGGATTTATCTTCTATTTATCTTCGTCTTTTATTAAAAATATATTTTTTATTTTAAAAATATAATGTAAAACGATGGTAATTACCTTCATGAATAAATTGTAGTGTTCCTGTAAACTTGGTAATTTCCATTTATATATAGATGTGGCTGGGTACCAAATGAGAATATCCATTTTGCGCCGCCATTTTCAAAATGAGGACCATGGGAAATGAGGACCGTGGGAAGGGGAGGGCTAATACATTTTATTCAAACATATGCAGTATACCACTTTGCCGATAGATGGGAGAAATTCTCATACGAAAAAAATAAAACTTAGGACTACACATAGGGGGTTTAAGGTTGGAAGTATAATTACGCAACACACTGGCCTGTATACGTTCCTGTTTGAGAGATCTTCAACAGCTTGCACCTGAGAATTTTTAAGAGGCACAGGCTCTTCCACCTTCTCAAACTGGCGCATCCATGGAGGTAATATCATGGGGCGCATCTATCCCGCCTCTGACATCAGCTTCAACTCGCGAGGTTCGCCAGCTACGTTAGGGGAGAACTCTGTAGGCTGTAAGAAACACCGCTACCTGATGAAGATCAGATAGATAAAATAGATTTTCAGCGTGTGAAGACAGTGTGAGCATGTGAAGTCAGTGAAATGAGTGTGTCTCACGCTCAACGCGTGTGAGTTGGCAGCCCTGTCCATAAGTCTATTTGGTGTGGAGAGGAGTCACCTTGGTAGCCCCGTTAGGATTTATTCGGCAGTGAGTGGTCCCATTACTTTACATTGCAAGTCAAGAAGCCTGAGTAAGTCGCAAGTTCGGCAGTGGAGATATGAACAGATAGACTCAAATTGACCCTTCTACAAGCCCCTCCCCCATTAGCAACTGTTGCTAGGCTTAACAAACTTTCGCTCTCAGCAGGTTCCCACCATTGAAATGAATGAAATATCAATTCAAGGCTTGTATCTACTTCTTCTATGCCCAAAGAAATTATTTGTAACTTTTGGAGAAGTGAAGAAATGTCATAGAAAAGTATACTAAAGGGACTGAAGGGACTGATCCTGTATTTGAAGATTACATTTACAACATTACATACCGTATGTAATGAGGCAGATGTAACAAGGAAAAGTCAAAGGTTGCAATGTAAGAGACAGAGAAAATTTTATATTATCCACATAATTTAATTATTTCTTTACTTTTTTTCTCTTCACAGGGGACTTTTCTGACACATCTCATGTAGCGTTAAGTGCATGATGACTGCAAAAAAATGATTCTGCTCTCAACAACTCGGCGGCATGAGGGCATTTCAGTGTGGGCTCTCTATAGGCTACAATATTGGATATTATGTGAGAAAAAGACACATAATATCCAAAGCTGATTTTACTTATTTAGCTCATGTTAAGCTGCCAGTGAGGTTGTCCACATTGTTTAATCTAAATTCTGCATCTTCCTAAGTTTTGGGCTTTGAGAAAGGGAAAAATCTCACTCCCCCCCAAAACTCTTTGGATATTGACCATCGGATTTGCAAACTCCATAGGCACAACATTTGACATTTTCCCTCATACTAGGCTCCCCTAGGCTAGCAACTGTTGCTATACTGGTCAGTTGCCATTTTAGGAGCGTGTCTGTGGAAGGGTTAATTAGAGGTGTTTGAGGAGGAAGATTACAGAATATTCATCAGTTTTCTGCACTTAGTCTTTGTGTCTCATTCTCTTTTTCTTTCTGTCTATTTATCTCCCTGCCTCCTGTACTCCGTTTTTCTGTCTGCTAACCTCTCTCTCTCTCTCTCTCTCTCTCTGTGATTCTGTGTTAATTTTCTTTTTTTATCTTTCTTTGTCCTCTGCCTCCTACTGTCAGTTACACTTTTCTACTATTTTTCTGATATTGTTACACAATTCCTCTCTCTCTCTCTACCCTACCTCTCTTTCTCATGTGAAATAACAGGACTTGACTTTTTCCCATGATGTGTGTGTTTGTGTGTGTGTGTGTGTGTGTGTGTTGGATGGAAGGATAGTTTATCAATAATGTCCACTTGGATGGTGGTGGTTAGGGTGGTTTGTTGGTGGGCATAGATTAATAGAAGCAGTTAAGGGAACAATTGTTCTGATTTTTTTTTTCTGACAGAAAGCAGCAGGTAACACTCAAAAGAAAGGTTGCTGCAGGCAAGGTTGCTGGGTACCAAGTATAGTAATAAAGAGAGACAAAGAGAGAGGAGGAAGTAGAATAGGTGAGGGAGACAACAGAAAACAGAAAGAGCAGCTGCCTGAAAAAAAAATGCTATCCTGTCCATCCTCTGCCTTTCTTTGATCTACATTAAAAAGATTTACGCTACCTCGCATCAATTTTTTTGCAAACTAAAAGCAATTTAGGGATTTCAGCGAACCTTTTGTAGCCTTGGCTTTGCCAATCGTCACAATTTTTGCACGCACACAAACAAGAGAAAGCATCTTTGCCTACATCACACAATGCATTGTGCATTATTTATAAATTGCCCTTCTTGAAATGAAAGGTTGAATAATTCCACAAAATAAATGAAAAAAAAGTTCTGTTCTCAAATGTTGTATTTGCATATTCATAAAAACTGGCCATTTTAATAGTTGACTTTCAGATTGGCTCGTGTTTTGCGAAGGAATTCGTTGATAGTCCCTTTTTTTATTACCGATGTCTGAACGAATAAAGGGATATTCGATGTTATTAGGTTGATATACATGGACAGAGATGGTTCAGAGAGTTGTTGAGTAATGAAGCATACAAAGAAAATGCTTTAGGATGAATAAAGTCTGTGTTGCACCAAGGAAACTGATCCTAATCTATAGTTCCCTGGATTCAAACCTCCTCCTTGTTTGTGTCTGTCTCCCATGTCTTAACACACTCAACCACACCAGGTTGGTTGTAGCTCAGGAGCTGTTAACCTACCTTGTTAACTTGCTAACGTCAAATAGTTCAATATGATTTCAGAAGTGTTTTGGAGTTATGGTGTGCGTTATGAAAGACTTTTTTTTTTACTGAAATGAGTTTATGTGAGCTTATGTGAACGAAGGCTTTCTTGGTTTTGCTCCTTGTGGGTGAGAGTGATGCATCATGAGCAGGCAGAGTTTGTTATGGTCCAATTAGCAACATTAGACAGGAGGCCGTGAACGGATGATGGGTAGACTGTGCATTCTTCATACACCCATCTCTGTCCCTGTCTATACATTTTTGGGGCATTTTTTCTCACTTGTCTTGTCCCCCCTTTCTGATATTCATGCCTTCTTTACAAAAAAAGTGTCAGATGTACTGAGCTGAATGAAACATTACTGACTAGAAAATCAACCTGACCTTAACTTTTTAATTAACCTTAACGACTGCATCATTTACTTTGGACTGTGGATCTTTTGGGGCCATTTACTGTATTTCAGGAAATCCCAGAATCAATCCAATCCTTTGGGATGCATCACCCATTCCAATGCTGTACTCTGGCTACATCCATCTCTGCATAATCTCATGAATAATACTGCTTCTTACAAAAAGGAAGTTCACAGTTCAGTCTTGGCTTCAGTAAAAAAAAATAAAAATAGACCAGTTAGGTCATGACACAGTCACAATGTCTATGCCTTCACCTCACTTACATTATCTCTGTGGACAGTGGACTCTTTTGGCCTCCATACACCAAAGTGCAGTACAACCCATCACATCAGCACTGAACTCTTCCACAACTGCATGCCTATTACAAATCTGTTTTGTCGGAGCCGCTCCACTGATGACAGGTGATTCCACAGGCTACTATGCGATGTTCACTGCAGTATGCTGCTGACTGCAACTGGTGTGCGGAGGCAAACAAAATTGTTAAATTTCACAGTGCTAAATGAGTGCCAACACCAAGTGATCATAAAGCTATAAAATCACTTTAGTCCCTAATTAAAATCTCTACAAAAAATGTCTGTGTTCACTCCTTTTGTTCTAATAGTTCACAATGCGCACATGGACATTCAATTTTCAAAACATGTAAGAGCTTAGACTCTTGAAAGTTGAACAGTTTTAACTTCTTTTAGTTTCGTTTAGTCAGTGAATATTTGTAGCTTGTTGATTTATTGTCACTTTTGTGGGTTTGTCTCTCTTGTTCAAAGTTAATTAGGCTAACATAACTTTCTGATTATTACCTGAGATTAATACATTGATTTTGCAAACATTCATTATCATCAAGGCTCATCAAGGCTTTCAGTTATAGGCAACTGGACATCTAAAAAGCTTCATCAGCATGGGATGCTAATTATGTTAATGAGTGATTCAAGTGACCCACTGTTACAGTACATATAATGAAGGGGGTGTGGTGGATGAAAAGTGAAGCGCCTTCAAGTTACAAAAAGTCTTACCTGAATACCTTGACTTTTTTCATCATTCTACTTTGTAAAAAAAAAAAATCTGCTTCCTTCTGCTTGTGATTCTTAGTAAACGGGTTGGGTTAATGCATAGTTCATATAACCTGAGGTCTACAGTATATACAAAGTATGGCTTTCATTTGGGAAATGACTGTACTTGTGGTGATTACAATATACAGCTTTAATGGCTGCAGATTTGAACAAAATACTCCTTTGGAATGCATCTTCTTTTCCCTGCACTAAAAATCCATGATTTGCAGGCAACTAGCATACACACAGAGAGACATCATATTAATGGTAGATGACAGACGTGCTTATCCTCACACATGCCCCATAGATC
>JAGFZM010002173.1:69375-80585 GCA_017657215.1 Limnothrissa miodon
CACTTTTACGTTTCTTCTCTCTTCTGTTCTCCCTCTCTTCATTTCCCTCCCTTTCCTCTGTCTCTAAATGTGCGCATTGCTGTGCTGAAGGACTGCCTGTTTCACTTATCTTTACTGTGTTCTTCACTGACGTCATCCTTTTGCATACAGTCTTTGCAACTCCCCAACCCCCTCACTACCTAACCAATACCCCCCCCCCCCTCACACACACACACACACACACACACACACATACATACATACATAGATACATATATTGATAAACCAGAGAAATAGTCACTCTGAATAGTAGTGTAAATTCAGTTCAGTTCAGGTTTTTATTTGTGACATTAATAGAACTTATTGTTCTACAGGGGCCATTACGCATAAACTAATGTGAGGGGACCAACTGGACTGGAGGTAGAAGAAACTGAATAAATAAACTATAAGCAAGTATAGAACAGCCTTTGAGCATGCTGGTGCTTTCTTGATGACTGCTTTGGCAAGGTTACAGTGTCAAAGCCATGCATCTGATTCTCAGACTCTACCAACCGAGCATGATGGCTGATGCACACAGTTGTTTATGTTATTGGTGTTGACAGGAACACAGTGCTGGATTACGCTGATGTCAGGTTGATTACTTGAGATGAAAATGCATTAATCGCTGCAAGAGTTGCCCATTCACCCATAACAATAACGGAAAGTCATTGTTGGTTGGTAGTCATCCTTTTAGTGCTTAAAGCATTTGTAGTGCAGTATGTAATTGGGACATTATGTAATTTCTTTCTCCCCATTACTCCTGCAGGTCAGTAATAGCATGTACTGTACTGGTCCCATCACTCAACCCCAGTGACTTCTGCTTACACTTGCTCTTCACAGAAATTGTGGTGGATGGGAAAGCTGGAATGAGGCATTTTTGGAGCTGGAATCACGCTTCAGCCATGGTGCCACAGGTCATCACCAACTTATGGAGGCCTAGACCATGGAAGAGTTTCTTTGATATGAAGTAGAAAAAGGACCCTCCAGGTGTATGAAGAGTAGTTGTGAATTCCTTACAGAATTTTGCTGTTTGGAAGCCTTAGACAATTTATTTATTTCTGCGTCAGATGTGTCATAGCGAAAAATACACACATCTTGCTATGAGGGTTTAATGGAACATCGTGGTGGCTTCAGGGACTGTGGCAGTAATAAGGTTTCTTCCATTGTTGAAATTTTATGAGAAGAGCTGCCATTAGTAGAGACCTGTGGTTTTTATGTCTAATTTGGAGTCCAATAAAAAGATTTTATTGTTGTGCAGTACTGTTTCTTTGTAAAGTACTGTCAGGAAATGCACTTCTAATGAAATATTTAGCAGATCTGAAGTCTTCAAAGCACATTTAGCTTCCAAACTTCAGAGAATTTCTGAATTAGTTGATAATGAGTCGTCATTGATTTTGTTGATTTAATGGCCCTGTCTTAGTCGGTACGTTTACAGTACATGCATGAAGAATTGCCCGATTAAAATCAAATATTTAAAATGCATGTATACACTCTGTAACATTAACATATGTCAGAGGTGCAGTCCCAATCCAGTAAATGGCAACTGAACACTCACAGTCTCACAAACTCAATGACTTAAGTCTGTCAGAATTCATGGCTTAATCCTTAGTGTTGCATTTGAGATTGGATGGTTTTTCGGCACTGGTGGTTTACAGCCAGTCAGCTGCCTTTAAACTAGCCCATAATTGGCTGAAAATTAATCTATATGGGCCGGTCAGTTCATGAGTGAAGTACTAGTGTAAATCTGTATGTGGCCTTATTACATTATGAGATTAGCATTTTGCATGCTATGGATGGACTTTTCTGACACTTAAGTGCTGAGTCAGAGAATGAGATATTGACGCCCATCTGACTTGCCAAAGGATTTTTTTTTGCTTCAGTCTTTTAACTATCATATCCATCACTTTTGTCCTGAAGAAAGATCATTGATTTCAGCAAGCTGTTTCTTAAGTACAACAATGTATAAAGACACACACACACACATACTGTATATATATAGATATATATATATATATCTACACACAAACTTCTTTTGTCAGCTAACAGTAGCCCTTAGCCCCTATTCGTGTTGTTTTTTTTTCTGTTTTGCGTTTGATTTCTTCTCATGACAAATGCATTTTAATTTTCCATCAGCACAATCTCCACAGAAAATTTCATTTGTTTTTTTCGTCTCTCTACTTTTGTTCATATGGCTTTGTTGCTTGTGCTGTCATTGTGATGACGCGGTGGAGACTGGGAGGAGTAGGGTGGGTCAGGGAGGGGATGAGGAGGGCAGCTAATTCAGAGGAAATGAACAGATCCATCACGTATCCAAACACAAACACAGAGATGTTACCCTCACACCTAGACATACACACACACATACACCACCCACTCTCTCTCTCTCTCTCTCTCTTACACACACACACACACAATTTGTTTCTCCCTGTCTTACTCACAAACACAAGAAAACTCACTCACATTCATAGATATTGCTTGCACACACACACACACACACACACACACAGACACACACAAAGAAGGAACGATCTATCAATGAGCACACAGGCCCAGTAGTTTTGTTGTTGATTTGTTTTCTACAGGTGTAATTGTGGATGGTGGCAGCAAGCAGACATGAAATATATAAAAATGATTCATCCACCGGGATGTTTGGAACAGCAGGCACTGAACATTAATGACTCGGTAAAAATGTCTTTCGTTGTCTCATTAGAAAGGCTGATGGGTTGCCTCCCAATGAAAGGGAACAAGAGACAAACAGATAAGAAAGGCAGAGAAAGGAAGTGAGAGGAAAAAAATGAAGAAAAGTAAAAAAAAAAAAAAGGGAAAGTGAGAGTTGGGGGGGAACATGAAAAAGAAGTAGACAGGCAGGATTGATGAAATAGATGGCTGTGTGTGTGTGTGTGTTTGATGTCAGGCGGACCAGAGAGAGGATTCAGATCACATTCCTCAGACATTACTCTGTCTCTCAGGCCAGAGACTATGCATTTAAAAGCAGGCAGCTCATCCAGAACAAGAGCATCCACTGCAGCCAGAGGGGGTCACAGAGAAGCCATGGGCACCAGGGCTCCTGACGTCAAAGCCCAGTACACTCAACAACCAAGTGTGCATCAGTCTCTGTCTCTATTTCCCTATTCCTCTCTTTTTCTGTACTCCACTTTTTTCCTCACAATGGAGTCCTTTCCATCTTACTTTAGATAATGCGCTGCTGCATGGGGAGTATTTTTTCTTTCTCTCGCCTTGTGCTCTTGTTTTGTGTATTTGTTGTGTTAGGTGCTGTTGTGTTTTTTCTTTTTCTCTCTATCTCTCTCTCTTGTGGAAAACAAATCTGATGGCACACCCAAAGCCCCTCCGAGAGCCGTTTCACAGCGTCTAGCTAAGAGAGTGGCGCTCTGATCTCCACAGGATAATTCCTGGCCCAAATGGCTTCCATTTCATCCAGGCCACTCGCTGATACCTTGGTGAGGTTGTCACCTTGTGAAAGATAAAGAGATAGATGTGTTCAGATTTTTCCTTTTGTCCTTCTCGCAGGATTGTTGTTTGTTTCATAAACAAACCAAAAGCACAGGCAGCAAATGGTCTATGAGTCATATCCCCAGGTGGCCAAAAGTGAAAGATGACAATTTCCTTGATTTCCAGAGGGCAGTGGGGCTTACAAAGCCTAGCCTAAGTGAAAGCGAGATGTGATAAAGGACAAATCTAATGGTCGGCCCAGTGTGGCCACTTACATGCATCCACACTCTTTTCTACAATCCCCACAGCAGCACTTCTTCTCTTCCTCCACAGCAATCCAACTCAGTTGCTAATGACAGAAACAGAGAGAGGCACTCACTAAAAAGTGAGATTTTCTCTAACCGTAATATACAAAGTAAATATACTCATTGTTCTCAATCACTCTCTATATATATTTCTCTCATGCACACACACACACCGCCATTTCTACTTTCTCTATCCTCTAAGAAGCAATTTCAGAATATTCTAGAATGTTGCCGTGTCACTCAGGCATCACTGGCTTATGTGATTAATTACCATCAGTGGGTAATGAGTGGAGAAAGTCTCTCTCTCTCTCTCTCTCTCTCTCTCTCTCTCTCTCTCTCTCTCTCTTACACACACACACACACACACACACACACACATACCCTTTATCCCAGTGGTGTTTGTCTCTATCTTTCTCTGTGAACTCTGATCTATAGGCTTACCCAATTCCAGCATCCCAAAGGTTAGGCTACAGTATGCCATTCCCGCCTCCCACTGCTTCATGCTCAGTCATGAATCCTGTTATCACATCATGAGTAATGGGCATGTGCACACTCAAACACACACACATACACACACACACACACACTTCCACTTAAACACGCACATTATTCTATGACTCATTTAACCTCAGATATGGCAGAACTCTGATTTGTGACCATCACACACTCTCTCTCTCTTTTGAACGGCATGGTGAAAAATATACCTGTCACTGGCTCCTCTGGTGTTTTACCTCTACTCCCTTCACAGTTTTTTGTCTCTGTGGTTCTTTCTGTAGCTCCTTCTTCTGCCACTCTAGCTTTCATTCTTTCAACCCGTATGCTCTCATCTCCTTTCTTTCTCCTGCTGCTAAAGGTTATCCTTCTCGCCTCATTCTCCTCACACTCAACCACTCTTATTCTCCAGCAGTCTCTCACTCACTCATTTTTTACACTCTTCTTTCAGCTCATTCTCCCTCTCCCTGTCTTTGTCAGGCCTGCTGAGTAGTTCGGAAAGGTTAACAGGCTCCCATTAGGGTCTAATAGAGCGAGTCATGACTCCTTATGTAAGACATGTGGGGAGACAGAGGGCTAACCGAATCCCAGCAGGCAAGTTAGCGCTGCGCTTCGCACACCTTTTCACTGATTGTAGAAAAGGCGAAACAAAAAGAAAGAATCGGGATGGATGGCAGAGAGAATGAAAGAAAGAAAGGCGAAGAAAAGAAATCACACCTTTTGCTGATGTGAAGTGCTTAGTGAGATTTCCTATCCAGTACGAAGAAAACAAAATCCTTCACCAGCATCACTGATATGAGTACCTCTTGGTTGTCTCAGGTTTAGGATTGTCTCAATCTAATGAGGAAAATGTTTGATCTTCACTAGTTCATGCTCCAAAATCCCCCTAGCAATCATAAACACATCCTACCTTTTTTACTTACATACACACAGACACACACACACACACACACACCTCGGTGGAACCTCTGCCTAAACACGCAGTGAATCTGCTCTCCCCACTTTCTTGAATTTGCCCTTGGGGATCAATAAAGTATATATCTATCTCTCTGTCTATCTACACACACACACATACACAAACATACACAGACACAGAAAACAGCCACATACGTCACGGCCATGGCCTTACTCTCCACTATAAGTTCAACAACTTACAGTTATCCACATTTCCACACTCACAACAAAACTAGCATGCCCCTCGCCATCCAACAAACATAACACTACCCCCCACCTAGCACTACATCCCCAGCTAGCTCCTTCCCCACAACCACACAGCACACTGTCCTCTCCAACACTGCGCTACCATTACATACAACAGTACACATCCACCTCACACAAATCAACAGTAAGCCTCCTCCCCACATACACAGCCCATTCAGTCTAGCACTCACCATCTAGTCTCTTCTACATAGAGCACAATGACTTTTACCATTACTAGAATGCCCTTCCATGCCCCCACATGCATACAGGATACTGCATCATCGGTTAGCTTTTTTTCTCTCATTAACAGCACACCACGTCCCTTGCTGTCAGAGTGTGTCCTCCCACCCACATACACGCTGTACACTGGCCAATACCCCTACAGTAATTACATTAGTGACAGGTCCTCCACCCCTTCACTCCCTTTCCCCACATGATCTCTGGCAGTTGGGTTGGCCCCTTGAGTTGTGGTTCTGCCCAAGGTTTCTTCCTTAGTAGGGAATTTTTCCTTGCCCCTGTTGATCTTGGGTGCTCCTTGTTAATGTGTGGAAGTATAGTGCTAATTGCATAGCCAGGGGAAAAGGAGAGATGGTCAGAACAGAGGGGATTAATGAAGGAGAGGACAGCACTGAGCATTATCATCTTACTCATTTACACATAAAGACATACACGCACACACACACAAACTCCCATGTGCACAGTTAAATACAGTATAAACTATTTGCATGCACGCAAGCACACACAGACACACACACACAACAGCCCTGCTCTGTCCACAGCATGCACTCAGTCTAACATGCACACAAACCCAATAACACACACACACAAACAGTTGCAGAGAGCACACCTCTGACTGTTTATAGACGTCACTCCGATTCCCATGATCTCCTCTTCTCTCTTTCATGTCCCCATTGTTAGAAAAGCCCTTTTATGCCAGCATTCCAGGGGAATAGGACTCAAAGGAATCATTGAATAGTTAAGTTAAGTCACTTTATTGTCAATTTCTCTACATATACTGGACATACAGAGGAATCGAAAGTACAGTGATGCACACGGTCAGGAGAGCCAGAGGCTGCTGCAAATCCACACGCCGCCTACCCATTCACACAGTCATACACCAGTGGAGGGGATTACCATGCAAGGCTCCGGCCTGCCACCAGGAGCAATTTGGGGTTCAGTGTCTTGCTCAAGGACACTTCGATGGTGTCAGGTAGAGTGGGGTTTGAACCTGCAACCTTGCGGTCACCGAACAGCTCCTCTACCACCTGTGCCACCACCGCCCCATAATAAGGCAAACACCAAATAAAACACTCAAAGCAGCAGCAATAACAACTAAACAAAACAGGTATCTTTGTAAAATGATTAAAGTACAAATGGACCAAAAAGGACTGTCCCACTGGGATAATCTGTCCATCCAGAGAAGTGGGGTGGAAAGAGGGGGGAGTAAGGAATGGGAGACACCATTTCAAACAGATCAGTCTCACGGTTGGGCCTTGATGCTGTTAACTTTCCCAGTTCCCAGCCTTTCCCGTTTGATGAAGCTGTGCATTGAGGGGGTGGGAGTGAGAGAAAGGAAAGGAGAGCATACCTCTTCTATCTCCCTTCACTTCTTTCTCATCTATTCTCTTTGTTCACAAGGCTCTCCTGCTTTCATCCTCAAAAGGCCTTAAATGGGCTTGTTTTGTGGTTGCAGGCTGTCTGCCGTGTAAGTGTCGGAAGATTGACATTAATCTCCCAGCATGGCCAGCCGACGGAAAGGCCTGGGGTCTCTCTGAAGCACGAATCTTATCAGGGAGTCGGGAGAACAGCATGATCCAGTAGGAGCCATTTTTTTAATATAACTGAAGCACTGAAACTGACGCCCAGGACAAAACATTGCCACGAACACTGGCATTCGTGACAGTCAGTGTGCACTTGGGTGTGTATGCAGTATGTGTGTGCGAATGCTTGTGTGTGTTAGATTGTGCTTTTTATTGCTGAAGGAGTTTTAAAAGTTTTAAAAGGTGATTCTTCACAACCATATCTGCAGTGTGTTTTTGTGCAGACTCATGGATTTGTATGAGTTCAGCGTTATTCTACCTTCACAGGTTCCAAAGTAATGATTTTTCAATGGGAATGAATTTTCAAAGGGAAAATGCAAGGTTATGGAGAATTGAGGACTCAGCTCTCTTTCTCACATTAACACACACTCAACCTCAAAAACACACACACACACACTCACACACACAGACACACACACACGCACACAGGAAGAATACAAATATGGTTCTAAATAAATAAAACCTGCACAAGTAATTAATTTATTAATTAAATAAGTGAGAACAGCTGAGAGGGTAGTTGGCGGACCACTCCCTTCCCTGCAAGACATCTACACCACCCGCCTCACCCGCAAAGCCACCCCGCACACTGTCTGTTCAGCCTCCTGCCCTCTGGTAAGAGATACAGAAGTCTCCGCTCCCGCACCACCAGGCTCGCCAACAGCTCTATCCACCAGGCTGTGAGACTGCTGAACTCTCTCCCCTACCGGCTCCCAGCCAGCGGAACCACCAGACTGGCAGGAGTATAGGAAGACAGATTGAACTCTACCCCCTTCTCACCCCCAACCCACACACACTCCCCAGCAAGGAACAAATACTCTGGACCCCCACCACACACACTCCCCAACAAGGAAACAAACACTCTGAACCAAGAACCAAAAACAACACTCTGGACTGAAAAATAACTACCTCTGCATTGCAAATTGCACACACCTGCTGTTATATATCCAAGTATTCTTTTTTTTACCACTATTTATATTACTACTACTGCTGCTACAATCTTGTGTTGCACTAAGACAACAAACCAATGCTGCCGGAACACTTACTTTATGTTATGTCTTGTCTTATATATACTGTATGTTTACCTAAGTATAATGCCTTAAGCCTACTTGCACTTTTTTTTTTACTTAACATTACCTTATTGTTTAGAATTGTTTTTTTGTTGTGCATCTGCACTTTAGTCAACGTCTACGCATGGGACAAGTGTGAAACGCAATTTCGATTCCTTTGTATGTCAAGTACATGTGAAGAAATTGACAAATAAAACTGACTTGACTTGACTTGACTAATTAAAATAAATTGGTTTTGATTAAGTGATTTCTGTCAGAGATGTAGTGATGGCAGAGAAAGATGACAGAACTAAGTGATGTAGTTCTGTCAGAGAAAGAGTATATGGTGAGATACTGATTTTGTGCTGTAACATAAATTCATATTGTTTATTTATTTGATATTAACCTCTATAGTCTCCATTTCATCCTTTAGAGTTTGATTTTGGATAGATTACTTTATGTTTGCTAGCATTCCAGCTTATCTTAAGTAAGTGACACTGGCCTTAAAGTAATTGGTTTTCTTTCTCCACCGAAACTATTTGGCAACATTGCAACTGGAATGGTTCAGAATTTCTCTGTTAGTTCTTTGACCTTTATCTGTCAACAGCTGATCTGAAATGGGACCACATAACAAACAGAACAAATTGATTCAGTTTGGCCACTGGAAGGCAAAGAGGGTAATGTTCCATCTTCTCTATCATGAGAAATGCATCATGACAAGCAGACAGACACAAATAGAAGTTTAGGCTTGTAGGGGCCTGAGACTGGTTGAGAATAGAACTCAGGTCTCCAGATTAACAACATGATTCCTTTTAGGATTAATGATTGATTTGAACTTGACATGATTTGTTATCTTCCTTTGAAAGTTGCTTTGGATAAAAGTGTCTGCTAAATGTGAATGTAAATAAATGTGAATGTAAATAATTTGTTATTTTGTTACAGTAAATGAGTTTACCCAGGTGGCACAGAGTGCATATCAGCACAATCAAATGAAGTGAGATGCTGAGTACACGTATTTTAGCCTGGTGGTAATTGTAGTCCACAAAGTTAATTTTAAAGTTAAGATCACAAAGAGGAAAAATGCCCTCAAGGCTGTTGCTTCACTGCTAAAAAAATAAATAAGTAAAAGTGAGCAAGTCAAGGTTATGTGGTGATATCTAATGTGTGGTGCGCAACACCTTATAATCCAAATGCAATGCTATCAGAAAATCCTCCAAATTGAGGGCAACACCAGACATCTCAACCAAGCTCCTTTTCAAGCAATGCAGCTTACACATTTCATGGGTAAAAATACATTTTAACATGTAGGACCCTTTCAGCTCTGCAACAATAAGTGATCATGCCCTTCATTTAGACAATGACAGGAAGCCACATCTATTTCACAATATACGTGTTGCATGTGAAGAATGATGAAAGTAATGTCTTTTCAATCGTATTGAAAGGAATTGAATTTAAATGACAATGCATCTAACCATCAAGTTAGTGGATAATGATTGCTGTCTATTAGTAGGCTTTCTGTTATTAGTGTTATTAGGTGGAAGCTTCTCTATAGTAAGGCAATGTGAATAGGTATTGTCAGAGTGGTGAATAAATATATGCAGAGTTGTGTTGGTAATTTTCTCTTTCTGCATGGGAACCGTCATATGCATGAATTACGAATGCACAGCGCCAACAAATGACCCCTTGAGCCCTACCCACCACTGCTCACAGATTCACAATATGTATCTGCAAGTTGTGCACAGATGTGTGTGTGTGTGTGTGTGTGTGTGTGTGTGTGTTTGTGTGCGTGGGGGGGAGGGGATTTGTGGTTGGGAGTATTTGGTGGTTAACACATGCAATCTGTTAACCAATGCAATTTAATACTGTACACTTCTGTCAAGTAATCCCCCCATATGATGATGAGCAGCAATGCAGCAGAACCCTGATATCCACAATGCAGCCATAACTGAAAAATCCATTTCCTTAGTGGTGTGATGGAACCATAGGAATGAGCAGCTTGTGTGTGTGTGTGTGTGTGTGTGCGTGCATTTCATTTTTGATAAATGGTATTTGAACTGCATTTATATCATCTTCCTCTAAAGCGCTTTACAATGTGCCACACAGCCTCTAGGAGGATCGCTAAAGCCAGGTTCATGGTTCTCTATTGACTCAAATATACTGTATTGCAATGAATATACTCCACTACAATGAATACTGTAGCCTTGATACCCCTCTTCTCTCCCTCTACCCCTCTACTCTTCCTTGCTCTCACCATTATCTCCATCTTCTGTTTTCTCCTCTCTTCTAATCTTTTTCTTCCTCTTAACCCCACTTTCTACCTGTATCTCTTGTCTTCACTCTCTTCTCTTCTTCACTCTCTTCTGGTCAGTGTGCTTCCTTCTCATGTACAGGACTCCCTCAAGAATCTCTACACAGCTGTTTGTCCTGTTGACTCAGGTTAGGACCTTCACCCTAACAATGAAGGACAGCCATCAGTGAAACATGACAGCATGCACAGAGACTCAAGAAAGGCTGACTTACTGCATGAGTAAGAAGACAGTGTCTTCCCATCCTTAGGGAACCTTTCAAATTTGCAGCCAGTCAGCACTTGTTCCAGTGCGCAGCCAATGGAGCTATTGGCCTCTCTGCTGCACACGCTGAGGAATGAGAATTAGTCTTGTTGCATGTGACCGTTTGCCTCTCACTAGGCCTCAATACAATTCCTTCTACTTTTCTTTAATCCAACGTGCTTTGTGCATTTTTCAAAGCCTTTCTTCTTGAGGAGTCAGCACTATTGAAATCACCTGAAGCCTTAAGTGGATTATCGTATCGTAGAATCTATTACTTTCACAACAGAGATCAGCAGTGTGTGTCACCTATACAGTATGTCACATACACAC
>JAGFZM010002173.1:86259-98455 GCA_017657215.1 Limnothrissa miodon
CACTCACGCATCACCTACCGAGTGTTTTTTCTATTTTTTTTTTTATACACCCGCCCCCCCCCCCCCCCCCCCCCATATCTAATTTACCAGAGACACCAGAGCTTCTCCAAACAAAAATTGGCCTCTAAATAAATCAGAGTGCTCATCCAGCCCTGCCAAGGAAATCACCCCTGTAAATTTCATCTGTGTTTCTAACACAGGTTTAGCCATTTGTTATACAAATACTCTTTTTTATTTAGGTATGGCATTTTAGGATGGACACACAAAGGCTAAAAAGCAGAAGGTGTCATGTCTTTTTGATATTTGCCAAACAGTCATTTGTTCATTGTGTTCATAGAGGGTGACATCAGTGATGTGAGAAGAAAGCAACTATACATGTTTAAGTGGTAGATGGCAATTTTGGGGGTGGGGTGTTAAAAACCTTTCAATTCTAAAATATTTTTTCTTTTGTCAATTTTCTGAAAGGTTTTCAAGAAGGTTATATTTTTCTCGGCTAACTACAAAAAGCAGACACAGCACAATACAACATTTTGAAGTCACTGGGCCTTCACATTATGTTTGAACACTTTACCATTATAAGTGAAACAGACAGGATGTTTTGAGAATTATCACACCAACACACGTGATTTTCCATGCTTGGAGTCTGCACATGATACATTGCAAATTGATAATTCACTTCACAAAGAGCTAGTGTTAATCACCTCAGTGTTATTCTGAAGCGGAATTAAAATAGCTCTCTGCTTTCTGACTCCTTTCATCTCCACTCAGCCCCACTCCATATTTTTAACAATAGGAATGTGTTTTTATTATTTTGTTTTTCAGACTTGTTTTCATTTGTTGTGTTTTATGTAAGGGCATGTGTGTGCACCAGTGAGTGTGTGTGTGTGTGTGTGTGTGTGTGTGTGTGTGTGTGTGTGTGTGTTTGCAGTGTTGGGAAGTCATAAAAATATGTATATATGTGTATATGTTAGATTACCTAAATATATGTTATTAAATTACTTTCAGTAAATAGTCAGGATTTTCATATGATTTGATATTAAATCATGGCTAATGTTACTTTTGTTTTACCCTTTTTTAGTTACACTACTATTACATTTTTGATCACATTACATTTTTAAAAACTGTGTGTGTGTGCAGTATGAATCTATGAGTGTTGTGTACGAGAGAAGAAAAAAATGATAGTGAGAGTTTTTGAATCAGAGGCACCATGGTAACTAGTGCAGGTCTGGTTTGAAGGAGAGTCACATGGCTCTGGGTCTGCTGATTGCGCTCTTACAATTTTTTTTATAGGACTGTGGGGCTTAAGTATTACCCATATATTTAACGTGTGACAGACCACCATCCTGCCTTCTCAGGGGGACAATAGGGGTACTGTCTAAGGGCACAGGATTATTTTTTTAAAAAATATTGTATATCATCTTGCAAGATAATTTCATATATGGACTTGCCTTTACTAGGACAAATACAGGAAATATGACAGTACTTTATATTACATGCAGTTGTTTTTTACTCACACAAGGGGAACATGTTTGATTAGACTTTTTGCAATATTGTAAGCTAAGTCTTCCTGCCTTTAAGTGTGGTATTATGCATATTATTGAAATTATGCATATTATACTGTAAAAGTTTTATTTCAATGCATCCAACCCTGACAAATGTTAGCATTCAGATTGACGACATGGGGTAAAAAATGCTAACCAAATTCTCCCATTACTGTTAGTGTGGCCTTAAAGCTACTACTATTAAAGCTGACCAGATTAAATAATTGATAAAGTTTTAATGCACACACACTACATATTTTCACCAAGCAATTCCAAACTAATTTGAGTTTCATGTATTTTACTGTAATCATCAGTCACATAATGAAGAGTTTTTTTTTTGTTGAAGCCTAAAGTCTGCCGCCTGCATGCACAGATTAATGCGGCAAGCAGTTGTTTTTGATACCCATGCGCTCTCCCTCGCCTCCCAGATACCTGATAGATTATGTGAAACTCACAGATTACAATGCCAGCCTGGTTGATACAATTGGTTCAGTGAAGGATGGTGGAACTATCTGAAGGAGAGATCAATATATCTGTGAACACGCACACATACACACCCAAAGTGAGTAAAAGCAGAGCAAGAGACACAAATGTTCCATTAGTTCCATATTCCTTTTTCATAAGGAGAAAGGGGAATCCCCCTTTTATGAAGATCAGAGTCATACACTCATACGCTGACACCAAATTGAAAAATTTATAATGTGACCTAATGCACGGAAAGTTTTATGGCTTTCAACAAGTGAGCTTGCCATAGTTTTGAGACCAAACGCTGCAATGGCTTGTTGAGCAAGTATGGCAATAGATTGGGGCTATAGACAAGCCATGGGATGTCACAAGCTAGCAGTCTCTCTGTGCGCTGTCTGTATACTGGCCTTGCTGCTGTGCCCCTTATCAGGCATCATGAAGCCACAGAACAGCAATGATAACTAGTGCATCCAATGCCCTGCCATGAATGCCTATTTTTGCAGTGTGTGTGTGTGACTGTGTGTGTCTGAATTTATTTTCAATTCAATTTAGTTCAATTGAGTTATAATTTAGTTCAATTGATTTATATTTTTGATTTACAATAGAATTGCCGCTTTACAGACATCAGCAAGGATCACCCAAAAGCAACCCAAGCGCAACAGGGGCAAAGAAAAACTTCTTTATTCTGGATCCATGATTCAAGGGGCCAACTCAAGGGTCGGGCAGGAAAAGCACATACAGTAGTTACCAACCTAGCCTACAGTCCATGGAAGCAAATGAGTTAAGTACAGTACGGTGCATGGCAAATCAACACCACTGCAGGGATGGTCGGTGGATGCCATGCCCCATGTCTAGTCTTACCCTGCAGCATCACTTACTATCCGGAGAAGTAAACAGAAAAGTTTTAAGTTGGACTTTAAGGTATTGAGAGTTCGCTTGTCAAATGTTGAGGTGGGGTGGGGGATTATCTCACAAGAAAGTCACATGGTGACAAAAAGCTTTTCCGTTATTTCGATATTCTTGGAGTAACAAGGAGACTGGCAGTCTGGGATCTTAGGGTTCCAGGAGGGTAGTAAGTCTTATATGATAGAGCAAGGGCTTTATTTATTCTGGTCCCATATGTGGCGATAGCATCGTCTGCTGTCTGAGAGCCCTCCCTCCCCTTAGCCTCATGTACATTCCTGCTGTCATGACGCTATTATGTCTCACAAACCACTGGCCTATAATGTAAGACATTGTCGGATCCTGAATACCGAACTCCTGAACCACTGCCCCTCAGGATGATTAGGGGAATTTGCTGCCCCCTGGCCCACAGAGGTGTTTGAAAACATTCCGTGTGTGAAATCCAAGGCAATGGAGGCAAAGCCATGCTGCCATGTGAGCTCAAGACCATTCTAATTCACACACACACACACACACACACACACACAAACACACACATTCCAGACATTACATTCCACACGTGGTTTTCAAACACAACTGAACAGCAGACAGTAGGTTTTAAAGGGTGATCTAAAGGTGATTTAATTAAGATGTCATATGCTTTGAATCTATGTGCGTGTGTGTGGTGAGCAGTGACGATTCCATTAAAAAAGGTCCTTAGTAAGTTCTGTATCTCTTACAAGGCTAATAAATAACATTAATAGCTTGGGCTGTACGTATTAATTCTTTCTCTCAGAGGTACTGCAATGCAGTCTTTTCAACTTGGCTTTCCCCCTTTTTCTTTCAGATTATTTCCTGTTTCGAAGAAGCAATTAGAAACTAAAGTAATATGGATATCCATTTACAATTTTAGGATTGTTTTCACTCACAAAAAATTGCAAATATAACAACACTGGAGAAGCAATATCAGCATCAAGGAAATGAACAGAGATGTTAATTCTGCTAATTGTATGTCTGAAATCTCAAAAATCATAGCTAATCAAATAAAGCCTTTTTTTAAGTTTAAAGTGACAAAATAGCCATAGTGAGGCCTTTGTTTTTTAAAAGTTTTGCTTTAAGGCTTAGTCATTATTGCTTTTTCATGACAGAGTGTGACCTTTTTCTTAGATATTCAATTTTTCAGCTGTGTATTTATCTAAAGCACAGACTGCTTCAGGGTGGTGACGGAAAGTATACAGGGATGGAAGATGGGTTAAAGAAAGAAAAATATTATTGGTTCTTTGGCCCTTGCTCTCTGCCTTAGCGTCACTCACCCGCAACGGTCATAACTCCTCAAGTTATGTGAGATTTTATATAGGCCAGGCTTACTCATAGGCACTGCTAATGAAAGGCCTACCTTTGGCCATTAGCTGAGCTCAGCTTCTCTTTTTATGCCCCACCACATTTACATGAAGAGCGCTGATTAGTTAGAGAGATGCAGATTTCATATGTGTTAGAAGTGAAGACCTGCTGCAGGATTAGCAGGTTTCAGCAAAATACATAACAGATAAATATTTTAATAATATACCAAAATACCATGATTCACGCCTGAACACCCACCCATTGATGGGCGTATTATTTAGTTTGATCTAAACCCCCAACAAAGCAGTGGACAACCATGAAAAATACAAGGATTGACAGAGCGAGTTTCCTAGTCTCCGTTTAAAAGAATGGAAGGCAAATGTGTTTTTCAATCCATGTGAGTGTGTGTGAGTTTGGTGAACTGACTTTGCTGTCATAACTGATGTTCCCCCTATCTGGAATCTCAGTTTTAATATTCACCCCAGATGGCACATCGGCATGAGAAAACATTTTAGCCCACCATTTACCAACCCAGTAACCACAGCAAGGTCATAATGACCTCAGAACTTTTTTGAGAGACAGATCAGTGTGTGTGTGTGTGTCTGTGTGTGTGTGTGTGTGTGTGTGTGTGTGTGTGTGTGTGTGTTTGTACTTCATGGATTTACTGATATTGTTTTCATTCTTGCCATAATGAGAGGAATGTTTAACTTGACTTTGACTTGGACCAGTCCGAAAGGCGATTACTTAATTTACATTTATGCATTTAGCAGACGCTTTTATCCAAGGCGACTTACAAAACGAGGATAACAATCAAGCTACATAGCAGAAACCTTAAGGAGCATAGTGCTAGGGGATAGTGCTTCAGTTCATTTTAAATCATTTAAAAAACCTTTGAAGACTGTGTGTGTTTGAGTGTGTGTTTGTTTCTGTGTGTGTGTCTGCCTGGCTTTGTGTATTCAAAATTTGATCTCAGAGGGAAATAATTTATTTGCCTTGTGGCCTTGGTTCTATGAAAAGTTTATATCTGCACTCTGCAAATGTATTGAGATCAGTCAGAGTGCTCACAACACAGCTGCATTTTACTAGCCATACATTTATAAATATCATATTGATACCAGAAAATATCATATTGCTTTCTATAGATTCTAGATAATGCTATTTTTGTCACTAACATGTTCTCTCTTACTGAGTCTTTCAAATATATGTGAATTGATAAATTCAAATTGATATTTTTAATATTTTTTTTTAAATAAATCTATAAATTTTCCCTTTTTTCATTCTCTTTGTCTGTCTCAGTGTAAATACGGCACTATATCTGCAGGTTCATATGACTGCATCAATGCTGGTGTATTTTTAAAAAAGGTGAGAGGTTGGTAGGATGACCTTGTTTCCAACACGCTTTGCAACCACTATCACGTGAAGGAACTAGATCAATTCATCTTTCATTCTTTATTTCACCGGCCGATGCTCCACAATGCCCCATCCAGTCGGCAGGGATCATGTGAATCCTCTGGCTGCCAGTGGTGTATTGCTTTTACAATGGGCCCTTCTTTTAATGCGCTTTAATGGTGTCACAAAAATAAGTCTGAGAGGCTTGACCGAAGCCACGAGTGTGGGGGAGAGGAGTGGCGGAGAGGGCTGCTCAGAATGTGCCACTGCCCCCGTTGAGTGCCAATGGGACTATGTTAGCAAGAGGGAAACAAATTCTATTTCAGGCCAAAGTTGATTTTCCTCCCACCATTTTGTGTTATTTATCCTCTTATCTTGCTCTATTTTCTGATCTTTTCTGTCTCCGCTACATGGCCTTTGCTCTTGCTCAGTGTTTCGTTGTGCAGTTACAGAAATGGTGGAGAACAAAATTTGGGTTTCCAATTCTACACAGTCCAGTGTACAGCATAAAGCAATCTTCAGTAGCAGCAGAAATGTTGGCAGTGGAGTGTTAGAGTGCCCTATTGAACAGCAGCTTGATTTGTTGAAGGAACTCCAATGAATACTCCACTGACCTTCATATTGCGAGAGCAGTTAATTTGGTCCAGTAGCAACTTGTAAAGCCAGTAAACCTTATTTGCAAAATGTCCCACAATAGCCTTTTTTGTCAACTAAGCAGCAATCAAAGACATATTTAGAGCCCGCAGGATGTAAATCTAACACACCCATCCCTCACTATTTCACTCATTGACATCACTTGCTGATTCGTTCAACTTTGAATGAATTTCAACTTTGAACAAATGTCGCAATTACAAATAAAAATTCAGGATATTGTTGGTGAACACTGTTCCCTAGAGGTACAGTATGTCATGTTTGCCAAATGTCTCTGGTTTTGAAAGTAGATTTTAATAGATGAGACCGTTTCATACCCTTTACAAAAAAAGTGAACTGAACTATTTGTGCATTAAAACAAATGACAAGAATTGCAAGCTAAGTAAACGTACCTGTATAGCACAGGTTCCGACATACTAAAGTAATTCTCTGTAAAGGAGCAGGAGCAAACACCTGAAAAATCCACAAGCGACAAAAGCAATAGGAGTTTCAGTGACAAAGCAACGGGCCAGGGATATGCTGATCAATACACACTTTAAGTGTTCAGGTTCCATCGCTCGTCCTTTAATCTGATTTATGGAGCGTGGCATAGACCCTCTGGCTGCCGCAGCTGTGTCAGGGATACAGAATGCCCACAAAGAGGGGTGGGGGCCTCTGGGTGGATTCTGTTCTCTATAGGTGTGTTGGGGTCTGACACATTGACAAACAGTGGGAAAAAAGGGGGTTGAATCAACTATTGGCTGGAAGGATTTCTCAAGGGCTTACTCTGGATCTATGTTTTCTTAGCCGTGGGAGAGAGGATTAACTAGACTAGCCAGTTTGCATTGATGGAGACATCTATGGTGTTAGTTTCACACACACTCTCTCTCTCACACACAAACACATATGCATGCACACATACACACACACATTACACACACACACAGACAGTCACACACGCAGGCCTATATATATATGGTAAGAGAGAGAGAGAGAGCATTTTCAATGTTTCAACCGAGTCCCAAAGCTCCTCCTTACCGCCTTGTTCATTAGTCTCATCAGATGAGCGCAGCTAATTAAAATCCTCCTAATGTCTCTCCCATAGGCTGCCGTCAAAGGGGTACTAACATTAGAATTAGTGTCAGCAGCAGGACACCTGTTCCTTTCCCACCTCAATTAAACCCACCCATTAACAGCCTATCCTCTAGCAGCAATCATCTCATCATGCCCAACCTCCTCTATCATCAGCCTCAATCCTCCAGTGTCTTCAAAGACACACACATACACACTGCACACATGCAGAATGCACACACATACATGTTGAGATAAACTCAAAATAGGATTTTAAGGTGTTCTATGAGATGTTGCAGGATTTTAGCGCAATTTAATTTTTATCTAAAATCGTAGGCATCTCCCCTTGATCAGCTAGCTTTCGGACCCCTCAATACACTATGAAAAAACACAGGAGCTGTAATAACTCAAAACTGAGTTATTGAATATAAGATTTCCCCCCTCACACACCAATGCATCTATGGACATGCGCCCACCCTACCTTAATAAGGCACACCCGCCCATATCTGGGACGCCAGATGGTTATGCTTGTGTCATTCAATGCCAGAGGGAGTAACTTCAAATCAAGCAAACTGACATGAAAGCCCAGGGTCTTGGCTTTCATTTGAAACCAATTTTATGTTTCTAGGCAAAGGGGTTTTCAAGTTATAAACTTTTGAATGTCAGTAGGCCCTCTTGTTTACAAAAAGTCTCTATGGGAATTTACATAGGGGTCCCAATCAAAACGCATAAACATATTTTTCAAAAAAGTATAAGTAAAGTAAAGTTTTGTGTAACAGGTTGAGAGATGGATTTAGGACTTAGATTTTTTTATTTGGGGGTATCATATGGATGGTACCTTCATATCTTAGTTAGTTCATAGACATTTGAAATGAGAAAAAAAAACTTAGTTCCAACCTCTATAACTCTGTGTCCATATGTCACAGAAACATACATATTCCTCTTGAAAAAACTTGAGGGTGTCACCTTTCCAATGGTATGAGGCACATCCCTGAGTCTAAAACTATGTAGGAACTGTCAAGCTTTCAATTTGGGTATGCCGTTGTTTTGAAAAAAAGGAAAAATAGGGGTGTGCCTTAAGAGGTTAAAGAACTTCGTAACCCACTTTGTAACTTCGTAACACGCTCCCTCCGCTCTACAGACTCAACCCTCTTCCACATTTTTTTTACAAAGCATTTAGTTCTATTTCTTAGATAATTATTTAACTCTTTAGATGCTTATTTACCTGCTGCTACTTTTTACTATTCTCCTAACCTGTAGCCCTTTGAGATTATTACATTTAGTATAATATGTTAAAAACATTAAACATCCAAGCCGATTTTTGTTGTATCTTTAACATAATTGGTTTCCATAAGTATGTCTATCTTTTGTTATCAACTATGAGGGGTTATTATTCATGGAAGCATGGATGAATATGTACTTTAGAAATGCACACTTAAAAATGTAAGTCTGTGACCCTGACGGTAGAATTAAAATAGATAAGAGGTCTCAAGTAGCTTTGACTTACAACCTTTCTCTGTGGAAACTGGATGTAAACTATAAAGACAAAAACATCTGCCAGTCCCTTAATGTATATGCTCCGTGCCTCCACAATTTTAGTTCTAGTGCCTTCCTCCAGCGTGAACCGAGGCCCACGTGATTCTTGTTTGCCTCATTTTCCTAAACTGATGACCCCCAACGCTGTAACGTAATTTTAAATGCTCCCAGAAACAAAGGCTCAGGCAACTGACCAATTGCGTTAAAGCGGCACGTGGGCGAGGGAGAACGAGAGGAGCAGAACACAAAATGCGGAGAGAGAAAAGGGGGAAGAGGAGAACAGAACAGAGCTGCCTGTTATACAGCAGTGAGGCGCTGGAGTAGTAGTGTGCCACCACTCACTTCAACTCCCACGCTGGGCTAACCCTGTGTTTTTTCTCTTCTGTTGTGTTAGTGCTGCCTTTTGAGTTCAGAGGTGTGCGGCGTGCTATGGCATTTGCAGTGGCGGTAATGGGTATGGCAGTGGCAGTGGGTGGGGGAGCATGCTGGCCACGATCGACATGTAAGGCACTCAACCCCTGAGCTCTCTTCACCTGTGTTGGAGGAGAGAGAGCTTGGCAGTGCTCCGAGCTCACAAGCTGATTTGGCACATGTCTCTAGAAGTACGTGAATGCACACACAAACACACACGCGCACACACATTTACTAACACACGTGCGCACCCAGAAACGTTGAGTGCATGGCCACACACACATGTTGTCTGTCATTTTCAGCCAACACATCCTCACCCCCTTCTGGAAGCTTCCATTGGTGCTGCTGCTGGCCACCCCCACACTGCACATCATGAGTCATGGACAAGGCTATTTCGCTAAAACCCTGACCTCCAACCCAAACCCCCCCCAGTCAGGGCTGGCCTAGCCTGCTCTGGGTTCAGTGGCTATGGCGGGCAATAAGGTTGGATGTACAAGAGCAGCGAGCTGAAGTGCCTTCCGGGGCGCATCATTGGACACAGGGAAAGATCAAAGACTCTGAGCTGCCGTTGTGACGCACATAGATCATCACCACTACCAAGATCCCCAACCTCTTCATCCCCAGCCCCGTCATCATCACCATCACCATCATCATCATCATCCTCACCACCATCCTCCTTCTACTCATAGCAACCTTAATTATAATCATTAGTGTCATTTCCACCCCTGCAAATTGCATGGCTGATTGAGAGGCCCAAGGACATGCAAGATGACACAGAGAGTATGGGAGAAGATTTTGTGTGTTTCTTATGGTTTAATATATGGTTTATGTAGAGCTCTTCTGACAGGGCTTGTCAGTAGCCTTCTTGCATTACCCTTGCTCCCAGCAGGTGAACAAAGTGTATTGCCTCTTTATGCCTATCCCTTGGTGCAAGTATGCGTCATCTTAGCCCACAGAATATAGTATTTACACACACACACACACCACATATGGATTGCTGGAGTTGCGTTCACATGAGAAACAGGAAAAGGGCTCTTCTTGTTTGAAAGGATATCGTTGAAGGGAAGGCTGATGAAATGTTTTGAGGGCTTAATGAGTGCACGCATCCAGAGCATCATCCCAGAACCACTGGACCAACTCCAATTTTTGTAAACATCAAACAAATCCACACGGGATGACGACTCACTTTAATCACACTTTGTACTTAGTTATTGGTAGATTAAGAATTATCATAAGAATCATCTTCACCAAACTCAGAAGGAAACTCCACCTCTCTGCCACTCCTTATGTGCAACAGGCCGTGTGCTTAGCCTCATGCTGTACACTGCGTCATTGCCCAGCCCAATAACATCTTTACAAGGCTTACAGATGACAACAAGGGCTTGACATGAGAAGTCAATCTATAGACGAGAGGAGTCAGAACTCTTCACAACTGACTAAGCCAGCTGAGCAGAGCATCTGTTTTCTGCTCCGTCACAAAGGGATTGGCATCCTCCCTTCTGCAGTCTGAAGGTGCACCATGGAGGGTGTGTTAACCTTATATATAGTTGTTTGGTTTGGTAACTGCACAGTGGAGGTGTGGAATGAGTCTTTGTCCTCAAGTGGTCTAAGAATGTCATCAGAGATCCCACCCACCCCTCCCAAAAATGTTGTCCCCCCAGGCTGTGACACCGATAAATAGACAGTGGATTCTCCCACATCCTGGGGCATTAGAAAGCAGTGCGAGTGGATTTGGATCTGCACAGGAAGAATTGCACTGTGCTGTGGGACATGAATGACAATTTTAATTACACAGGATGTGATGTTAATAATCTAAGGTGCCTGAGGACTATGCATGGAAGAGGTGTCATCTTTCCTGAGTCAGGCCTACGCCCGACAACTTGCTTTAAAACTTGCACTGTCTCCTTGTTTGTGGTATTTGTGTTGATTTTTTTCTTTTTACTGACAAAGAGAATTTAGCTTGTGGCAGTTGCTTGCAATGCTTGGGATCTGTAAAGGCATTCCTCGACTGCACATATGCATTCACAGAAGCCAGTTATCCTTAATTAGGGTGACCAGATGTCCACCTTTGCCCGGGACACAAAAATATGTTAGGGTGGAATTCCAAAATCATCCAGGATTTTGTTCTACTGCCTCAAACAAAGGCCTATCCATGGAATTTCTATTGCAGTTATCTTTTGTTTACAAACAAATCACGCCCTTCCCTTAGGCTTCTGTTTGCTTTGCATCGTGTAGAAGTGAGTAGGGGCAGGTGAAGGTACGGTCGGATGGTAAAGCTTTGTTCATTGGTCAAAAGCCTGTAAACCTTTAATTGGTTAGTCTGCACCTCAATAGTGTATGTGCCTTGTTTACAGCAGGCAAAGCACATGTTGGCCAGAGCCATAGATAGGTAGTTTACAGTAGGTGATGCAGGCCTAACAGAAATCTCGGCAGCTATGCTCCTATCAATGTATGTTTGTGGAAGAATAAAGAAAAAAAATGACCATGACATGATCCATATTGTTATCTATGTGAAGCTTAAGCTGCCATGGCATTATTGGTTTATATAGGGACATAGGGACAGGTTAAATAGCCTTTTGAGAGACTTGTGTTTTCTTTAGTTAGTTTAGTTTTGTTTTCATCTTAGTGTTTTCACCTTAAAGTGTGGTCGCCCTCTCATAAATACATAACCTTTTGATGGATTATGAAACCTTACCTGCTTGTTTGTGATCCCGTCTCATTGTAATTGGTGCTGATCCACTGGCAATGACTGGCTTGTGGCAGCTGCATACTGTGCTGGGATCTATAAATACACTCCTTCATGGCACAACGTATGTTACCACGCCCATTTGTCCAAAATACATAAACCATTAGCGGAATATAAGTAGTTACTGTATCTGTTCGTGATAAATTTCAATTTTGTTGTTGGTGCTGATCCAAGAGACTGCCGT
>JAGFZM010002173.1:98465-109408 GCA_017657215.1 Limnothrissa miodon
CCCCCCTCCTACACACACATTTTCTGTTACTCTGCACTATCCTGTATAAAGGCAAAAGCCAACTACAAAAAAGCTTCTTGTGCATATGCATGTTGTTTTCAGGTGGAGGTAATAGTCATGTCCTGTGGTGACTCAGTGAGCCAGGAACATCTGCTTATTGATTCCCAATAGCAGCACAAAGACCCTCCTCACGACTCCTTTCACAGTCTCTTCTTTCTTCTTGTTGTTTTTCTGTTTCTCTCTCTCTCTTCTTTTTTAACACATGTGAATGCACACACACAAACAGACATGCACACAGACACACACACACACAAAGACACAGGGGAAATACACACACATGCCTTGTCATATTTTAAACATGCCCACACTGAGACATCCAATTGTCCGTGTTTTGTTTTATTCAGAAGACCTCCCTCTGCACAGCCAGAGCCAAATCCATCATCTCCATTTTCTTGCCTCTATCTAAGCCAAATTCTTCTGACATTCTGACATTAATCCTTTCAAAGGTTTTTACATCATTCGGAGAATGGCAAAGTGTGTGTGTCAGCACTGTTGTCTGGTCTGTGTGTGTGTGTTGAACCGCCCAAATAGAGTCGTCCCACCTTCTTCTTTAGATCTTTTGCCTCACACATGCATTTCTAGGGGGCTCAACAGCAATTACACTGCATCAGCTTATTTTGACGGTCTCACAGTCTTGACGTGCTTACTCTCAAATAAAGATGAAACACGAGGCCTCACACGGAGAGAGGGGGACGGATACAGAGAGAGAGAGAGAGAGAGAGAGAGAGAGAGAGAGAGAGAGTTCCATTTGCCATCCTGTGATGTTGTTTGCTTCAAATAATTAAGTATTTTCTTGTTGGGACAAGGCAGGTTACGGTGGAATGAGTTTGCATTTGTGTGTGTGTGTGTGTGTGTGTGTGTGAGGGAAAGTCTCTGTATGTACATGTACATATTCACTTGTGTGTGTCTGTATACCTACTTGGGAGTGTGCATATGCTTGTGTGTGTGTGTGTGTGTGTGTGTGTGTGTGTGTATGCAGCTCTGTGTGTTGATGGGAATGAAAAACTATTCTCTGATAACATCTCTGGGGTTAGCTGTATTACCAGCGTCAGGTGACATCAAGTGATGGTGCTGGAATAAAAGGCATATTTACAGACTTGCGTGCATTCTTGTCTGTGGGGAAAGGAATTGGAACATTTATCATCTGGTATAAAACTGAAGCCTTAAGCCTTTTATTCTTTTTTTGGATGGTATCTTTATACAGTGCCTGTCCTGTTTTCCTCCCTCATTGCTTATCTCCATTAGAATATCAGAGAAAGGTGAAACTATAAAAGTAAAAATAAGTAGTTTATTTGTTATTAATAGTTGTTTGTTTTGATGTTTACTGTTTCTTGTAACAAAATGTCACAAAATCTGTGGCAAATCAATCATTAGTATTCAGTAATCATTAATCATCAGAAATCAATTTCATGAAGGACTTTGGGGCGAAAAATGCAATGCAATTTTATTTTAAAAGATGTATTCATGGTATTCAAACGATCTTTGGTTGGACCATGCAAACGAAGAAGGTGTATCTTAGCAAGGTGACGTATCCTCGCACCTCTTTTCAGATTGGCCTGTTTCAGCCTGGCCATTTCTAGTATGAAATTTACATGTAGCAGGGCTGCCAACTTTTGAAAAAACCTTGGAGTGAGATTTTTTTTCCCCGCGTGGGGGGGTGGGGTGGGCGGGTGTCATGTACACATCTTACATTGTGTAGGCCTATGTGTAGGCACGTTTTGATAAATGCATTTGGTTTAGTCACAACAGAACAGAACATTTACAAACAGAAAATGAACAAAACATGTCCAAAGTGTGCATATGCATAAGCTGTTTGTTGTAGCCTACATGACTGTGGCCTGTTTGACGACTCTAATAATTTTTGGTGAAGGCTCCCATTGGTAGCATGGCTCCAAATGAGCCATCTCTAGGTCATAATGGCAGGAAGAGTGCCATTAAGGGCCAAGTTGTTTCTTAACTTAGTTTTGTTAAGGGTCACCACAGAAAACACCCTCTTACAGAAAACACTTTCATTAACCTGGTCATGTCATGGCTACTCATCTCCCTACAATTCTAGTCAGGATGATCCCATTGAGCTGATTTTCTCACATTCAGTGAACAGGGGAGTTGTCAAAGCTGAGCTAGATATTATTACTAATTACTTATATTATTTCTTATTACTTATTAATATTTAATAATAATAATAATAATTATTATTATTATTATTTAACACATCAGGGTTTTCTTTACAAACTAGTCATTGAAGAAACCTCATGACACAGTTCTTAACCAAATAGTCTAAAAAGTAGTCTGTTAAAACTACTACTACTCTAACTTAGCCTACTTAAAGGGATAGTTCGGTTTTTACCACATTGAGCCCCTTTCACAGGTTGTCTAAAATGAAATAAAGTGGTTGACACCAAAATCTTGATGATTGCTCCTGTCTCGGCTATTTGGGAAATATAGAATCGCCTTTGCCTGCCTTTAAAATGGCCAGCAATGGGCATGTGTTGTTTCTATCCTTAAAACACTGGTTTAAAAAAAAAGTGCTACTCATGGAGTGATTAGTGGCGCTTGCTGATGTTCCAACCCAAGTATCGTAGCAAAATACAGTTTCTGTCATGTTTTATTTGCCATTTTGTAAGTCCCATAGGGATCTATTTGCTCCTTCATATAAACAAAGTGCCAAATAAAACATGACGGAAGCTTTATTTCGCTACGATACATGTTTTGGAACATCATTGAGCACCACTAACCACTTGGTGAGTAGCACTTTTTTAAAACCAGTGTTTTAAGGATAGAAACAACACATGCCCATTGCTAGCCATTTTGAAGGCAGTTAACGTTAGAGCAACAAGCTACCAAATATAAACAAAACACATAGGCTGAAATCGATAAAGAAACCCTATTTTAAGTTTGGAAGTATAATTATGCGACTGTACACTGGCCTGCACGTTCCTGTTTGAGAGAACTTCAACAGCTTGCACCTGAGAATTTTTAATAGGCACGGGCTCTTCCACCTTCTCAAACTGGCGCATCCATGGAGGTATTATGGGGCACATCTATCCTGCCTCTGATATCAGCCTCAACTCGCGAAGTTCGGGGAGCACACTGCAGGCTATAAGAAACACCGCTGCCTGTTCAGACGTGTGTTGATCGATCACACAGGTAGAGTTTGAGCTGATGAAGATCAGATAGATAAAATGGATTTTCAGCGTGTGACATCGGAGGTATGGCGTGTGAGCGTGTGAAGGCAGTAAAATGAGTGTGTCTCACGCTCAATGCGTGTGAGTTGGCAGCCCAGCATGTAAAAGCAGGCGGGAGACGTTGTTGAAGTTTTGGTTTGATCCATTGGATACCTTAAGCTACCTAAATTCAACAGCAACAAGATAAATGTGGTTTTGCATTTAACCCTTCTTAAACTTGATAAATGCATGTTCGTGTTTAACAAAGTATGTCAGAGTACATCCTGATGCACTCCCTACCCACTTTTCTGCTTAGTTCCTTAGGTCTGGACATTTCAGAGAGTTACAGAGAGACATCACCAAACACACCTTTCACTGATCTATTTTTCAAAGATATGAAAAAAAGAGTGAGAGGAAAAACAGAGAGAAAAAGAGAAATGGACGCAGGCCAAGTTATAATTTATTAAAGAATGAATTCTGCTACTTTCTCTTATTCTGCAACATGAGGAGATACAGGGAGTGTCCGGCAAGATCAAAGATATGAGTGTTGAGCACTTGGCAAAGAATCAGACAGACAGACTGAGAGAAAAGGGTTAAGGCCTCTGCCCACTGGTTCAGACAATACTGCAGAGCACTTCAGAAAGTGACCATTTTGATTGCCTTCTGTTTGACAATATAGATTTGGTTAGGATATCAATAGATAATATAGAACAACTCCAACTAAATATGCCTTAAATGTAATCAACAGGTGGTGGCAGAAGAGTTTGGCATATTGGAAATGTACTGTAATGATCTGCACTGTTAGGCCTTTGCACATTCTAGACGATGATGGTCAATACCAAGAACTATGATTGAGAGATAGATTCAAGGACTGCCTGGGCTTATACAAACCTCCACTGTGCTGTTTTTTTCTCCCATCCAGTGATAGGGTGGTATTCCACATACTGAATATAATTAATTAGCCCACCTCTTCTCTCAGTAATATTGTCGCTAATATTGTTATTATGGCATATTTTTAGTGTTTTCAGCTAGCAATGTTGATGATATATACAAGCAACTAATTCCAAAAACAAAACAAGTGCTACTTCTTGTATTTGATCAGATGAATCAGTCAATGAGACAGCGAGGGAGAAAGGGAGAGGGAGAGGCCAAACTTACCATACGTGAATGCGTATGAATGGCAGCTGGACCAGGAAGAGCATGTGGGCAACCGGCACTCGTAGTGGACACATTCAGTAAAAAAGGTGTGCCACGTTTTAAATAATGACCTAAAATGAGATCTTAGCTTTCTGCCCCCAGAATACACTATGAAAAACCCTGGTCTCAAACATCAACACAGGGGCTGTAATACTCAAACAAACTTAAACACAACAAACCTTGGGCAACCAAACGACAATAAAGTTGGTAGAGGACATGCATGAACTCCCACCCCATCCTGTTGCCGATTGGTTTGTTGTTGTTGGTTTTGTTTAAGTGCACATCCCCCTATCGCTAGTGTTATGTACGAACCTAATGTGTTATAGAGTGTTCTACCAGTAGGTGGCACTAAATAACTGGTGCATTTGTAAGTGAATAATTTCAGTTAGTCAATAAAAAGAGCACCACAAGAAGTGCCTGTTAATCTGAACACTGTGTTCTTGTAATTCAGTACAAAAGGCACATGTCTGGAGATTGACACAATAAGTGCAGACCCTCCAGGATTTCGCGATGTTCAGAAAACATCTTCTATCCTAGCACTAAAATGAACTGAAGCACTATCACTTAGCACTATGCTCCTTAAGGTTTCTGCTATGTAGCTCGATTGTTATCCTCGTTTTGTAAGTCGCTTTGGATAAAAGCGTCTGCTAAATGCATAAATGTAAATGTAAATGTTGCGATTTGCAACATCAACGCAACTTCAACCAATCCCCGTGAATTCAGGGCGGTGTTGCAATTTTAACTAATCACCGCAACTTTCCCGCAAAATTGACCAATCATTTGCGTGGTCTTGTCGAGCTCACGTCGACAAACTACGTGTTGCTTTTTTACACTGAGCTAGAATCACACGTTTATGTCTACTCTGCAGCACGATCAATGGCATTCTAATTGCCCGGCCCACATTGAAGCACCCCGATTCTCCCAGTCAATCGGGTCTTCCAGTCAAAGCGCGCATCTGGTTAGGCGTTTGCTTCTGTTTTTTATGTGGTGGCATTTCTTCCGTGTTTTTAAAATACTTAACACATTTAATCGGGAGGTATAGGCTACGATTTAGCTATAGGCTTATCAAACATTTGACTGGATAGCAACAGTAAGACAGAGAGCAAAGATGACACCAGAGACCTAGACGACAAGAAACAACAGAGACAGGTCAGGAGAGCAACACCAATAAAATGTATTGGACAGAAACAGTGATCACAAATGGGCAAGAAAGTTCTACACTTTTAAATCACATGTCTTAAATTAAATGTTGAAGTTATAGTAGCTTCCATACAATTTCGAAGGGCAGTAGCTTCCATACAAATAAGCTAGTTTAACTACATTTAGTAGCGTGGCTGTAGTGAAGCTACAGCATGAGTAGCCTATGACTGATAGCTTAATTTAGCTTTTTCTGGCAATGAAGAGATCCTTAAAGTTATATTATCAAGCATCAGCTCACAGCAGCAAATCCTCTAGGCTGCACATGGAAGATCAGTTCATTGCAATAATGTGATGCATTTGATGTGTCAGTCATGCCATAATAGTCCACAATGTATGATCATATCACAGTAAACAGGCATACAGGAGACATATCAATAGGCTATATACTAATCAGTTACTATTGTATAGCTATTGAGAGAGCTGTTTGTTAATCAATACAGGAAGAGTCTAGAAGAAAGTTGGATTATTAAATATAGGCCTTTTTGTATATTAGAAATGTAGCTGTTTTGAACTACTGTCATTTTTAGCTACATTTGGTCTTAAATAGCTTTGGTGTAGTGAAGTTTCATCTGATGTGGAGTAACTGGTGGATGCTTAGTTAACTACATTTCCTGATTAGCTTGCCCAAGTGGTTATAATATATTGTTACACAGACAACTGAGGATAACAAAAGAGACAGGCAATATTATTGCACATACAGTAGGCTATACTTATGAAAGAGGTCAGAAGAGGAACCAATAAAATGTAGGTTACAGTAGGCCTATGTAGCCTGTGAGGCAGATGGACAATGACAAAAAGTTCTATGCTGTTACATTTTTAAACGTTTTCAAAAGTTGGGCCTGCTGTAAAACTTTTCAGGGTTTATTGCTTATATTCTAGTGCTACAGTATTTCAAGAAAAGGAGCAAGTAGTGGATTGTACTTTTAAACTGTGAAATTGGTGGATTTATAAAACCTTGCCATTTTGTGCGCATACACCTGCAAGAAAGTGTCCCTCATCTTTTTAAGATATCCAGGAAAGTGTCCCTCATTTGAGGTTGAGGGAGTTGGCAGCCCTAGTAAGGTTGTTTACAAGAATTTCTCAGTTTCTTTGTTCTTTTAATGTTTTTTTCAGTAATTTAATTTCCTAATTTTAAAAAAAGTAAAAAAGGGAAAATCACAATTACTTATAGCAACTTTTACTTCCTCATGCAATATAATCACAACAACAAACTAAAAATCACCGCAACTTCAATCGCATTTTTTGGGAAAAGCTCCCGCAACATCAGGTATTTTAGGCCGCAACAATCACAAAAAAGGCCCGCGAAATCCTGGAGGGACTGAATAAGGGAGCAACATAACATAAATTGGTGACGAGTTGACGTATATTGAACGTTTTGAACACTACATTTTGGCCAACAACAATCATACCGCGAAGAAAGTGTGCTGTTTAGTGTGATGGGGCCTAAAACATATGGACTACTCTGCAGTTTGGTAGCTCCTACGAAGCCTGGTACAATGCAATATGATGATATCGTCTCTGTTTTGCAAGCCCATTTTGCTCCTAAACCGCTTGGCATCGCTGAAAGATTCCGGTTCCACAAGCGAAATCAAGGTGAGGGAGAAACAGTGCTTAAAGGCCCACTATGGAACATTTTTCATTTAATTAATCTGTTTCATACTGTTTAGGATGCTAAAATGAGTCATTACACAGCGAACGAACGGTGTAGAATGCGCCACTGTGGCATATGATATGGTAGATACAGCACTTGCAATGTTCAGCCGCCTTCCGCCTTCAACAGAATGCAGTGCAATACAATGCAATACAGCGGTCTTTAGAGGGAGCTCGTGAGAGAAAAAAACAGGACGTTGCTTACCCTGCTTTAAGAAACTTTCTGAACATTGTGAGTTTGGGGGTTACTTAGAAGATGCATTAACAGACAGATTTGTTTGTGGTTTAAAATGCGAAACGGCTTTTGACTGAGAAAGACCTCACATTCAAGAAAGCAGTCGATCATGCAGTGTCGGCGGAGACAGCAGTACGTGACGTGCAACAGTTAAGCAGTTCGCTCAAAGGGAATGCGATGCTCTCGCAAAGGGGTGATCAATGTTGCCGTTGTGGGAAAATAAACCACACGGATGAGGCCTGCTGGTACAAAGACTGTGGGAGCCACACGAAACGGATGTATAGGAATTAAGCCAAAAGAAGCCAAAACAGAGAACATAAACAGAAAGGTGGAAAGTCTGAACAGAAAGGTAATACAATTAAACACAATGTGAAAGATAAAAAGAATATTCATCATGTGAAGGCAAATGAAAGTGAAAGTGAAGGAATTAAATCAGACAAAAAGGGAAATATTCACAAATAACAGTAAAGCCTTTAGTTAATGGAAAAAAAATGGAAATGGAATTGGATACTGGGGCTGCTGTGTCATTGATTCCTAAGCCGGGTGCCCCTACTACACACTGATGTCATGCTGAAGACATACTGTACACGGGAGAGCCTTTAGCACCAGAAGGGGTTGTGAAAGTGCAAGTGGAATTAAACAAGAAATGTGCCGTTTTACTAGCCTGGCTTCCGCGAAAAAGCTCACAGGAGCTTAGTCTGGCCATCCTACATTACTAAACGTCTTCTGGGAGGCGGGCTTAACCTGCGTCCATCAGATGCCTCTCTATTCTACTTGACGAATGTACAACCAATCAGACCACTCATTTCAACGACGTATGTGTAAGCTAGTTTCTCATTGGAGCCCACAGATTTGGGAAAAAGAATTCCACTAAATCTGCACAATGGCCATACTGACTTGCTCGCAAAATTGAATGTAGCATCATAGGAAGTATGGGCCTTAAGTATGGGTCTTAAACGCCTGACGGAGCTCGGGGTAATCTCACCAGTGACGTATAGTGACTGGGCTACGCCCGTGGTGCCTGTAAGCAAGAAGGATGGCACAGTAAGACTGTGTGGGGATTTCAGTCACCCTCAACCCAGCTCTCTGCGTGGATAAGTACCCAATTCCACGCACTGAGGACTTGTTTGCTTCTCTAGCGAGAGGTCAACACTTCATTAAGTTGGATCTATCAAATGCCTATCTACAGATGGAAGTGGAGGAGAATTCTAGGAAGCTGCTGACCCTATCTACACAAAAAGGACTATTCTGTTTCAATCGGTTACCTTTTGGCGTTGCATCATCTCCCGCTCTATTTCAAAAAGCTATGGACCAAGTACTTATTGGACTGCCACTGCACTCATTGTTACTTGGACGACATCCTTAGTCAGTGGTCCTGACAAGCAGACACATCTCAAAACACTGGATGCTGTCCTTGGAAGGCTAGAGAAATATGGCCTATGCCTCAAACAAGAGAAGTGCCTGTTTTTCCAGAAGTCTGTGGAATATCTAGGCCATATCATTGATGCAGCTGGGCTCCACAAATCGCCAGAGATGGTACGAGCCATTGTGGAACACCAGCACCAGGTGATGTCAGCCAACTGCATTCTTTTCTAGGGATGCTTAACTATTATGGACGTTTAATTCCCGATTTAGTCACTGTCCTAAAACCATTGAATGAACTGCTCAATAAAGAAAAGAAATGGCAGTGGTGATCAGACTGTGAGTCAGCATTCCAAAAAAGCGAAATTACTTCTAGTATCTCAGGAAGTTCTCACACATTACAAACTGCCGCTCCACCTTGCTTGTGATGCTTCCCCCTGTGGGGTCGGAGCTGTTCTCTCACACATCATGCCTGATGGTGAAGAAAAACCTATAGCCTATGCATCACGAACCCTCAGCAAAGCAGAGCGAAATTACGCTCAGATAAAAAAGGAGGCATTAGCGGTTTTGGAGTACGCCACCAGTTCCACCAGTACCTTTATGGTAATAAGTTCACGCTACTCACTGACCATCGCTGTTGCTCTACCTTCTGCGCCTTATGTGGGGTGTAAGGGTGATACTACCTCCTAAATTTCACCTCAGTGTTCTGAAAGAGCTGCACACAGCACATCTCGGTGTAGTGAGAATGAAGAGTTTGGCCCGCAGCTATGTTTGGTGGCCCGGTATCGACTCTCAGATTGTGCTTACAGTCAAATCCTGCCACACGTGTCAACGTGTACAAAAAGACCCTGGTTTAGCACCACCACACCCATCGATGTGGCCATCCAGTCCTTGGGAAAGGATACATGTAGACTTTGCAGGTCCATTTGAAGGACACATGTATTTAGTCGCTGTGGACTAAGGGCCTGAGGTGCACATCATGGACAGTACCACTTCCAGTAAGACCATACAGGTGCTTTGGGGCCTCTTTAGTCGCTATGGCCTTCCACACATTCTGGTCAGCGACAATGGTCCTCAATTCTGCTCTGAGGAATTCAGCATATTCCTGAAGTCCAATGGGGTCAGACACCCTACCATCCTGCCACCAATGGCTTGGCAGAATGTTTCGTACAGACATTCAAGCATACCTTAAAAGCATCCAGTGGAACAACAACAGTGCAACAATGCCTGGATACATTCCTTTTGACATACCGCAACACTCCCCATGCGACAACTAGAGAAACGCCAGCAATGTTGTTCATTGGACGCAAACTGCGCTCTCGATTGGATATTCTGAAACCCAGTGTTGCTGGAGCTGTGCACCAGTCACAGGAGGCTCAACAGCAACGACATAAACAACACTCTAACGGTAGACAGTTTGATGTTGGAGTGCCAGTGCTTGTGTGTGACTATAGGAAGGGGGAGGATAAGTGGACACAAGGTGTTGTGATGGAGAAAACTGGACCGGTGTCGTACAAGGTAAAGAAGAGGATACTGATCAAGTTCCTGAGATCAACACACCACCTACTGTACAACACCAACAACACCGCCCAAAATGCCACAGTCCATTGAACTGGCACTCAAAGTCTTCAAAGTCAAAGACTTCAAAGTCAGTTTTATTTGTCAATTTCTTCACATGTACTTGACATACAAAGGAATCGAAATTATGTTTCACACTTAACAATAAAGTGCAGATGCAGTGCAGTAAAGCGCAGTGCAGATGCACAACAAAAACAATTCTAAACATTAAGGTAGTGTTAAAAAAAAGTGCAAGTAGGCTTAGGGCATTATACGTAGGTAACATACAGGATATAACAAGACAAGACATAACATATAGTAAGTGTTCCAACAGTGTACACTGGGTAGTTTTTAGTGCAACACAAGATTGTAGCAGCAGTAGTGGTCATATAAATAGTGGTAAAAAAAGAATACTAGCAGCAGGTGTGTGCAATTTCCAATGCAGAGGTAGTTATTTTCAGTCAAGAGTGCTGTTTTTAGTTCTTAGTTCAGAGTGTTTGTTTCCTTGTTGGGGAGTG
>JAGFZM010002173.1:109508-131919 GCA_017657215.1 Limnothrissa miodon
GGGGGGGGGGGGGGGGGGGGGGGGGGGTAGAGTCCAATCTGTCTTCCAATACTCCTGCCAGTCTGGTGGTTCCGCTGGCTGGGAGCCGGGAGGGGAGAGAGTTCAGCAGTCTCACAGCCTGGTGGATGAAGCTGTTGGTGAGCCTGGTGGTGCGGGAGCGGAGACTTCTGTATCTCTTTCCAGAAGGCAGGAGGCTGAACAGACAGTGTGCGGGGTGGGTTGCATTGTTGACAATTGTGATGGCTTGTGGTGGGTGGTGTAAATGTCTTTCAGGGAGGGGAGTGGTCCACCAACTATCCTCTCAGCTGTTCTCACAATGTGTTGTAAAGCTTTTCTGTTGTAGTCGGTGCAGCTACCGCCCCACACAGTGATGCAGCTGGAAAGGATGCTTTCAATGGTTCCTCTGTAGAATGTGGTCAGGATGTGTGGTGGGGCACTTGCCCGCTTGAGTTTGCGCAGGAAGTAGAGGTTCTTGGCCAGTGATGTGGTGTTGGTAGTCCAGGAGAGGTCCTCACTGATGTGCACCCCCAGGAACTTGGTGTTGCTCACCCTCTCTAACGCAGCGCTCATGGAACACACACAAGTCACTGAGCCAGTGAGACGCTATCCTGTGAGGTTAACTAAACCTCCAGTACGGTATCGTGATGAGTAACTCCGTATGATATTGAGATTGAAATAATTGTTATTTAGGACTGTTTGAGTTATGAAATTTAGAAGTAGTGATAAAACTGTATGTTTTATGTTGGGAACGAAGAATTTCTCTTAAGTAAATGTTTATTGTTTTGCTTACAACAAATCTTAGTGGGGAGGGATGTTATGTACGAACCTAATGTGTTATAGAGTGTTCTACCAGTAGGTGGCACCAAATAACTGGTGCATGTGTAAGTGAATAGTTTCAGTTTGTTAATAAAACGAGCACCACAACAAGTGCATGTTAATCTGAACCCTGTGGTCGTGTAATTCAGTACAAAAGGCACATGTCTGGAGATTGACACAATAAGGGAGAAACATAACAGCTAGTGTTTGTTTGAATACACCACTTAGGTTTGAGGTTTCACAGCCCCTGTATTTTCATTCGAGACAGGGATTTTTCATAGTGTATTCAGGGGGCAGAAAACTAGCCGATCAAGGTGAGATGCCTATGATTTGAGATAAAAATGAAATTGCGCTAAAATCCTTCAACATCTCATAGAGCAACCCAAATAAGAAAGGTTTTTTAAACTGCTCAGAGTTTGTGTTTGTGTGTGTGTGTGTGTGCGTGTGTGTAGGTGGGTGTGTACTTTCTTCTGAGACCAAATCTCTGAGTCTACAAAGAGAATGAAACACTGTTTTACTGATGAAACATCTGTTTGACCACACCAAAATGTTTTTGGCCAGAATCTCCATCAAAACTTCAAAGGATGACCAGAGATGGTGAGTCTTTCAGAGAAGAAACTGAAAGGAGAGACGGCATCAGAAAAAGAGAGATAGAGAAAGGAGTGGAAATGAATAAATCCCAGGTGGTTCTAGCCTACGGTACTGCAACCCACGGTACCCACGCCTGCATCCGTGTGATGTGAATGTTTTTTGATACAGGCTATGAGGAAGGGAGGCGGCTACATCATTTTCATTACACGCCTTCTTACCACGAGAAATGTTGATGTATTCTTGTCATGACTGAGTTTGCGTGCAGATGCCAAACTAGACTTCATGTGTGTTCATTTGTTTTTCTGTGTGTGTGTGTCGGTGTGTGTTTGTGTGTGAGATTTAACAATTTGAATATGGATAACGAATGAATTATGAATTGGTGAAGGACAATTGTGTGTACGTGCATATAATATTGACAGGCATACTTTCCACTGAATGCAGATTGATAAGATTCATACTTCAGTGAAATATTATATCACCTGAGGCACAGACATTTTTTTTAACAATAGATACAACTCCCTGGCAATAATATTGCAGTCTCTCTACATGCCAGCTGTAGCTCAGTTCCGTCCGATGTTGTGCCACATTGTCTGCCACATACCATAGCCTGTTTAGAGCTTTGGAGCACAGCCATGGCTGCTTAGCACCCTCTGAACCTATGCTACTGCCAGCCAGCCAGCTGTCCAGCCAGCACAGATTAGCGCCATGCTAGCTCTTACAGGCACCCAACCAGTAGGGATTAGCACCAGGCTACCTCTCACAGTGAGGCAACCAGCATGAATTCACTGCCACAGCCACCTACCAACGCTTCTCTACCCCCATCCCCTTGTGTGCCCTTCCACATCACTAGCTTAATGAGAAAGTTACACAAAAAAGGAGGGAGAGAAAAAAAAATCAAGGCAGGCAATGGATGAAGGGAGCGAAATGTGAGGACGAGAGGGAGGACAAGAATCAGGTAGTTTGGCTGACAATAATTGTGGCTGGGGGCCCTGTTTGATAGATGGAGAGTGGAACACTGGGATTCTTTGCCAATGCCTGGCTTGATATGGTTGTTTGGAGAGTTTGTGTGTGAGTGTGTGTCTGTGTGTTTTAGGCCTCTAGGGTTTGATGAGACAACTGCAGTGACTTTCTGTGAAGACCTTGCGTACCAACTGTAATTGGATAGAAAATTCACATCATTTTGATATTTTGCCCACCCTGCTCCCAGAGTAGGCCTATTAGATTTATTTAGGGAAACATTCGATTTCCACCCAGTCCAAAAAAACTTACCACAACACACTCCAGAGGCAGACACCAACTATCCCGGCCTTGTTGGTAGTGGTGTTGTGTAATAGTCTAAAATAAGACTCACACATACCTGATATGCAGAACCAGCTTACGCTATAGCCCGGCTGACTCACACTCGCGCACTGGGTTGGAAAAAAATGAACTCATTTGTGTGTGTGTGTGTGTGTGTGTGTAGAGACAGAGAGAATTTAGCTTGTAGGCTACACAAAAAGTTTTTCTGCCGTTATTTCTACAGTAGACCTATTACTGCAGTCATTTTAATTTTAGACATGAAAAATGCATTTATAGCCTATTAAAAAACACCACAAAATACGGCATATTTTTTGCACAGAGAATAATTGCATAACTGAACAAAATAACGACTGTTACCCTGTGCAGTTTTTTTTCCACGTAAGGGTGTTTACTTGGCTTGGTCCACTAATCCATAAAGCAGGGTTTTTTTAAGTATTAACCTTGATTTCCGTAATATATTAATAATAGTCTGAAATGTCATCCCAGCTATGTTATATGAAATGCGTACATTTCAATTAGCGCCATCTATTGAATAGAGATTGGTCACTGCATTTCAGTCCATTTGGGTAGAGTTGCTTCTAACACAAGGTATGTAGCCTATTTTTGTTGTCAGGGAAATGTTAGAGAAACAGTGTGATACAACTTTTTTCAAAACATATAATGTTTTGCCTTTATGGTATGCTAATTGTACATTCCCTGAATTGATGTCTAAACCACTCCAAACAAATAAACAGACATTAGCGTTTACGTTGACGTTAACGTTAGCTGTAAGGGAACAGGGGTGCGCTAGCTAGAAAATTACATAAAACGGTAAGTTATATGCAATATATGTAGGACACACGCAGGCACGCAGTAATTTAGGAAGGAACATGACATTATAGGCCTATACGGAAAATTAGCAAAGTTGATCGGCTAATTACAGAAAGTAAAGTATGTTCATATTTCAGTAACACCAAAACACTCATCTTTATTAAACTCCCCTAGTTACCTAAACCGTGTTAGTAACACATGCCATGAATTGAGCATCGCTAACATTAGACCTACTACCACGTTTAAACGATTTTTGCAAGTGTGAGGGATTGCCTTTACGCTGAGAATATGGGCTACCATTGGTCAGGACTTTACTGTAAAACCATCAGAAAATCCATATTTCAGTTATCATGTAGGCCTAGGCCTAAACGCTCTGTGGCAAAGTAGTAATCCTAATACCATGACTTGCATTAAAATGTGGCATTACAGAACATAAAAACTGCGTGATAGAAGTGAGCGTTATTTTATTAAGACTTCTATATGTTAGCCCTGTCATTCTTCATAAATTGTGGTTATTAAATGCTATGCCTGCCATACAAACGTGCCACACAAATTTTCCAATGACACCTCCCTTCATATTGTCTCCAGGTGTCCGTTAAGAAAGTCAGGCCCATGGTAAGCAGCAATGGAGACAGCTGAAATTGGTGCAGGAGATGGACACAAGCAACCCACTACTTCTGCGACTGCCTCCAAAAAAACAGTGGTAATTTTAAGACTTCCAATATACTGGTAGGCGTATTGTTCAGATGGTGGATGAAGAGTATGTGCGTGTTTGAAAGAGAGAGAGCTTTGAAATAGATCCTGAGTGTTCTGTTGTCCAACTGTGTTCAATACGCCGAATGTTATGCACAAAATAGGCCATCTAACTTGACATGGAAAGAAGTGATGTAAAGTATCTTGTGATTTTATCAACAGTATGACCACCTAGAAGCCACTATCAGTTTTTGGTTAAGGTGGTTCTGTAGAAAGATGCACCATTAAACAGCTCAACTTGAATCAGGGCCAGGGCCTTTTTCTCTACCAGATTCCATTAATAAAATCAGCCTCTCTAATACCTAAAGACTTTAAAGTCCCAAAAGCCACGTGCTGATCAAAGTCATATATTATTCTCTCTTAAAGCCCTTGGTGTACCATCTGAGCTTACCTAGGAGTGCTAGGATCTACCTCTTCTTGAGCCATTCCGTTCATTTGATTAGAGTTAAGTTGCAGCTTATGGGTTCAGAAAGAAGCTTGATAGCATTTGAGCGGTGGACTGATTGCCTGTTTTGGATTTTGATATTTCTCTACTTCTGCTATGTAGGCTAATCAAACTGCTCTACATTATAGCACAAAGAATTATGGTGAAAATGCGGTGCAAATAGCTATGAGACAATGTGCTTGTCCAAAGTGCCTATAAATTGCAACAAGAATGCTGTTGATTATTAAAACAATGTAATACAGATTCTATGTACAGCATGCAGCTCTATGCAGCTTGTTCTGTATGCTGTAGCTTGTTAACCACCTATAAAAGATAAATTAATAGAAATAATATTTATCATACATTCCAAGCCCAGGTACTTATGTTGGTTATTGTAAGAGCCTTGTTACCCCATTTCTCTTAAAATCCTCATAAAACCCAATTTTAAGATTAATAATGAGCAGAATACTCAATTTGAAAATGGAAAGCTGAAATGAAAAATGATAAATATCGGCCAAGTATCAGTTGTCGGCTACCAAGACAGGCATTAGCCCAGGGGTGATAGCATTCCGGCACCATGCCGGATTTCCGGCGTACGTGGTTGTGGGGGGAAAAAAGTTTGCATATATTGATCTGTCATTTCTCAAGACCTAAGATGCGCAGGTCAGAGAGCAGCTTTGACGCTCAATGACTCAAACAATATGCATACTAGCCGATGAGCCAATCAAAAGTGGGGAAGGGGTGGGCCTTGTGTGTTTATCAAAAACATACAGGTTACGAGCAGAGGTAGAAGAAAGATTAATGTCGGTGGCAGAGAAACCCGTGCAGCCCAAGTTATCCAAGGCGTAGGAGTGTTTCACACAAAATATTTTTTCTTTCTTAACACTAGACACTAAATAAACAGAAAACTTGTGTTAACTGCTAAATATGCAAAAGCAACATGGCATGGCAATAATCTAGCGTAAGCAACTGAAACGCTAGTGTTTGATGGGAAGGTAGAATGAAGTTCAACAGCATAGGTCACAACAGAATCCCACTTTTGTTCCGTTTTGAAGTGAGGAACGCAATGTCCCTGGTGATAGTTACTCGTTATCCAACTTGACAAGCATGACAAGTTAGTGTTTGCTTGTTACTGCATCTATTACATTACGCTATGCTTAGTGAATTGCTTGAAACCTGCTCTCGTCGGAGCTGGGCGAACCACTGCACCTCATATCATAAAGACCACTAACTTGTGTCTGATCTCTACTCAGTTTGATCCCAAACTATTTTTTTAAATCTAAAATTACCTTTAGCCTCCAGAATTTTACCAGGCTACATTTTAAACTGTTACGGGATACACTGCAGATTGACAAAGTAGATTTGCACACCTTATATAGTAATGTAATTGCATAGATAGGAAGTAGGCTAATTGAATTTGATCATGAATGAAGTGCACATACTGTATACTTTTACATGGTTTTGGTGGAGTTATTGGATATAAGTATTTTTATTCCCTGATTGCTCCAAACTGTGAATATGCATACCTGAGTTTGTTAGAGAGAGTTAGTCTTATAATCCCTTTTCAGTGAGGGTGCTGAATTAAATTAAATGTTTCAACCATGGCTTAGAGCTTCTCTAACAGACTGGCAGCTTGTGTAGCTATTTGTTTTTGTTGACAGCTTGTTCTTCAAGCACTGATCCCACAAAACCAACTGGTCAGAAATCCTGACTGATATGATTGTTTTCTCAATATCTTGTGGATTGTTGGCAGTCTTTTCTTGCACAAATGTGAAAAATAAAAGTTTCACGTGCACCAAACCTGATTTAACATCTACAGAAAAACAATGAAAACAAGAGAAAAGAATTATGATTGAAATGAAGACACTTTGCTCAAAAAGTAAATTTGAAGAGAAGAAGGGGGGGATAGTGGGAATAAAATGACAGGGTGTTTGAATTAGCTTCTCCCCTCCGCCAACTTTGTATGTGTTTTCAATACAACAAATGTGAATGTGCACTGACCTCAACCCCCCACCTTGCCAAACCTTCTGAAAGCTCAAATTATGAAGTGCTTTGGTTTGGGCCATGGATGAAGCGTCCTCCCTCTCTGCTTGGCACTGAACTCATGTCGGTCTGATGCATTGCTTGGGCCATTTGGCAGGGCCTCTGAGGTCTCTCAGACAGAATGGGATGACTGATTGTTAGCCAGTAATTGAGCTTTTGAGTGTGCAGACGTACATTTAAGAGTCCTCATTTATTTGGCAACTTTTGTTGGGTTCCAGAGTTCTTTTAGTGGGATTGTGGGGGTCAACCGTGATTAAATGAGCTGTTAATTACCATGCAGATTTCAAGCTCAAACAAACTCATCAGGTGTAGGTTGGACTTCGCTCTGGCTTGAGACTTCTGTCAGCTCTAATGGAGTTTTTTGTCTGTCTGGAAGGCTGGCTTTTTTTTGCTCTCCCTGTGGATCTTTTCAGCTTATGCACCAACTCATCTTGATGGAATGTTTAATCTCTGGGCTTGATAGAAGCTTTTATGTATTTTTGTTTTATGTTTTTAAACTAAGGAGTGAATTAAACCAAGGAGTACATTTTAGGAGTGAAATTTTCAGTATAATGATGACTAAGGGTATCCACCATCCTTTTTTTTCTAGAGAGGGAGAAAAAGGCCCCTCATTAGGGAAAGTAAGCTATAGAAAAGAATCAAATATTATGAGAGTTGCAATTTTGCAGCCACCAAAAAATGTCATGTCGTGTCAATGTGATTTCATTAAGATATCTCATTTCTGAATCTCATGTTCCATAGCCCTATTGCTCACAGTCATTTTTTGTCATCTCCTTCCAAGTAAAGAAAAACTTATGTTTCACCCTTTGTGTCTAAATGTCACAAATATCTGTGACTGTCACTTGCCATAGTTGGACTCACTATTTGATGAATCAAACTTGTCCTGCGGCGTCTTTAAGCTAGATTTTACATTCTGACATTAAGTTATTATATCAGGATGAGCCCAGTTTTGGGCCCTATGATTTCTGAAATACTGAGGCTCATTGGGAAAAAAATCAAACCGATTTCATAGAACCTTACCAGTTGCAGGAGCATAACGTTTGCCGCTTTGTGATAGCCAACGTTTCTGTACATCCCTTTGCTTAGGATTTTATGATTAGCGGCCTGGGTGCTAGGTTCCAGCAGTAAGTTACTGTGCCTTATTCTCTTAGTGTTGGTTGCCGGGTTATTATTCAATCTATGTTGTATCCAATATTCTCCTTCTTTTCACTACTGACTGCGCTATGGATTGGTTCATAACGAATTTCTCCCTTAAGTAAGGGTCTCAATGAGTGCATGCATTTACTTTTTTCTGGAGCCAGTCATGCATGGGTGTTTGTATTGCCTTTCTGGAGTCTGGGTGCAGTGGATAATGTGATAAGACTGTTGTCACCCTGAGGTGTCTGTTTGAGGACTAAACAAAATGGATTCCATCATCATAAGGCCTAGAAGCTGTCTTTATCACTTAGTCTCTCTCTTACTCTGCCCCCCACCCCCCTCCCATTTTCTCATCATTTATCTCATCCTTTTTCTGAACGTCCCTCACTTTTTCCTTTTTCTCTCACTCTCTCTCTCTGACTTCCTGTAGACTCATCTTTCACATTCTTTCAGAGCTCAAATTGGCTAGCTGAAAAGCCACTATATGAGCAGGCGGTCCTGTTTTTTTTCTGTCAGTTCAATTTTTCCCCATGGGTGCAAGAGGGAGAAATTCTTTGTGTGTGTCTGTGTGTGTCTCTGTGTTGCATGGCATTGTCATGTAATACGGTTAGAAAGTGTGCATGTATTTTTTTCAGAAATGTGTCATGTTACATATGGTATTCAAAGACAAGACTAGATTATGTGAACAGTGTGTGTGTGTGTGTGCGTGTGTATGTGTGTATACATTTGTTTGTGTAATGTGTATGGATGGAATTGGGCATCTTTGTATCAGAACTAGAAATTAATTGTTTTCTGACAAACTTTTTTGTGTGTGTGTTTGTGCATATTCATATGAGTATTTATGCATTTACGTGTGTGTGTGTGTGTTTTGTGTCTTTCACCAGCTATCCTGGGGAGTGAAGATCCGTAAGAAGCTGAGGACAGTGACTCCATTTCTGGGGAAGTTTAGGCCGATGGTGGGACAGTGTTGTCACAAGTGCACCCCAGAGAGCTTGGTGAGGTTGGGTTGGACAAAGAAAGGATAGAAAGTTATATGTGTGTGTGGGAGCATCTCTCCAAGCACATACAGTTAGCCAAATTAGTTTCTGTGCAAATTTCTTGTATTTATGTTTGTGCTGTTTGGTCTATGCTTCTGCTGTTTGTTCCACTTTTTGGGACAATGTAGTGGTGATCTATTGTGAAGGAAAGACCAGATATGCTTGTGTTATGTAGAGTAGTGTCAGCATTTTTTGTCATTGCACTCTTCAATGGCTTGGAGGGTTGTAATAAGCCCTGCAGGAGACATGAATGATATATGTATTTGAAACAATAGTGTTGGCCTTAAAGCAGCACCAAAGACTTTTTGAAACCTTAAAATAATGTTTTCAGAATCGTTTCGGTGGTCCATCAACTCATAACAAGGTGAACGATACTTGCGCCATTTGTTCTGCGACCCTCTATCGGCTTTAACGGCACTAAACAAATTTTCCCAATCGGGTAGCGATCTGTAGTTCAAGTAAAACTACAATTTACTTGCCTTATGGCAAGCTTCCGTTCCAATCTGTAGAGGGTGCGATTTTCTAAATTCCTTGGTGTTGTTTTAAAGGAGAAGGCCGGTGTGATTTTGACCTGGGCTGTACTGAAATATGTTACCGAGTACAAACATATATCCAATACTGACCTCCGGTCAACCCCAGCATTCCACATTTTACACCGTTTTAGCCAAGCTTTCATTAGCCTTACACTGCTACACTGGGGGCATTGCATAGTCTATGCAGCTAAATTGCTATTTTTTTACACAATTAACAAGGTTCAGAGTAACATTTTATTGGTAGATTTCTGAGAGCCCTGACATTTAAAACAAGACAATGAGAATTTTGAAAGTGTACTGGTACTTTATTAAAAAGACAGTTTATAAAGACAGTACCTTCTCAGAATTTCCCAGTCACCGCCCTCTTGAAATTAAATCACAATAAGTCGATTGACGAGCTACAACTTTATAAATGTCTTTGGTCAAACTCTTTTAAGTTTCATCATTTGTTGGTGCTTTAGTGCTCATGTAGATAGTCACCATATATTTTAAGATGAATTCCAAGCACTTCAACAGAATATAATTTTCAATCTGTTCCCCTGTCCTATCTTTTTGTCAATCAACTTATCGTGATTTAATTTCAAGATGGTGGTGACCTGGAAATTCTGAGTAGGTACTGTCTTTATAAACTGTCTTTTTAATAAAGTACCTATACACTTTCAAAATTCTCACTGTCTCGTTTTAAATGTCAGGGCCCTCAGAAGTCTACCAATGAAGTGTGGAGTTACTTTGAACCTTGTTAATGAAGTAAAAAAGTGATTTATCTTCATAGACTAAGCTGTGCCCCTATAGTTAGCAGTGTAAGGTTAATGAAATCTTCGGCTAAAAACGGTTTAATGCGGAATGCCGGGGGTGAACGGAGGTGGGCATTGGATATATGTTTGTACTCGGTAACATCTAACAGTACAGTCCAGGTCCAAATCACACCGGCCTTCTCCTTTAATATGTGTTTTTTCATGTATGTTTCAATAAACTGAAACACCTGTCTTTCAGGGCCAGAAGTTGCTGCAGAGCACACCCTCACTTGGTTTCCAGAACCTTCTGAGCATCAATGAGACCCACACAAGGTTAAGTTGTCTCAAGCAGCAAAGATTTCATGAGTTTGCCTTCAATAACCTGAGTTGTTGGTGGATGGCACTAGATTATCACACTGAGTTATCATACTGATTTATATTTGTGAAGTAAAGATATCTGCAATGAGTACATACTCATAATTCTTGTGCTTAGAAAATACAAAAATATAGTCCTATTTTTTTCTTTCAAACATCCCTCATTAAATTTGCATTACCTGTTGTCACTAAACAACTAAAGACTAAAACAGCCATTGTGCAACTTGCCTCACAAGGTTTGACATGAATGAATGCGTATCTGTTTCCGCGTTTCAGTGTAGAATTTTTCAAATGCCCCACTGCCTTGTTTTTCCACAGACAGAGCATGTGTAATGTGAACTGATGCAGGAGAGTAATCATCACCTCATGCTTGGCCTTGGGTTGCGCTTCCACTATCTTTAAACGTATTAAGCGGTTCTTCTGTTTTCTTCTAAATACATGTATCTAATTAATTGTGCTGTAATTTATTATGCTGGCGCAAGGAAGGCAGAGGCTGTTGTGTGTGTATACATACATAGATATGTAAACAGCTGTGAAAATAAGTATTGGATGTGACAGCATTTCTTTGATTAAGTGTAGGTCTGATTACACTACTGAAACACAACTAAGAAATCCTGTCATGTAAAGATACCATTTACATTTATGCAGATGCTTTTATCCAAAGCGACTTACAAATGAGGATAACAATCAAGCTACATAGGAGAGACCTTAAAAGGCAAACGCTAGGGGAAAGGAGTGCATCAGAGGAGTCAAGTGCAGTGTAATAAAAGTTGGCAAAGTGCTAGGACAGAAAGTGCTTTCTGAATAACTGGGGCTTCAAGATCAAAAAAGGCATACCAATGTGTCTGAAAAAAAAAAACAAAGATGGCAGCGCTGGAGAGTAGTAATGAGGATGGTAGTGAAAGAAGGGCTAAGCAATGTTCTGTTTTTCTCTCTCACAAGCTCCCTCTAAAGACGACTATATTGCATTGTATTGCTCTGCATTCTATTGGAAGCGGTCCGCCCTGCTGAACATTGCAAGTACTGTATCTACCGCTATAGGCCACGGTGGCGCATTCTACACCGTTTGTTCGCCGTGTAATGACTCATTTTAGCATCCTAAACAGTATTAAACAGATTAATTAAATGAAAAATATTGCATAGTGGGCCTTTAAGAGAAATGATTGCATAATTATGTCCCTGTCTGGACGAAATTTCTATGGTCTGCGTTTAATCCAAACATCATGCTCCCCATAGACTTCCATCCACCAAACTGATGACCTTACTGTATGTTTACATATCTTAAATCTTTGGTGTTAGACTTAATACAGAGACCATTTCACCTTTATTATACACTAAGAAATTGTCTACACACCAAGAATCTCACCTTTGGGACTTTTTTTGTCAAACACATACCTTTGAAGTACATATTTGACCGCAAATTAATGAAATTTAAAAGCAAAGCAAAATTGGTTGAGCGGTTTATTAGGAAGATAAATTGCACATGTTTGAGGGAGCGTCTAATATACATATTGTGTTTTATGACCACAAGATGGCGCCAAAGCAAATGTTTTGTATTTTGGAGCTACATTACAACATTCTAATTAAACTAATTATGAATAAACATTAAAGACCATTGATAGCCTAATGTTTTGTGCTCGCAAATTAAAGTGTCAGCATTAACACTGGTCATGATGGGCCTATGTGCAGTTGAACCACATAATGGAGTCGGTATGTATTAGCTCAAACTAAATTTTAGATGACAAATTCGACATTATGAACTCCGGTTTTCCCCAATCAGATGAAGAACAAAAACACCTGCTGAAAATCTTTTTCCTCAGTAGGCCTAAAGCCTGTATTTGAAAGTATTGTGACCTATGCTTTATTTAGCTTCAAGTAGACAAACCATGATTCAAAATGTACCTACACTGTAACCTAATACATAAACTGTAAAATATCGGATGAACGGACATTACAACGGTAACCAGAGCTAACTGCTCCTAAAAATTGTCGCTAAAACACCTGTTTTTATGGACTCCACTTCCTCAGCTGTTACATTAAATAAACAAAAAATATAAGTATTCTTTTCCGACATAAACTGAACAAACAATCGCCTATTCCTCCAACAATTTTATTCAAATAATCTCAAATTCACGTTCTCTGATAACAGACAGCCTGTGCTTGACTAGGCTAGTGCAAATAAATTAGGCTAATGAAACATAAAAGTAGGTTTTGTAAAGACATGACATCAGCCTTCATTTATACAGGAACTTGGCCTGAGAATCCTTCATGGGGGCAAATTTCTCAATGACTGTATCTAACCACTATTAGCCTAGTATATGTGAAAACCAGAGTGCAAGTGGAAACAACAAAACCTCCATAACAATACCTCTACTTATGCATATAAAAGATACTGGCGGAATAATTCCATTTACAACTGAATATGACCATGGGGCAGACTACTTTACGACCCAATAGACGTCTATTAACGTGGATTGTAATACCAGTTGTACCCGGCAGAGTTATGAGATAAACATATAGAGAAATGTGGGCGTTGAGCTGTCCTGCCCCAATATTGGCAACTGCCTCCAACTAGATTATCTAGCATCATCCAAAATTTTGGAAAGCCTACATAAACGATATGTAGTTAATATGATGATCATATTAAAGAAATATTTTAGAAATAGACTTGGAGAAATGTTTTTCTGAGGAACTATTTTTGGAGCATGGTTTGGCAGGTAGTCCGCTGTCCCACCCGCCCCCAGGATTTTTAAAAGGTTGTAATGTTAGGCATAAAGTCTGTGAGTAGAGTAAGTGTGACAAGATGTGAGCTGCCATAAGATGAAGAGATTTGTGTCATTGTAGCGCTGAAGTCTGGCCTGCCCAGCTACGCCTTCACTCTTCTTTGAACCTTTGATAAATGTGTTTAAAGCATCACTCTCTATGCAATTTATTCATTAACTTTTATCCCCACACAAATAGTGTGTGTTTCGACTAAACTAAAGTGGATTTTATTTCTGTATTCTTTTGCATAAGCCCTCTTGTTTCATCTTGCCTTCACCATAAACTAACTGAGTTTTAGAATTACAAGATATTCTCTGGTACATTTATGCTCCAGGTATTTTAGCATTTATACGGAAATAATTAAGCTGTGTCTTTCTCATTAACTCCTTCCCACTCACACACAAACCCACTTTCACAGTTTTCATGTATCTGTTTGTTTTCCATCAGGTATCGTGGCTGGCTAGTACGGAGAGTGTGTTGTGTGCTGTTTGTCGGACACTGCCGTGTCTACAGCAGTAGGCAGAGTGAAGACCGACTCCACAGAGTATGCTGCAGCAAAAGGTGACTACATCCACTCTCTCTTTCTTTCTCTGTCTCTCTCTTTCTCTCTCTCACACACACACACACACACACACACACACACACACACACACACACATCCCCACTGCTCTTACCTTTCTCCACATATATGGCTGAACACAGATGCTTGCAGTGGACACCTGATTCCTACTGAAGTACATGCATTCTACAAGCAACAGGCAACGACACAAGGCAATGTGCAATGTGAATATTGGGTTACAGGAATTGAGATTATAGCCCCTTAGTATATGAAAAACCTGCAGATATTATATAAAAAAGATATATAGTGGTATGCAAAAGTTTGCGTTCCCCTGATAAGTTTTTATGTTTTTTATTTCATAAATCATTGGTTGATCAGCAGTGTCAATTAAATACATAATTTAGCAGCCGAGCACAGTGATATTTGAAGTGATATGAAGTTCATAGGATTTACAGAAAGTGCAATTGTTACATAAACAAAATTAGTTAGGAAAATACATTTGGGCACCTTTCATCTTCAGCGCTAATTATTACAGTAGAACACACAATTTGTTTGGTAAGCTCCTTGACCTACAGATTATTCACTGGTGAATCCAATCATGATAAAGTGTACTTAAGGTGGCCAATTCTATCTTCTTATTTTAAAATGGCTAGAGATTGAGATTTCACTAGTTTTTGAGTATGACACTATAATTGCATTACTTACCTGAAATTATAGATATATTGTAAGGTTGTATCCAACAAGACACTACAACTAATACTTAGTCTGTTTAACATTGAAAAAGACAAAGTCATTACTGAAATTGACAACCATGCTTGTATACTGTGTAACGCCGGCCAAAGCCTGAATAGTTGGGGAGCGCAATGCAACCGAATGCAGAGATGTGGTCAAGATGATTTGTGTCTTTAGGGATTAATTTCTTCTTTACTCTACATGAATATAAATGGACCATTCTTCTGTATTGTAATTCTGCAGATCCAACATTACACCCTTAAGTGGCAAGAGGTTAAAGTAGTAGTACTACCAAAGACCAGAAGGAAAAGTTAAAGACAGAATGAGAGAATAAGAATGAGTGGGAGAGAAGAAGAGAGAGAGAACAAAGGAAAAGCTGAAAGAGGCTCATCTGTTACGAGCCATAGATAAGAGACTCCTACCTCAAAGGTCAACTTGTGACATTTTCAAGTGCATATTTATATGTGTTTCTGCACACCGATATCTCTGCCCGCTCCCTTCTCAGCACTTCAACAGTCAGCAAAGTAATTTAGAGGTTTAATTCCCGTTAACGGGGCAAGTATTCCAGAGAGAAACGCCATAAAATGAGATGAGTAGAAAGTGAGTTGAAATGAAGTGGGGAAAGAGATAGTGTGCGTGCGTGTGTGTGTATCTAAGAGAGTGAGAGAAAGAGAGATCATGAACAGAGAGCATGAACAGGGCAGAGAGAGATGCAGAGAATGAGTGAAAGTGAAGGATAAATGAGGAAGTGAAATGAAAAGAATGTGGGCAATAAAGCGATCCAGACAGAAAGGATATATGACTACCCTCCCCCCACACGCTCCATCTTCTGTATTGTTTATGAGTGCGCCAGATAATCTCTGTAGTGATGAATTGCAAAAGGATGAGGAGAAAGACAGCACAGAAAAAGGTGCAATGTTCAGAGGAATGTTGATGTTTAACACTTCCTCAATTTCCCAGTTCCATCTTTTTCCCTTTTAGTCATCATCAAGGACAAAAAGAATGAGAGAAGGATAGAGAAAGAGAGAGGTTGAAAATGGTCCAATTGGATTTACCCAGATAAAGGGCATTTGATTGTCTGTACCCTTTCAAAACAACATATCAAAGCAAATTGAAAGTTTAGTCATGTTCTACAGGCTTTAAAAAAGCTTAGTCTGACAAATGAAATGGCAGAGAAATGGAATAAGTCACCAGCATAAGGCCTTCTTAAAGTATTGTGCTAGAGGACCGACCATGCCTTTTAATTTTCTCTTACCTTTTTTGTTTAGTTTTTCGTCAGTCTCTAATATTCTAGAGCGTTTCGATTAGCATCCAACTGATCTGTCAGTTTGCCTACCAGGCAAAGGTCTAGCTTCACAGAGTGCCTCACCTGTGGTGCTTGAGAGACTGGCCCGAACACAGTTGAGGAAGAAAATGGAACCAAGGCTGTTGGGGTGAGACATGGAGGACACAGCAAAGCCGTTTCTGTAACCACTAAAGACAATCAACCACTAAAGACAATCAGACAATGCCACTCTTCTCTCCTGACTTCAATGCAGCCATTATGTCTGGAAGGTCATTGTCTGTACGCCACATGGATCCTGAACCCGTACAGATGTCGCTGGGTCAGTTTGGATGGTTTCCCAAGGGAATCCAGCAGCCTCAGGTGGATTTTTTTTTTTTCAAGTAGAAGCTGCAATGTACCCAAATAAAAAATATAAAGGAAGCACTACCTTTATAGTACTGCCATTAGCACATTTTCAAATGGGCTGCTGTAGGCCTGCAACTTGCTGCAAAAATAAAAAATATTGCAGGACCAACATCATCTTTAGAAGCCGACAGGAACCTACATAACGACTATAATCGATTGCAGATGTCAGTGATGCCAATGCTAGAATTACTGTACACTGTAGACACCGAAGGCCTAAATATACTGTATCCTCAATTAAGGCCTTAAATCTCTCTACTGCCACAAGATGTTCCAATTTATTAGATCTTTCAGCCTGTTCCATTTAGGTGAAACAAAAAAAGCTATTTTATGAACATTAGACTTAACTGTGTTACGGTCAAATATACAGATAAATGCCTAAAGCAACACTAAATAATCCATAAACCCCATTTTAACTCAATTTCAAATTAAATGACTCAATATACTCAATATTGCAACACACAAATTCTATCTAGAATTAATGATGCCCATCAAGGCTAAAAACATCTGTTCCACTGAATTCCAATTTATCATAAAATAATTATTTAAGCACTTAAGGCTTTCTTCACACACACCATTACAATATGAGCCAGGATAGAAATCATGAACAGTATAATAAAACCAATTGCTCTTTATGCCGCTGAGGTATGGGTATTTTGGAATGAGAATATGCATACTGTACTGCTTTGGCAATATATAAGTAACATGTAAGGTCATTCTAATGACCCCTCAACTGAGAAAGGGAGGAAAGAGGGTGAGAAAAAGAAGGTAAGACAGGGTTAAAGTTGAAATATGGAGAGAGTGCAATGGAAAAGAATGTTTAACAGAGGCAGAAAAATGTGAAGGAAAGTGGGAGGCAGAGAAAGAGCAATAGAGATGGATTAGAAGAGAGAGTGAGACAGTTGGACAGATAGTGATGGTGTGTGAGGGAAGATGAAGAATGAAAGAAGGAGGTAGACATACAGAAGGAGAGGAGTGAACGATATGTACATTTAGAGTGGCAGTTCAGAATTGAATAATGGTGGGAGAAAGGACAGCAAGGCCTTTATCTAGAACTTTCTAAAAGCTCTCTTAAGTCTTTACGATTCTTGAGGAAGAGCCTCCGTCACAGATTTGGAGAAGAAGGGGCAGCCTGTGTCATCGGGACGCCAACCTCTGCCTGACCTCTTTCGGGGCTGCATTTCTAACACTCTTGTGCTGAAAAATCTCTGTCTGGGGTAGCTGTTGGGCTTTGTGCTAATGCTTTCTTGTTTTGTGTGTGAAGAGTGTGTGTTTATGTCCGTGCGCACATATCTGAGTGCGTCCTAAATAAAAAATGCCCAGCCACAATCGCTGTCTTTGTTCAGAGGACAGTCCTATGACTGTCTCTTTTCGTCTGATTCGTATGTGTTTTGTTTATCTGTGTCTCTTGTCCTGTGTGTGTGTGCGTTTGTGTGTGTGTTTATGTTTTCCCAGGGCATGGAGCCTGCTGCCTGATGTGGCCCACTCTCCAGGCGAAAGTGTCCTGAAGCATCTGGATGTCTTGGCCAAGGCGGGCGCCAGCAAGATTCTCAGCCTAGCCAACGCCAACATCTCGCTTGCACTGCTTCGGTTAGTGTGATGGGAGCCTCACAAACATCCAGAGAAAGCATTAGAGATTGAAAGAGGGACAGAGAGACATGAGACATGAGACAAGATACATGTTTGCAAAGTGATACACACTCACACAGATTATCTAAAACACAGACCACAGTGGACAGATCTGCACGCTCAGAAAAAAAAAAACAGCCAATTGAGTCTATTGTCTGCTCACTCTTCTGTTGTAACTAACCACAAGGCCTGCTTTTATCATAGACACATCTCAGATACAGAAGCCCTGTTTCAATCACATGGCGATGAAATTGCTAGACTTGCTTTCTCTCAAGCTATGGATTGATTCACAGCGAATTTCTCCTTTATGGCGTTGTGATGGAAAGATAGTGTGCTGTTGTGCTGTTTTACTGGTTTTACTTCTTCTCTCCCTTGTCCTGTTTTTATCTCAGTTCTCTAGCAGGCTTTCACACCTGTGTGTGCTTGCTGCTCTGTCAAACCTCTCTGATCTTCTCCCTTCTGTTTTTCCCGTCTCCTCTCCTCTACGGGCCGTCTGTCTTATCTGTCCTTGTCAGCCCCCCCTCCCTCTTTTCCCCCTCCTCTCTTTCCTTCCCTTTATCCCCCTCTTTTTTTTTACCTCTTTTTCCAGCCATGGCACTTGACTCGGGCTCTGGCCTCTGGGAGTTCAGGAGCAGTTCCTCCTAGCCTTTTCAAAGTTGCTGTTGTCTTTGTTGAAGCAGTTGATGTTATCGATGATGCCACCAAAGTGAATGAAATGGAAATTTACTGCAGATTCTCTTTCTCATACTTGCTGTGTGCTTCATGCTGTTAAAGTCTGTCTTTGTTTTGTGCCTCTTCAATAACTGATGTGTTTTCTTGTGCTTGCTTCACTTCTCTCTGGCAGGTCTGCTCCTAGGGACCTACTCAAGGTCTTACTCTTCCTCTCTTTTATACCCTTATTCTCTCTTCTCTTTCTCTTTTTGTTTGGGTGTTTTGGAGTTCAAAATTGACTGGTGCTGGCAAGTTGGCGTACGGTGGTACACAATGGTATTTAATCCAACCAAACATTACTTTCCTATGGTTCAGTATGCAGAATAAAATCACAGTGTGTAATTTATGATTTCTAAATCTTCATCATGCAGCACGAATGGCTTTGGACACCTTTGGTGCTCGTATGTGGTTAGGCATTTTTAATTCTGTCTTTATCTTTCTGTCTTCCAGACTGGTGGGCTGGTTGCTGCTGAAGCTCCTTAAGCGTTTCTACTGCAGTGTGCAGGTGAACCTTAACCAACTGTCAGCCCTGCGCCGCGCCACCCAGATGGTAATTCTCCTCCGCCCTCTATTCCCATCTCTTCCTCGCCCACTCATCCATCTCTCTCTAGCGCTTGTTTTCTCTGTGTCATCCATCATAATCCCCCCCCTTCCACATACATACATACACACACACACACACACACACACACACACACCGTCTCCCTATGCTATGACCTCTGTTGTCTGAACTGCCTTCTTGAACATTGACTTTAAACATCTTTTTATACCGTCTTTGTCATTTGTGCTGTATCTGGAATAGAGATCATGAGCTGCACTCTAAAGCCTTAAACTGGGCAACAGAAAGAAAGGAGCAGATACTGCTCATAGGTGCCCCTATACCTCAGCCCCACAGCTGTTTTCACATGCCACACTGCCCACTGTTCATGTACCCATCTTAACAGAATACTAATGAGTCTACTGCAGTTCTATAAGTAACCCAGCAGAGTGACCTTTACACTCAACAAAAATATAAACGCAACACTTTTGAGTGGGATTCAGGACTCAGACCAGCTCAATATATCTCAGATACTGTAGGCAGCAAAGTGGACCACACTGACAGCTCTCTGATTTTTTTTGGGTGGCATACGCAGAAAACGGGCCTGTGAAAATTGTTAGTTTGCTTGTAAACAAAAATGTAAAACATTTCTGAAAATGGCTATTGAAAGATATTGTGTCTCTGTTAATAACATGAATGAATGACAAAAACAAATGATTTCTAAATCACACAACACAACAACAGAGAACTAAAAAAGGTAAATGGTGAATATGACTGAATACAATTGTATGTCTGTGAATGATGCAGTACTGTAGGAGGACCATAAACTAGGCTTAAGGATGCCATTCAGTTTATTGGCATGATGGCGTGATGTTTGTATGTGGGACAATGCTCACCACAGAGGCTGGGAGATTTGTCACAGAACAAAGTGTTAGCAGACACTGGCATGTCTGCCTTGTTTCCCTCCTCATTTGCTAATCACAGTCGTTTTCCTGAGCCTTTGAGCTCAAGTTCTTCTCTGAGCTGTACTGAGAGTCAGGTTAGCTTGAGAGAGGGTGTGTGTTTGTGTGTGGCAACAATTTGTGTCTTTCTTCTTCTTCCTCGGTCCCCTAAGGGCCGTGTTGATTCCCTGCTCTCTCCCCAGGTGCTTTAAATACAGTCAGACATTGTGTGTGTCTGTGTGTGTGTGTGTGTCTGTGTGTGTGTGTGTACATGTGTTTTCCTTAAGGGCCTTGTTTCCTCCCTGCTCCCTGTCCTGGTGCTGTATATGCTTTGTGTGTGTGTGTTTGTGTGTGTTTTGTCGTCTTCTCTGCCAAGTACCTCAGCCACTTCATTGCTGCTAAACACTGCTTCCTAAAACATCCACACATGCCTGCGTGCGTGTGTGTGTGTGTTTGCTGACAACTCTCCCTGTGGCCAATCAGATGGCCCATATGCAGTATGGGGTTGAAGGCTACTGGTGTCCCATGCTGAACTAGATCAGAGGAAAGGCCTGCTGGCTGTGCTCTAGTTTATCTGCTCCGTGCCTTAGCACTGAACACACACACACACACCGAGTGTCACATTCACGCAGACATGCACACTTGAACACACACACACACACACACGGACATCCTTCCGTGTGCTTAAATAGGCATGAAGTGACGGCAGCCTTGGCTTTAAGCGGTCATGCTCTCTTCACATGTCTCAGACACACACACATACACACACACACACAGACACACACAGGAGGGGGCTGATGATACAATTTATTTAATAGCGACAATTAATAGTAACTGTGTAACCAAGAGAATTGGATTTAGGTCACGATTTTCCCCCCTTTTCTCTCTGCCACTAACCCCTATGAGCCGGGCTCCCTTCCAGCTGGAGCCTGTTTAAGCTCTAATAGGGTGACCCCCCTGGTGGCCAACACTGGGCATTAAACACAAGGTGCGGCAGCCACAGGCTTCAGGCTCCGCAAGGCCGACCAGAGAGCAGAAGCAGATGCTGAGACCATCTGCTCCGCTGGGCCTGGAACTGTGTGTGCGTGTGTGAGTGGAGATATCTGCTAGATCCTCTGCTTATAAGGTGAGACATCCGCGGGCAGCAGAGAATTTGGCCATCGATTTTTGCCTGATCTAATGTGGAGGAGCAGAGACACACTGATACTCTCACACACACAGACACACACACACACACACACACACACACAAACAGAAGCTCTCTTGGGCACACACACTTGCATTCACAAGGTCTCATGGGATCATGCACATGCATGCCCTCTCGTGTGTGTACACACACGTGTGCGCACACACACGTATACACATAACCATGAAGGACTCAAGTTATTTAGACTAAGTGAGAGAGCACTGTCAGCAGTCCCATGCACACAGAAACATAAATTGCTTCTAGAAACACAAAAGCACACAAAGAAGCCCATGTACAACTTTACTGATACTGACACAGACACACACACATACACAGGCACACTCTCTTTCACACACACACACACACACACAGTCAAGTATGAAGCCAGCACTTCTCTCTCCATAGGAAGTCTCCTCTCTCACTCGACAGGAGAAGGGAACCCTGCTGTCTGTAACTGCTCCCTGAGGATCTCTTACCCTAGGAGTCCTCACTCCATATCTGTGTGTGTGTGTGAGTGTGTATGTGTAATGTACAGTCCCTGAGGATCTCTTGCATTGCTGTTTCATCCACCTGTGTGTGTGTGTGTGTGTGTGTGTGTGTGAGTTTGGTCGTACTGTATGTGTGCATGAGATACACAGCTCCCAAAGGATCACTTGCATTAAGACTGCTTATCCCCCCCGTGTGTGTATAAGGATCTCTTACATTAAGATTCCTTATTTCCCCCTTTGTGTGTGTGTGCGTGTGTGTTAGTGTGTGTGTGTGCGTAAAGATCTCTTACACTAAGACTGCTTATTCCCCCCCTTTGTTTGTACTTTATGTGTGGTAGTGTGTGTGTAAGGATCGCTTCCATTAGGACCGCTTACTTCACTTCAGTGCACCTGAGCTCTGCCTGAGGGACTCTGCACAGAGGCACTTTTATACACTCAGATTCATTGGAACCTATGCTACTGCTGCACTCTGCATATGTTTGTTTGTGTGTGTGTGTAGAAGGACAGCAGTCTGCACTCCATACAGTATGCCTCGCATGTGTCTGTAACTTCTAGCAGTCTTCACTTAAGACAGTCACACTCACTGTGTGTGTGTGTGTGTGTGTGTGTGTGTGTGTGTGTGTGT
>JAGFZM010002173.1:140851-150959 GCA_017657215.1 Limnothrissa miodon
GTGTGTGTGTGTGTGTTTGTGTGTGTGTGTGTGTGTGTGTGTGTGTGAGCTAGAGAGAGAAGCCGAGCTCCCAAAGCTGTATATTTTCCTTATTTGGCTGGTTTGGCCCAACCTAAATGTTGCTCCCTAAGCATGCAAGTATGCTGTGCTCATGTGCTCATCCAAGCATGGCCCTCCCCATCTTATGTAAGAGTTAAAGTATTGTCAGCTAGTCATTATGGGAAAAGTAATTCCTGACAGGACAAATATGACCCAGGAACGTGACGCGAATGCGTGTTACGATGAGTGAATGATCTCTACTCGGAATGATAAAAAGACGAGTACTAAACAACATTTGCTGTCAACCACAAACACAGAAGGACATAAGAAGCTGTTACCTGAAGCAACTCTGAACACTCTTCCCAGATAGTCAAGATTAGGCACTTCTTTGTAGCTTGTAATTAACCTTCAGTGACACATATCTGCTAAGTTTGGTTGATACTGTCTGACAAGGCAGTTTTTACGGCATGAGCATGACGGAGAAGCATTGGAGGTATCAGCTGTGCCAGTGTTTGGTCCGCTTGGTTTGATTCCCACCTGCCAAATCTGTGCCACTTTTGATCAAAGCTTCACTTGGTTGAAACATGAAGAATGTTGTTGCTATTGATTTGACTTTGTTTTCACCACATGCCAAACATCACTGCTTCCTCAGCCAAACCTCTGGGCACTGTGAGAGGAATCTGCAGCTCTGTTCAATGAGCCCCCACCGTAAGGCTTGTGGATAAGTGTCTGCTCTCTCACTATATATGCTCTTGACTGTTTGCATTATGACCAGATCGGAGCAGAGCAGACCAGTGCAAGCACAGTGAGATAGGAAGTGAGTTGGGGACAGTGATAACGCGCGGGTCAAGGATTTTTAAGACCCGCACCAACCCGACGCATCATAACGGCCAACCCACTCCGCCCAAGCCGCAAAATTATTTTTAACCCAACCCGATGGAGAGAGAAAATATTAGTAAAAAAAGAAACCGACGAGTTTACCTTGTGATTTGCAATAGCCTCAAGAAAAAATAACCTTATTACTAGGAAAGAGGAAGTTGCTCACCTTGCATTACTTTTTGTTATTTCTATTGAATCTTAATTATCAGTCAAGAGTGGCAAAATGTTCCAAAAAGACTGTTTTATTTGTCAAATATAGGAAAGAGGAACACACTATTTCAAACTTGGAAACTATACCCGCACTTATCTCCGCTCTCCATTTCTCTCACTCCCACACACACAAAACAAATCAATGAACAAATAACGCGATTAGGTAAAATTATTCAGATTTTGACCCAACCCGCCCGCAACTCGCATTTTGCTCTTAAAAAACAGACTGCCGGACCCACGGGCGAACCCACGGGTCCCGCACGCGGAATAGAGCTGAGAGAATGTTTTCTGCTTTCTGAGGAGCAGGTGAGAAATAACGACTTAGAAGAGAAAGGGAATGATGGGGAGGCATTGAGTCCCCATTTGTACCTGGCCTCCGCCAGCTGCTCCACAGCACTCTCAAGCACTCATCAGCTTATCAAATTAGATCAAGTCAAATCAGGTTTTATTTGCATGTCTTGCTCAGATGGAGCCCTAAGGGCCAGTGTTCAAGCTACCACTCCATCAAACTCTGCTTGTTGATCCTAAGTAGAACCCTTGAGCGGAGTGCCATTCTTCTGCTAGTTTGAGTCTAGTAGTTCCCTTAGTTTTTAAAGGTCTCATTCCATCGTATTTTCATTAATTTTGTGGTGGTCTCTTGTCTAAAATAATGTCATGAGAGTTGGTTTTGACAAAAATATGCTGTGGTTGTCTTGTTTCAAGCTATTTTAGTTATGTTTTAGGGATAGTGCGAGAGGATTCTTATGAATATTAATGATATGCAAACGTATCGCCTCTGATTGGCTAACAGCACTGTGACGCTCCCTCTAGTGGGTCTGTCTGCAGGCAGCCTAATAATGTTTTCTTGAGAGCGGGCTAACTGCATAGCTAATGTGCAAAGTGACGTACATTTGTACGGCTTTTCCGATTCGCTCGTTTTTCCCGGCTGTTTTCTATCACAGGCGAATACAGACTACAGGGGTAGGAGAGCATTTTGAAGTTACAAGCATACAAGTGCAACTTGGGCTGACCTATGGTAATGTAAAAAAATAAAGTATTAAACTGTTTATTGTGGAAGGAGACCTTTAAAAAAGCTTTGAGAATGGAAAGTTTTAGTATATGGAAGCACAGTTCACTGCAGTTTGTCGGTGAGCTTTTAGAAACTTTTTCTGAGTTTCTTTGACTTTTGTCAAGCGCTGAATCTGCATTCCTCTGCAGGAGAGCACTCAGTCGTGTGAATGGATGTTCTTTCTTTACACAGCCGGCCCATCTGTCCAGATGAGGAAAGGAGCTCTGGGTTGATGTTATGCATTGCGTCAACCTTGTATTATTCGCTCACACTTCTCCCCCTTGCCTTTTTGCCCATTCTTTGTTTCCCTCCAACAGATCTCATTACTTGGTTGCTGAGTTTGAATCCGATAAGAATCAGGGGTGTGTGTGTGTGCGTGTGTGTGTGTGTGTGTGTGTGTGTGTGTGTGTGTGTGCGCGTGTGCAGGGATATATTAAAGCAATCAGATTAAACTTGTGGGGTCATGTATTTAACTTGCAATGCTGTGCTCATTTATTGTGTTTGTGTGTATGTGTGCGTGCTCTCCACTCTTGACATCTTGAGATGATCACTGTCACCACCAACTCTAAAGTTTTTTCTTGCATGTATCATGACCTTCCTTCCTTTCCTTACACACACACACACACACACAGTATATATACATACATGCTTGAGCATAAGCATCTATAGCAAGTGAAGTGCCAGGAGAAGACGTGGCCAGGCACCAGTGGCTGTTTCCCTGTTGATCTTGCTCCAGTCCTCCTTGGGCTGTGGAAGAGCAGCAACCTTCTCTCCACATTTCCTTCCTGTCAAAAAGAGAGAGACACTCCTGTCACCGTCAGCACACGCTGTCCTTGCTCCAGGGGGGTTGACAGCTATTTATTCTGTTGCATCTATATTTATTTATTTGTGTGTACAGAACATTGTGACTGTATTTAATTGAATCAGGCACTGCATCTTTGTTCGCTCACACAAACGACCACTCTCCTCATTCAGTCACTGTCCAGTGCCCTCACTCTGTCTGAAGGCTGTCCCATTTACTCTGACGCTGTATACCTTCTCCCTCCAGTCTCTCTCTTTCACACAGCACACACACATATACACACACACACACACACACAAGCAGACTTAATTCACTCATTCATACAGTTCATCATGTCATTCACACTTAGTGCATCATTTGTTCACTCTCTTAAATGTTCAGTTATCATTCATTTGTAGCTTTTCAGCCTTTCAGTTAATCTCTATCTCTCTCTCTTTCTCTCTTTCACCCCCGTTCTCCACTTTAACTGACTCACTCTTAATCTCCTATTTTAACTTCCGCCTGTTCTTTCTCCCCCCCCCCCCCCCCATCACCTGCTTCTCAGAACTTGGCATACACTCTTTCAGCTGCACCCTCTCTCTCCAGCAGACAGCCTGAACCAAGCATGCTCTCAGCTATGCACGCTCACTCTCGCATCATTAACACTCACACTGTCTCCTGTTTTTGTCATACAAATTCATGAGAATCTGTCTTTAGTGTCTCAGAACCAGCACCAGTGCCAGAACCGTGCACCAGCATGTTTCTGTGTTCTGTTCCCATGTGGACACGTAGATGTGTACCTTTCAGTGCTCCCTCTTATCTCCCTCTCTTTCTTTCTCTCTTTTTCTCTCTTTCTCTCATCTCTCTTTCACAAACGCTCTTGCACTCCCTCGCACATCACTGTCACCTCACAGCTGCTGCCACTGTTTACTTTGTTTATGTGTGTGTGTGTGTGTGTGTGTGTGTGTGTGTGTGTGTGTGTGTATGCGCGTGCATGTGTGCAGTTGACCGGGGCACTCCTTCAAGAGGGCGAAAGCCTGAGCCTGACCCTGGCAGCAGACAGTGGGAATGGGGGGCCAGTGGCTGGCACGTGTGGCACAGGCTCTCACCGATGGCCTGGTGTCTGACGCCAACCTCGTCCCTGTGGCCATCTCCTACGACTGCCCCCCTGACCTCGACACTCTCTCGCAGGTAAGTTCTGTCACCCAGTAACCCCCCCCTCCCCCCAACCCTCTGATTACCTACATTGATATTCCATTGATTAAACTGCCCCCCCCTCCCCCACCAACCAACACACATACACACACACTCAAGTCAAACCAACAGTCCCATGGTGCCTTCAGTTGCTCTCCCATATCTGCAGAGACTACCCACCATAGCTGATCTATTGATCCCTGGCCTCTCCCTCCTCCGTCTAATGTCCTGTGAAAGTTCTGCTGCCTCTGCAGACCCCGTGTGTGTGGACATGCGTGGCCCTGGGTAAATTACTTTGCCCTGGGTGACCATGCTGAGATGGAGGGTGTTTGTGTGTGTGTGTGGGGGGGGGCAATGATGGCCTGCAGTTACACACATACACACAACAAGGACTGCCTGGGCTTGAGTGGGGAAGATGATTACTGTGGGTCAGGGTGATGGATGACCGTCCCAAACGCACTGGCACCGACGCAGAGCCTGTCTGGGAGATGGGAGATGTGATGGAAGTGTGTTTGGAAGTGTGTGTTGGGGGTTAGGGGCGTTTTAGTCTGTCTGTCCCTCTGTTTTATGGACAGTGCAATGTGTGTGTGTGTGTGTGTGTGTGTGTGTCTAAAGCCTTCAGACAGCTGGCCCAAATCATTTTTTTGCATGTCCAGATTGCTAGCATGAATTCTTGTTGGTCTGACAAGCAGAAAACCACATGAAATGCAATTTTTCCAAATCTGATTCAACCCAAGTATGGTGGTTTCAGTTGTGATTACGGATTTGTCTCAACCCAACCAGTCTAACCACTTGAATAGGACTTTTAACACGCCCTTGTTGTCATTTGCAACTTGACACGACGTTTGCAACTTGACTGTCTGTAACAACTGTTTGAAATATCAGATTTTGATCGGATATGCAAAAAACATCTGATTTTGACTGCAATCTGAACATATCCTAATACAGCCTAATATACTTGAGTGTGTAATAAGTGTGTGGATACATTTATATGATTGTGTGTGCGTGCGTGCATGTGTGTGTGTGCGTGTGTGGTGTATGCTGCTGTTTTTCTCCTGATTGAGAGCGGTTTATTCTGGTGGTGGTGTGTGCAGATGAGTTTCCTAATGGATAGTCACCATTAAGAGGTTATTATGAAAATTAGTTGTCTCCCCATCCCCCTTTCATCATCTTGTAAGTGCGTGTGTGTGTATGTAAGTATGCATAAAGTATGCATGTCCATCTGAGTGCATTGGGGCAAGTACATTTGTGTGTGTGTGATGTCTAGGGTGGCGTGATGCCTATTGTGCGGAGGGTAGTAGCCCTACTGTGGGGAGGAAGAGGAGGAAGTGTACGGATCCATTTTGCTCAGGCATTCTCTTTGAAGGTATGACTAACTCACAGACATGTTAACATACACACACACACACATGCGCACACATACTGATCTTACTCAGACACACCTACAAACATTAATGTATAGCATGCATACAATTTAACTCTCGAGCTCACACACACACAGACACCTGACTGTGTGCGTTTAAAAGAATTTGCTTTTGTCATTCTCCTCCTTGGAAATTGATTGCACACTGGCGTACACCCACAAGCACATACACAGATGGACACACACACAAGTACATGGACACACACACAAGTACATGCACATACACAAACATATACACACTCAAAACAATATTTAGATAAACGTGCTTTCTCCATATCATCTTATTTTGAGCAATGCTGAAATATAGAGACGCATGCATCAGTGGGAATTTAATCTTAAGCCACATAACAAACACGCTCTCTCTCTCACACACACACACACACACAAACTCCCAGAGAGAGACATCAAGAGTTTGTAAAACTGATTGATGCTGGTGGCTGCTCTGTTCTCCTGCTGAGTCAGAAGAAAACACACCAGTTCCTGAAGAGAAATGTCCTTTTGGCACACACGCACGCACGCACACACACACACACACACACACACACTCTCTCCTCTTTCCATTCCCATCTTTTTTTTTTGTTTTTTTTTTTTCATTTTGTCAATCTCTGTCGCACAATATACGCTCATTATGCTTGTGCTAATATGCTTCAGAGAGAAAAACAGGATGTTTTTCTGAAAACAGGATCTTACTATTTCTCTCTCCATTCATACTATTCCTCTCTTCTTTACTTAAAACCACTTCTTCCTCTCCACTCCACTGTCCCCACTCTGTCCCTGTAGTAATTATTCACTGTCTTATCCCTCTGACAGGAGATGATTGAAACGGGACGCTGCCGTGTGGATAAAGGGCGCCCTCTACAGGAACTGTTGCTACCCAACGTACTCAACCACAGGTCCTCACTCTCTTGCTTTCCGTCACTCTCTCCTCCAATCTTTCCTTACTTTCTCTTCAACTCTCAGTCCTCCGGTCTTTGTTCTGTGTCACTCCATCTCTCTCTCTCTCCTCCAGTTTCTGACATTTTCTTCTTTTCTCCTGATTTTGACTCACTGTTGCCATGTTAGCTCTCTCAGGCTCTCCCTCTCTCTAGTACTCAGCCAGCCTTCCTGATAGCTCTTTGTTCAGGCCTCCTTTTCTTTGCTTTACTTGTTTCAGTCTGTGTAGGTATGTGTGTGTGTGTGTGTGTGTGTGTGTGTGCGTGTGTGTGTGTGTTTCCCTTCTTCATCTGAGCATCATCTGTCAACTAGTTTTGTTTCCTGTGGCGACAGATACTCAATACAGCACACACACACACAAATAACCTAGTAGTTAGTTGGTTGAGTTATTGTGTGCTGTGTTGTCAGTGAGAGATAGCTGGTATGAACCCGGTGGACAATGCCGGGTTAAATACCCAGGGACCAGCTCTCTCTCAGCTCTCCACGGCATAACATGTGGATGAAACATGCCCTCTGGAATAAGGTTCTCCAGTAAAATATCAGTGGATTAATTCGCTTGCGGCGGTCATACAAATGTTTTCATGCATTTATTCCTCATTCCATTGACGTCAATTTGTTTTTGTGCCGCGTTCCTCTGTGTTTAGTGAAGCCGCAAGATCCACTCCATAAAAAGGAGAGAACCCACTTCAGCTAAACCCATTTCATTTAGGGAAAGGGGGGGTTACTGTGCCCACATGCACTTTCGAGGATGAGGCCGGAAAAACAAACCCGCTTTTAAACAGCCAACAGTAACTCAGCACTTAATCAGGCTTGTGTGCCAGGCAGAGGCACGGCACAGCACCACGCAGATAATATTCGTTCACAGGACAAGTCCCTCATCCAAAAGCCACTTCATTCTACCCTTTTATTAGCAGGAGAAAAGCTCTGTGTTTCTCTGTGTGTGTGTGTGTGTGTGTGTGTGTTCTGTAGTTGCTGATATTGTTTCACAATGTGGTGATGATGCCTGCCGGTGTTGGCTGCAGTAAGCGAGCGAACGCTCTGCGCAGTGAGAAGAATGCAATGCATTTTTTCACTTTCTTTTGGGGTAGCATGGAGATAAGGTATTGTCTAGTGTTAGACTGTTGGGGAGGAAAGAAGGAGAGGAGAGGAGAGACATGGAAAGGGGGGGGAACGGGGGGGGAAGAGGAGGGGATGAGAGCAGAGGAGAGAAGAGGTGAGGAGCGAGATAGGCCAGTGGCCCTGGAGATGAGGGTAAATTAGGTTTTTGCTCATGCAGATTGTCTCATAAAAGAGTGTTTTTCCCCTCATTCCAGTTTTTTTTCCTGTGCATGTGTGTTTCCTCTCTTGTTTTGTTTTAGTGTTTTCTGTGATGGCTTAGATTTGCAACAACACAGGCTTTTTACAAACTCATTTAGGCTGCTGTGATTTTGATGTTTTTCAAGTCAAGATTTTTATTTATATTTTTTCCCCTTGATTTGACTGTTTCAGCCACCTAAATTGACATTTGTTGTCTTAGATCTGCACAGAGTTATGTTTTTCTGGTTTCAAAGCATGTCATGTTGTGGGCAAGTCAAAGCAACAAAGCACAAGGCACCTAGTACTGCTGTCAGTACATCACATAACTTTTAAGATTTCACTTTTACATTTTATTTTCCAATGATTAGTTAGAGTGTAATACAGTAAGCGTCAAAAGTCATCTCAAAAAGATTTTTTTGAGTTCCAGCAAGCCGTTTTGGTAAGTTTTTTTGGAGTGGGTGGTGTTTTAGTGAAACATGGAAGTTGTTTGGAGTGGGTGGTGGTGTAGTGAAACATTAAGTTGTTTGGAGTAGGTGGTGGTTTAGTGAACCATTAAGTTGTTTGGAGTAGGTGGTGGTTTAGTGAACCATTAAGTTGCTTGTGTTGGTGCTACGCCCAGGTGCAGGGTGTAGACAACAGAAGTTGTTCTGCTGTGATTGGAGAGAATTGGAGATGGTGGGAATTGACTGGGCTCAGCCAAGTGAAAGAAGGGGCACGGATGCAGTGTGCTGGTGTAGACGTTTTATTGGACTGCCACTGCAGTGTTCTGCATCTGCCACAGCTCAATAGAGATGCAGGAACAGGGTTGGTTAGACTGGCTTTGGACTTGAGGGACAAGACGACATGGAGAGCAGTGAATGACAAGCGTCTATCTGTCTGTCTGTCTGTCTGTCTCTCTCTCTCTCTCTCTCTCTCTCTCTCTCTCTCTCTCTCTCTCTATGTGTGTGTGTCCCTTTCCTTTTATGTCGATGTGTGGGGGGGGTGTGGGTGTTTGTGTGTCATTCTCCTCCTTTGTGTGTGTGTGTGTGTGTGTGAGAGAGAGAGAGAGAGATAGAGAGAGAGAGAGAGAGCCCTTATAGGCTGAATGGAGTGTGTAGACGGTGTGCTTGCTCTTTAGGGCCACCGACTGCTGTGTGTGAGACAGAGGGCAGCAGTAGCAACTGAGTGTTGTGCCCTCCACAGGTCAGAGATGGGCTACGGGGAGAAGAGCACCTCCTGGATCCTGCCACCTTCCATCATGCCTGAGCTCCAGCCAGAGGAGAGGCAGCTCGCCGTCGCCCTCACACTGCATCTCATACACTGTGAGTGTGCACTTACAGTACACACACCAGAGCTGGGCGATATGGCCTAAAAATAACATCTCCGATTTTTCAGTCTTTTCACATCATCTTTCACTTTATACACTGTTGGTATGCCGCCATCCACACACAAACATACGTACACATATATATACACACACACACACCACATCTGATTTAGTATTTCATGGATAAATGTCAAAGTTGAGAGTGAGGGTTTTCTTCTTTCTATCTTTCCTTCCAATCTGCTCTCACTTTCTCAACAGTTTTCTTTTCTTTAATTTCTATCTCACAGCAGATAAGGATCTTACTCTCTATTCTTTCTGTCTCACACTATCTCTCTTTCTCTCTCTCTCTCCCTCTCCATCTGTCTTCTGCATAGGGTTCACTAATGCCCTTCTGTTCCCTGGGTACACCACAGCAGATGAGCCACACTCACCCACACTCTCAGCACCTAATTGGCCACAACATTGTGTGTCCTACAGGTGGAACTCAGCCTCACCCCCCCCCCCCCCCCCCCACACACACACACACATACACACACACAGTCTTTACCTAACAATTATTATTCTGCTCTTTTGTTATCAAAAAGTTACTGTTCATGTAAATTAGTCCCATTTGTAGTTTTGGCGGTGTCAGTGAATTTACTGTATGTCATCTATTTCATTTTAAGTATGCATATTGCACTTCATCATGCATGTATATTATTAGTGGCCAGCGTTCTTGCTAATAGCAGAAGTGTTTGTGTTGTGTGTAGCCACTACCTCCTTTATGGCTGTGATGGCCACCCAGCTCGTCTCCTGCCTTCTGCTGCACAAGCACCGCAAGGTGAGAAATACACACACACACACGCACACACAAACACACACACACACGCACACGCACACATATACACACACACACACAAACACTCACACACACCATGCTCGCATGTGCATGCATTAATTCGATGGACCAGGAGCAGAGCACATGCACACACACTCTCACCCTCTCTCTCTCACACACAA
>JAGFZM010002173.1:157413-191175 GCA_017657215.1 Limnothrissa miodon
ACACACACACACACACACACAGTCACACAGACAATAGTACATGTATGTACTACATGGATATGCTTAAACATAGGAATTCAAATGTACACATAATTAGGTAATAGAGTTTACACACATACACACGAAAGTACCTACACACGCATGCACACATGTGCATGCACATGAACATGAACTTGTATAAATGCACAACAAATTGTGTGTATTTGCATTAACAAACATGTTCAATTCCAGTAGTGGACAGAGACTAGAGTTATTAGAAATGCATTGAGATACCGCCGCAGGTTACTTTCTCTTGCAGAAATCAATGCAACATTCACTGGTATTGTATGCATGAAACTTCATGGTATCTGAGATCTGCATTTTTGTGTGTTGGTTTGGTATCTGGGCTGAGGAGGGGGTTGTTGGGACTATGAAGTCTGTCAGTGTTTTATCACTGGTGGACATTGGATGTATGTTTATACACACACACACACACACACACACACCCTCCTCTGGCCCTCTGTTTGTCTGCCTATGAGCCTGCACTCCTGCTCAGGGCTGAAGAAGAGTCACCCGGAGGGGAGAAATGGCCAGAGCAGTGCCATAAAATATCTGTAAAATTGGTTTTGTCTCCCTCTGACTCACACACACACACATACACACAAACGCTTACAAAAATAAACCCAGTCCTACAAAAGCAGTAGGACAGGCACAAATGCGCGCACAGACACACTTACGCTCTGCGTGTAAATCTGAAACTCATCACTAGAGCATTCAAACACTCGCCCCCCCTCCGACGTGCCACATTTTACAGTCTCCCTAGCCCCTAACTCACACTCACAATGCGGCACTGACTCATTCATTCAGGGATTCTTCTGCCCATCTCTCTCTCTGCAACACACACACACACACACACAGCTACAGAAAATGGGGCACACCGGTAAGAAAAAACACACGCGCACATTGAGGTCGATAAACACACTTGTACACACACTTGCACCTACATTTATTAACACATACTTCTGTCTCTCCTATTTATCTTTATATATATCTTTCCTATCAAACACACACACACTTGCTGTCAAACGAAAAAGACACTTAATCATAGTTACCTTTTTTTTTTTTCTTATTTCACATCCCTTAAAAATGACATTCATTCTCTTTGGACAAATTGGATAATGACTGTACAACTGAGAGTTGTTAATGCAAATATACGCATTAGCCTGGTTGCTGTTGGTGATGTAGATGACATGGGAGGCAGAGGGCTCACGCTTTGAAGTTTGCTTGCTCATGACCATGCTTTCCTGGGAAAAGGGGATGAGCTCATTACAGAGCGTATTTAATAACTCTCCGCTCACACGCGTCTTAAGTAGGTCTGTGGATGATCAGAAAGTACGTGGTGACGGCTCACCTTTAGTTTCTGGGAAATTCCGCCGCTTCCTTTACCCTTTCATGGCGTTGCATAATGTCGGGAGGCTGAAATTGATTTCTGAGCTCGAGAGTGAGTCATTGATCGAACAATTGAGATGCTTTGGGTGCTAGCTACAAGAAGCGCATTAGTCATAGCCATATAGGACAGGTGTGCCCGCTGCTTTCACTAATGAGACGTAAGAGTAAGCAGTACTCATCTGGCGTGTGGGGTGAGATGTGTCATTTTGTGAAATGTGAAACCTAACAAAGTGAGCGAAGGAGCATATTGCGGAGAGGCAAGTGAAGATCTTGTTTTCTCACCAAGCGCCAGAAGCTTTTTTCTGTCGCGCCGCACCCCCAGGCCTGCTGATTGTCAGCGCAGCACTTCATCAGCTGATCCACCATAGAGTGCGTATATAAGAGAAGCGGGGCCTCGCAGTGGCGCGCTGCAAAGACAACACTGAAACATGTCAGCCACAGTTTATTTCTCGCTCGTCTTCAAACGACGACAGGGCACTCAGCACTGGTCTGCCGTTCGCTCTGCGTGTTCACAAGCTCGCATTCGAGACATGCTGCACTTCATAACTTTATAGGTTTTGAAGGGAAACGTCGCAGAAGGGAATGTGGGAGCTCCAACTAAAGCTTACTGGATTAAACCTGGGGGGGGGGGGTGCGGAGCAGCAGATGTATAGTATATGTATACTATCCATGTCCTCATGTGTGTTTGGAAGGTCCGTCACGTCCCCCCTGAGCACAGATAGACAGACGATTGCTTTTATAGGCTTCCCTAGTGCTTGTGTTTGTGTGAGGCCACTAAATCATTGAACTCCTCAGACAGTCCCTGGCTGAAAAGGTCACTCTGTACACTCGACACCAAAGAACATCCCTTTTCGTCAGCTCTTTCCCGGCCTAAAACATCTCCCTGCCTCAGCACCACAAGACCATTGCAAATGTGGACGACGGTTCCGGAAGATGAAAAAAACTTTTTTATTAAGCCCTCTTAACGTTGGTTAAGGGAAGTTGTAGCTGTCATCATTAGCTGTGTTTCTAAATCCTCTGAAACATTCAGCAGTCATGTATCTCTCATATAGGCATGGTCAGGGGCATGTAGACAGTCTCATCACAAAAATGACAGAGCAGTGCCTAGAGGCAGTTTTGGTAAACGACAAAGAAGGCTACCACTAAAGTTCATTTTAATTGGTTTTGATGTTGACAGAGTCTGTTCTGGTCTTTGCTTGTTCTGATTGGTCGTTGTGCTCTCCAGTTGTATCAATACACATTTGGCAAATTGGAGGACTTATCACTCATCGCCTGATCTTTCACCTTCCCACAGTAGATGTGAGTCTTCTTTCCCAGGTGTGTTGTAGCTAGTGATCTGGACATGAGTGGACACTACTGGTTAGGGCATCAGACTAGATATGGAAGGGTTGCCAGTTTGATCCCCGACCAGCACAAAAAATGTGGCTGTGGAAAGTGGTTGAGCATCCCACTGTTCGCGGTCAGTGTGCCTCATCTCACCGTGTGTGGGTGTGTTTTTGTGTGTTTTTGTGTGTTTGTATTGATCTGGGTATGACCTGTATGTTTGTGCCATGAATGTTGTATTGTGTGTGTGTGTGTGTGTGTGTGTTTGTGTGTGTGTTTTAGTTCCAGAGCAAGATGGAAGTGTTTGGCCCATGTTGGGCCATCTAACATAAGCCAGTAGGGAGAGGAGAGAAGAGCAGAATAGGCTAGCTGGCCTGGGCTTAAACGACTGGCAGTCCACTAAAACTGAATTTCAAAAAGGGGTGATTAAAATGCTGCCAAAGGTTTCCAGGGCTGTCATGGGGATCAGCACAATCTGTGCATGTTCATGTTCCTGCTGTCCATCCTTCCACATCCCAATAACATGATATGCACTGCTGCATCAGTCTGTACTGTAGTTGGCTGTTCTAGTTTTGTTTCTTTTTTTTTTTTTTGGTTCTTCTCTTTTCTTTCCTTTCTTTGTTGTTTTCTGTTAGTTTCTGTTTTTTTCGGTGCATCTGTTGTTCTTTCTCCCTTTGTCAGTGTCTCCATTTGTCACACCTTAATCTTCCTCTCTCTCCCTCTTTCTCTCCCGGCCCCCTTTTCCTCTTGTATGCGGTGCCCCGGAGTGAAATTGAATTCAGATTGAAGGGTGCTCCACTGGCATCAGCAACAGCTGTAATTACCCCCCACCCCATCCCACATCACACACACACATGGACACACACACTTGCACATGCATACACACACATTCTCTCTCTCTCACTCACTCTCTCTCTCTCACACACACACACACACACACACACACACATACACAAAACACTTCCCTGTGACGGCTGCAGGGGAAAATAAACACTCCAAATGGTGGAGAAATGTCAAGAGCCATGCAGGCGTGGAGGCGGCAGATGAGACAGCTGGCCCGCCCTCCTCTCCATCCCCCCTGGGTCTCCTCCAGCCCAGTCCTCCACCCCAGTGCCCACTGATTCCCCTACCCCCTTCTCTCCTCTCCTCTGCTCTCCTCTGCTCTCCACCGGGGTCATTCAGCCAGAGTGGCCCCTTTTAGATCCATACCATTTAAATCCTCTCTGATGCTTCTGTATTTCTTGACACAAAGTGCCGTGGTGTCGACGTACACCTACACCCCCTCCCCGAATCCTGCTGTTTTCCACACACTGTGGTCGTATAGTCAGCATGAGTATTCTGACAAGTTACTTGACCTTGAGATAAAACAAGAGACCAGAACATGACCAGCTAATAAGGCACTTGCAAGGCATTTGCGCTGCTTAACAATGACTTGACATGAAGTAAACTGAAGCTGACACACACACACAAATCTGTACTGTTGGTAGCTTCTCAGACCCAGGCAACACTGTTGTAGGTAGGCCTCCTTAACGCTGTCAACCCGAAGCCCGCGCGGTGCGGACAAAATTGCATACCTCCGTCTCTGTCAGTTTACTGTACTCCAGAACGGTACGTCACAGCGGGATGAAACACATATCACCGGAAAGAGGACAACCAGGGATTTCCAACTATACGCAACACTTGTGTGTACAGCGATGTGGTGTTGAGATATGAATTGTTTTATTTACCTTAAATTGTACAGTCGACAATCAGTGCTGTCATCACACTATTCTAAGTTCAATAACTCGCGAACCCAACATCGCACAGACACGACATGCATACAGTATCAAACGAAAGTACAGAAACTGGGCTTTCAAATACTCTAGTACTAGTACATCAAAGCAATCATGGTATAAATGTAGAATAAATGTATTGAAATTATGACTACTGCTGTCAAACTGAATTTGAACTTATGAACAGCAAACCTCTCTTTGCAGGATATAAGCCTGAAACGTCCTAGTTGCAAAAATTGTAATCCAGGTTTTGCAAATACTGTATATTTCTGCATGGTGCTATTTATCCTGCTGCTTCCAACACCACTTCTGTATTTCTGTTGCAATGCATTCGTCAGAAAAAGAATGCACACCGCCAGTGCACTTGCACGTTTGAAATTAGCATCCTCACGCGTGGTCAGGTCAGGTCAAAAGTTCAGTTTGGGTCAGTTCACTCGAGTTCACTTGTTTTGGAAAAAGATGTGCATTTCTACAAGTGTACCAAGTGTCTGGAGCATGGGGGATGGTAAAGGTGTGTGTGTGTGTGTGTGTGTGTGTGTGTGAGCATGTGAGAGAGAGATATGTGTTTGTGTGTGGTTTTGGATCAGTCAACAATAGTAAATTCCTTCCTGCTCTACAAAGAACATTGCCAGGCCAGAGGACAAAGGCCAATGACACACCTGGACTTGGAGAACTGATGCAAGTGACATTCTGTTACTTACAGTGACCACTTACTTTTATTTTATTTACTTCTTGTGATTTATGTATATTTATTTGTTATTTTTGATATTTATCATCATTGTTATATTGTTCCCCTCAATTTTTATATTTTTGTAAGATTTCTATCCTTTAATATTTACATATTACATGTTTGTTTAAAATAAAACTTTTTTTTTTATTATTATTATCACAGATCCATTTAACTTTATTCAGAAAAAAAGAAAAAGTGGCAATTTCCCTCAGGCACACACCACAGGGTTTTGTACACTGCTAAGTCACAGAACATCCCACTACCATGGTTCTTATATTGCCAGATTCCAGACAGTCTTCTCTCACAGATATGTAAAGATATCCGTAATGTCAGCTTTCTGTGGTGAGAAACAAAGAAAACTATAGTTTTTGTTTAGATGCAACATGATTTTTTGTTGATTTAAAAAAATTATTAAATTAAATTAACAAAGTGAATTAATCATATGAGATTCGATAGCCCAGAGTGTCCTAAAAAAAAAAACATACAGTTTATGTGTGTAGCCTTTTCAATGCCCAAGATATCAGCTTCAAAATAAACTGAGTAAAACGGAGTAAAAATAACATGACAATAGCATAGGGTTTAAAAGGTTAACATGTTGTACAAGATATGTCATAAAACAACCACTGGGTTTAAGATTGTCCAGTTGTGCGCAAAGGCATTTTTGCCCGTGTTGGCCTGTGTTTGATCTAAATGGAAAGGGAGTACACTTGAACTCTTATCAGAAATCAAGAGTAGCTACATAAGATTGCCAATTCCTCTGCTTTAGCTGGTAATTATCCATGTTGTTGATCCTCCGCCCATCACCCGGCAGCACCGTCCGCAGACGCCCCTGAACATCTCCCTGCTGAGCTCGGCAGACCATATGACAGTGTGTGTGTGTGTGTGTGTGTGTGTGTGTGTGAGAGAGAGAGAGAGAGAGCAAGAGCTTGGCTAAACACTGTTAGTATGTATTGGTGACGGTTTGTTATTCTCTGTTGTTTTGTCCTCCCCCTGTACTCTTCGCTCAATCTTTCTGTCTCTCTTCCAGCCATGCCAGTCTGCTCAGAGTTTTGCCCTGGATGCGGTGGACAGTCTGGTGCACTGTGGAATCCTCATCATGGAGGAGGTACGCGCACACACCACATAAACAACATGTAGACATTTAAGAGGGAAAAACAGACATTCAGAATATCTCTCTCTCGCTCTTAAACATGCACAGACATTCAGAGTATCTCTTTATTTCACTCCCTCTTACACACACACACACACACCACTCCCTTTCACTTACACACTAGAAACATTGGAGTGAAGAAATGTGATGCACTACTAGAATCTCTCCCTTTTTTTTACGTACTGAGATGCACTGGCTGTGCAAAGGTGAACCTCAGGAACAGCATGTTTGAAAGACACTTTTAACCACAGCCTGCTTAAAGCCTGAGCATGTGATGTGGGGAGAGACGTTTTTAGAGAAATATTTGGGGGCTTTTTTGGTCTTCAATAAGTTAGTGGGAGATATGTGGGAGAGGTATGGGGGAGTGCTAGGATACACCATGCTCACTCTGCCATTTTAAAGAACTTTTAAGCATGAAGTTTGCTAGAGTCTGCTAAAAGAGGGAAGAGGGAACCCTCGTTAAAGTTCCCCTCGAGAGCTGCAAGGAGGCATCAGGCAGCTTCTTTATGAAGCCTCCCGAAAGAGCCTTTTTGTGGAGACGGTTTTTGGCTGCCTGCTTAAACAATTCCTCCAGCCAGCCAAGTGACCAGAAGGGTAGATCGGCTGGAAGTTTCGGGTTGGCTGTAAAGGCCGCCAAAGCACAGGGCCAGGACACAACAAGGACACAAGCAGCCAAAGCCAGATTCCAGGTTGCCAGTTGATGAGTCTGGCTGCAGACCAATTAAACAATGCCTAAAAAAAAAAAAAAAAAAAAAAAAAACTTTTACAATACACACCAGATTGTCCTAGTTGCATAGTTAGCAATTCTGGGTTTTGGCTAGGGCTGGGCGATATGGACTAAAATGTATATCTCGATATATCTCTCTCATATATCGATATACAATATATATCTCGATATCTTTCCAGCAAAAAAAATAAAATAAATAAATAAAATAAATAAAATTAAGTGTCTATAAAATAAATAATGAAAATAATATAAAGAGCCTTTTTTTCAAAATAACAAGTTCTCAACTAAACTGTGCAACAGTAATAACAAACATGTGGGCCTTCTTTCCATTTGTATATTTTGTGCAAAGAAAACGAATGTGTTAAGAGTCTCCGCCGTAAAGTGACACAAATGTAGGACTCACAGGTTCTGCTAACTTTTCTCCACTCGTCTGTTGTCATTGCGTCACAGAGTTCAAATGCCAATCGCGCTCTCTCATCATAGTCGCGGCAGTTCTTGTCTTGTAAAGTAACAACACAAATCCGCGTTCCACTACGGCAATTGATGCCATGTCCACCGTGATACGGCAATTGATTTTAACGTTATGCTCCACCGCCGCTTTTTCTGTCATAGAGTTAGGGAACATTGCATGCTAAAGAGTTCTGAAGTTTTGCTCAGTTCAGCTATGGAAGTCGCCATTGTTGTTTACTCGGTCTACATGAGTAGGGGAAGGGAGGAGCTAACTCAAAGCAAGGAGCACTGAGCTATCAGTGGCAAGGAAGCTGGTGCACAGACGTCGCATAGCAGAAAAAAGCGGAATACTTGTCTCTGGATTAAAAAACAAGTCATAACCGATATATACGATATGTCAAAAATCATATCGTGGTTTGAAATTATATCGATATTGATTAAATATCGATATACCGCCCAGCCCTAGTTTTGGCTATGTGAGGCTCTGCTGTATGTGTCTAGCTAGGTTTCCATCCAACTTGTTAAAGTGCATTTAAGCTAAAGAGAAAACTTTTGTGTTTAATAGTAAGTCTTGTTACCATAGAATAAGTGAATTAGAACCAGTTAGTTCTGTTCACTTGTATCAAATATGTGACGTTGATGCCACAGCTGGTCGAAACACGTCATATGATTAGCACAATTAAATCATTTTTTGTTATTATAGACAGTTAATAGAATTGCATGCAGACACACATCCCCTTTAGCTGAGTTTTTTGTTAATGAGAATATAAAATGGAAATAAGTGTGTGTGTGTGTGTGTGTGTGTGTGTGTGTGTGTGTTTGCTGTAGGTTCAACGAGACACTCCAGTGTGTGACATCATGAAGAGGCAGGGGACTCTGACATGGAATGCTGCAGATGAATCTGATTATAGCGACTCGGAGTGTGAAGAGCAGGAAACTCGATCGTACAAGGTACTCGCACTCAAACAAACGGCATCATACATTCACACACCCTCACTCCTACATTTGCACGCACGGACACGTTCACACACTCATGCACACACACTAATACAGGGTAGACTATCAAGATCCAAGGACACGCTTCCAGACTCAGCCCACAGAAAAGATTTTAACAACCATTCTCCTAGGCACTTGACTTGCGGTCATTGGTTTAAAGTTTAATGTTGACGTCTCAGCACCCTAATCTCAGACTTGCCAACCTCTGCATGTTTTGCATTTGCATTTTGATATTTAAATACACTGATATGCCTTACCACTTACAGGTACCCAAAAGTACATTTGCCTAGTTTTAAATTAACCTTAAATTAAGAGACAGCAACATAAATGTCAATAGGCTACTTGATATAGACCCGCACAGGCACATGCAAAGAATCACATAGAGTTCTCATGTTGCTATAAAGAAGATATCTGCTGTTCTCATTAGTAATGTTTGAAAAATTAGAAAATTATAATAATGATTACAAAAATGTCAATTGAGAAAAAACATGGACAGCTTTGCAGACTGTGGACTTGACAAGTCATGATCAAAAAACAAAATGTGTGTTTACGTGATCCACTATGAAATATTTTTATTTTTTCATGTTTCTGACATCAAAAAAGGAGAGATTTTTATAAAGAGGAGTATGTGCCCCCCCTGAGAGGTCAAATTGAGCACCAGTATTTATTCTTGCAGGCCACAGAGACAAGCTCCCACCTTTGTCAGCTGATTCCCTGTTACACCTATTATTTAAATTATATTTAAGACTATTTGACTTTATATTGAATTATATTTGACTTGTCATGTCATTCAGCTCTTTTAAATCTGCTTGTGTGTTCAACTTGACGTGAACACCATTTGTTTGATTCAGACTCATCTGATTAGGCTTTTCTCATTGGTCATTGCCTTGCTGTTTGTGGATTGTGATTGTGGATAAATTGTTACCCTCATCCTCAAGCTAGCTTAGCCAACTGTGTTAACAACTTCATTGATGTGTAGGTAGCCTACGGTTTCTGCTTTGAGGTGGGATAAAGCAGCTTGCAGCACGTAAGACGTTTGGTGGAGATTACTGAAGGATTTTCTCTTGTTACTGAGTCACCCTTGTCAGATAAGTAGAATATCCCTTATAGCTGTTTGTCAGTTTTGTTCAGCTTGCCTCCTCCCTGTAGCTAAACATTATTTAAAAATAGCCATGGTGCTGCTTTTGTGTTTATACTAGGATGTGTTTATTAGATAATTGTTTCACACACATAGGCTGATGGTCGTTGTATCAAACAGCAGCCTTATCAAGCAGTCTATTCACTAAGCACTGACTTAGGCTATCAGGTATTTTGCATAGTTGTTATAGTCCAATGACCTCACCATGCTCGGTTCAATTTGTTTAGCATTTAAGTCAGTCAGCCATCTTGTTCTACTGTATTTTAAAAGCTATTGTGTTTGTTTGAGAGCATCATGTAGTCCCGTAGTAGGGTAGGGTTTAAAGCGAGTAAGCTGTCACTGCCTATAAAATGCTTTCTGCTGCCTTTGACTAAAGCACCTGCAAGCAGACTGGTTGATGCTTGGGTTTTTGCATGACCTTTTCTTCTCCATAAAGCAGGTGCAAGAACGTGTGTATCTATTTCTCAATGGATATATTGTATGTCCTGTTGGTTTTTCATAGAGTGAGAACTTGTCACATTTACTTATTATTTGTGCCCCATATACTCCCAGTCAGGCTGAGATCTTAACTTCTCCCATCTTGGCTGATCAGTTTAAGTCAGTAGATCTTCTTATCTGCATAATTTAGATCTACATTAGAAGTTTGCTGGTACACCTGATGAACATGTAAGACCATCCAGGCTAGGACTCTGCCTAGTCTAAGCTATACCATGGGCTCTTCAGTAGTGCACCTATCTAGCACATTTAGGACTTGCATAGCTGGGCATGCATCAGAGATCAACAATGCAACAGAGATGGTACTGTGCTACAGATTTTTGCTGTACTTCCCACCTTGGGCGTTTCATGAGTCCATGTGGACGGGAGGTGTAGGGCAAGGAGATCTAAAGACATAAGACATGTTATGTTTCTACTGCAGCTGATGTTGTCTTTGTGGTGCTTATAGATGCTTTCTTTGCCTAAAGCTTTCTGGTTGTACTTGTGGAAGGGTGGAAATGTTCCTTTGCTTGCCTGTATGGTGCTTTGGGGAATATTTATGTTAAGTCTCTTTTATTGTCAATTTCTCTACATATACTGGACATACAGAGGAATCGAAATTACGTTGCTAGCTATCCCACAGTTATACGCACGGTCAGGAGAGCCAGAGGCCACTGCGTCTACACGCGCCACCTGCTATGACATTCACCTAATCACACACCCATTCACACACAGTCACATACCAGTGGGGGGGATTACCATGCAAGGCTCCAACCTGCCACCAGGAGCAATTTGGGGTTCAGTGTCTTGCTCAAGGACACTTCGATGGTGTCAGGTAGAGTGGGGCTCAAACCTGCAACCTTGCGGTCACCGAACGGCTCCACCTGCACCACCACCGCCCTCAACCACCAACCTCGATGGCTGGTGGTTGGCCGGTATGGTGTTTTGGGGGTTAGATCGCCCTATAGCTTGGCTTTCCGTTTACACCTGTGGGTTGGCAGAGAGTCCCTCAGAACAGAGCCATACCGCCAAAGCTAAATAATTGTATTCATGATCTCTTATTTTTTGACTAAAGTGGTTCTGACAGAGTTTGAGTGCCAGCATTAGTTTTGGCAGGACAGGGGTCAAGCTCTCACCTTTGCCAGCTGATCGCAGTTAGCTGATTTCTCCGCCAATTCTCTACTACAGTTACTATTTTCTGAGCGTCATAGTTAAAGCTGTCTCGCCATGTCATTCTATGCTTATTCCCTGTATGCCAAATCTCAACCCACCTCTTCCCCAGCTCCTGTTGAATGTGACTTATCAATGCTATGTTGTCATCATTGATGCCTGCTCTGTAGCTCGCTGCAGCTTCCCCAGCCTCAGGTTTTCCATGTATGCATGCGGATGGGCAGGGTGTTCTCAGAGCAGAGACATACCACCAGATAAATGATTGTATTCATGGTCTATCACAGTATATTTTGACTAAAGTGATCCTGACAGAATCATACTTACTGGTAATGCTGTTTCTAAAAAAACAAAACAAAACAAAAAACAGTGTAGTCACAACAATGTCTTTGATTTTAGTTTGGTGATAACTGATGATTACATAAGTGACTTTATGAATTACACACATCAACACTGACCTGGCTAATTTAACGTAAGCTGTAGCGTCCTCCATTTTTGTGCTTTGTTCTCTGGGCTCTCTGTATGGCAGGGGGTCCTTGGACATTCTGGCACATACCATCCAAAACCAGTTACACACCCGTTTTAGGCCACTGCATCTTTTTTCGCCTTTGAAGTGCCACTCAAAAACATTTTTCAAGGTTGGCAGGTCTGTAATATCATACAGGTGCCAAGAGGAAGCGTACTAAATAGGATTTGAAGTCACTAAGGTGCTCTGAAATAGACAATTGTCTGATGTTAGCCTAACAACATTAGTGTGAAAGCACTTAGAAAATTGCAAAGTCCTTGTGTGTGTGTTTGTTAAATGTATGTGTAGTTGCATGTGTTTCTATAATGTTATTTATTTGTGTGTTCGTTCTTTCTTCCCTCGTTTGCAGCTGAGTCACCCTACCCAGTGTCCAGACATGCTCTTCTTCCTCTGCAGTCTCCTGAGTGTCCAGCTGAGGGCACTGTGCTGGGCCATCCAGAGTATACACCTGCTGCCCACCACTCTGCCAGGTCTGTCGGGCCCCACCTCTAACACCAGCACTCCACAACTGGCTCCTTTGCGAGTACATCCCTGTGCCCCATACTGTCCATGCCCACCTTATGCCAGTATATCCCTGTGCCTCCACAACTGGCTCTTATGCCAGTGCATCCATGTGCCTCCACAACTGGCTCTTATGCCTGTGCCCCCTACTGTCCATGCCCACCTTATGCCCCAGTTGTCCTTTTAAACCTCACTAATCTCCATCTCCCCTACATCCCAACAATGCCAGTAAAGGATTAAACCCTTGTGTCTGGCAGCCTTTTCTTTTCTCCAGGGCTGAGGCCCAGATTCTTGTACTTTGTTTTTCTTTTTGTCCACCATTAGCCTGGACCCAATGTCTCTCATCATTCACAGCTGTGCCAAGGTCATCCACTGATGGGTCTGTTGCGCCTCCTCCTCCCACTCCAAAATGTACTCGGGGATCTGACAGTCAGGCTATTTTAACTTCAGCCCAGCCTGATAACATTGCAATATTGCCGGTATCGCTCAGTGCACATAGGTGTTCTCCACCCCATCAGGCCACTGGTATCCTCCGCGGTGGCATCTGCCTGCCCCCAATGCACCTGTCTCTTTACACCAGCACTGTGCCAGCTGCCATTCGCAAATAACCTGTCTCTCCTCTTCTGTGCACCTTGCAGCGACAGATTGTGTGGCCCAGCTTCATGCCCATGTGCAGCACCAAGCCAACATGGACCGAGGGCACCATGGTGAGAATGAAGGCGCAGATTCACACACACACACGCACACACACACTCTCCTGAAGTGTCATGATGCGCTGACCTATCCATTCCCATTTTGAGAGGTACCACTTTGACACACAGACACACACACACACACATATCTCCATAAACATACTTTATTAGAGAAACTATACACACACACACACACAGGAATTCCCATTTAGAGGTCACCCTATTAAAGTTCTAAATGGAGTTTTAGATGTCCCTGATGGATATCTATGGAGATTTTAATAAATAGTGATAGTGTTGGATTCCCATCAAAGAAACCTGTGCTACTGTTCCTGAACTCCCGCTGAGACAGGAACTCTCAGGAAGTTCTTCAACAACCAGTGCCCTGTGATTAGATTCCCTAGCAAAAATGCTTGATCGGATTGGATATACTGATTCTGGCACGGAATGAATTAAAACAAATGAAGTGTAATTGAAAATTTAATGGTTGATTTGTCGCCATGGAAACCCCAGGGCAATGAGGTCGTCATCATCAACACATTTGAACAAGGTTTCCCAGTAGTGTTAGAATTGATTCTCTTTCTTTTTTTTGTGTATGTCTGTGTGTGTGTATGTACAGAGAGCTCTTCCATTGACCTGGTGAAAATGTCAGTGCGTGCTCTCATTGACCTTGGCGTAAGTTGTAGCTTTTCAACTACAGTCAAGGAGGCCTTCTTAAGAGAGGAGGGATAAGAGACAGCTTTTCATAGTTTACATTAGCATCACTTGTAAGGGGCTTCCTCTCACCCTTTTGTGTGTGTGTGTGTGTGTGCAATGCAGGTTTTGACCGAGGAAAGTGAGAATGGAAATGTTCATCTACATGTGAGTCATCTTTTCCAGCAAGCAGAGAACAGAGAGAAGCTGCTCAAGTTTGTGTCTCAGTATCTTTACAGCTAGGATTACTGCACACACACACACACACACACACACATACACACACAGGTTCATGCTTTAAAAGGAAGGCAGTCAATAGATGCTGCTCTGCACATTCTTCATTTTGAAGCTAATGTCTTCAGTTGGTAGTTGTTGTCCTAGCCAACCAGTTAAATTTTTTTGTTTACAGTCTTATAGTTTTGTGTAGTTTACATAGCTTATGTGACCCATAATGATATGTGGTCTGTTTTTTTTACCCATTAGATGATGATAATGATAAATGATAATACAAATGTGCATTTTTCTTTAAGCGGGTTTAAGTTAATGAGGTGTTGGTGGCGCAACCTCTTTTATTTTGCAAGTTTGTGTTCACTAGTCAACAGATGTTTGTGAAGAGGGAAGTTGATGGTTGACTGGTGCAAGGTCAAGATAAGTTGGCTTGTTTAGGTTTACTGAGGCTGTAGGTTCTGTGTATAGCCGTGTGCTTTTGTTTTTGACCAGCCCTGAGTGTGAATAAAAGAATGTTCTAGAGAAGCTATGTTGTATTCATCATCCTTCTTTAGGTCAAGTCCTTCCAGAACCAAGCACAGCTTAATGTGCCTCCCACAATCATACAAGTAGGACGTCTACTACACACACACACACACCTTTAATGTATCAAGAATGTAGAGAGCAACTTGACGTGAACACCATTTGTTTGTTTCAGACTCATCTGATTAGGCTATGCTCATTGGTCATTGCCTTGCTGTTAGATTGTGGATAAATTGTTAGCACCTCATCCTCGAGCCAGCTTAGCCAACTGTGTTAACAACTTCATTGATGTGTAGGTAGCCTACGGTTTCTGCTTAGAGGTGGGATAAAGCAGCTTGCAGCACATAAAACGTTTGGTGGAGATTACTGAAGGATTTTCTCTTGTTACTGAGTCACCCTTGTCAGATAACTAGAATTTCCCTTATAGCTGTTTGTCAGTTTTATTTTCAGCTTGCCTCCTCCTTGTAGCTAAACATTATTTAAAAATAGCCATGATGCTGCTTTTGTGTTTATACTAGGATGTGTATATTAGATAATTGCTTCACACACATAGGCTGATGGTCGTTGTATCATTCAGCAGCCTTATCAAGCAGTCTAATCAAGCACTGACTTAGGCTATCAGGTAATTTGCATAGTTTTTATAGTCCAACGACTTCACCATGCTCGGTTCAATTTGTTTAGCATTTAAGTCAGTCAGCCATCTTGTTCTACTGTATTTTAAAAGCTATTGTGTTTGTTTGAGAGCATCATGTAGTCCCGGAAGGGTTAAAAGCAAGTAAGCTGTCACTGCCTATAAATTGCTTTCCGCTGCCTTTGACTAAAGCACCTGCAAGCAGACTGGTTGATGCTTGGGTTTTGCCTGACCTTTTCTTCTCCATAAAGCTGGAGCAAGAACGTGTGTATCTATTTCCCAATGGATATATTGTATGTCCTGTTGGTTTTTCATAGAGTGAGAACTTATCACATTTACTTATTATTTGTGCCCCATATACTCCCAGTCAGGCTTAGATCTTAAACTGATCAGCCAAGATGGGAGAAGTTAAGTCCGAGGTCAAAACCAATGCAGGTTTTGACCGAGGAAAGTGAGAATGGCAATGTTCATCTACATGTGAGTCATCTTTTCCAGCAAGCAGAGAACAGAGAGAAGCTGCTCAAGTTTGTGTCTCAGTATCTTTACAGCTAGGATTACTGCACACACACACACACACACACACAGGTTCATGCTTTAAAAGGAAGGCAGTCAATAGATGCTGCTCTGCACATTCTTCATTTTGAAGCTAATGTCTTCAGTTGGTAATTGTTGTCCTAGCCAACCAGTTAAATTTTTTTGTTTACAGTCCTATACTTTTGTGTAGTTTACATAGCTTATGTGACCCAACGATATGTGGTCTGTTTTTTTTACCCATTAGATGATGATAATGATAAATAATAATACAAATGTGCATTTTTCTTTAAGCGGGTCTAAGTTAATGAGGTGTTGGTGGCACAACCTCTTTTATTATGCTAGTTTGTGTTCACTAAATGCAAGTCAACAGATGTTTGTGAAGAGGGAAGTTGATGGTTGACTGGTGCAAGGTCAAGCTAAGTTGGCTTGTTTAGGTTTACTGAGGCTTTAGGTTCTGTGTATAGCCGTGTGCTTTTGTTTTTGACCAGCCCTGAGTGTTAATAAAAGTAATAAAAGAGCAAGTATAAAAGTTCTTCATCTAGCTTCATCTATAACAACTAAAACACTTACTTCATTGACAATGAAAACCTACTGAAAACCAGAGTATAACTGGTATAAATGAACAGTCCTGAAATGAAATGTTTTTTTTTCTCCATCAAGGCCGAGGTTCCACATTACAAAAGTAACAGCGCTCTCTGCTGATGGTATTTGTTCACTACAAGCTAGTGGCAGAAGGCAGACCTTGGTGAAGACCCTGGTAAATCTCCATGCTCTACAATTGAGGACTCCAACAATGCAATACACTGACATTTATGATGAGCCAAAAATCATGTTAGAGATGTGTGAAATTTATTTTTGATGTGCAAGGTTATTATTCATTCATATTCAGATTCTATCTATCTAATGTAACGTAAAAACCGTACAACGTAGAAAACGTACAGTTTCATAGTTTTACAATACAACCTAACAGGCTAAAATATGACATCAGAAATTTATAGCTTTTGTAAATAGCAAGGCACTAGGTCTCCCCTCGACAAAGCCAGCCTGTGAGTGCCGGCAGTGGAAAAAAAAAAAAAAACGGGGCAGTATTGAGATAATGGCATTGTTAAATCAGCTGGGTGCAGTGCGGAAAAGGGTCCCGTCACGCCACTGTGTTACGGATGGCCCCAATCTCGTCAATCTGGCACTCCACCACGTCTCCTTTCTGGAACACAAAGAGCAGAACTGAAAGTAAGCGGCACGTGCGGACGGGGAGCGCAGAGAGACACGTTTTACCTTGCGTTAGCAGAACAGTGCGCAACAACAGCCAGACTAAAGTGCTCAAAATGCAGAGTGTAAAGGTGCCGGCAGGCAGCTCATTTAAAGAGGCACTCAGTAAGTTTATGCGACCATTTTTGAGGTCATAAAATCGCTTAGAAATAGTTTTTTTTTCTGTTAGACTGGTCTGTTGTGTTGCAAACAGCGATTGAGCGCACCGCTGTACAGCCCTGTATAGTGAATACGGAACTTTCAACTTCTGAGGGAGTGTACACTACAGCAATACAGCTAACTGTACGGAGCTCCCCTACAGGTTTGTGGCATTTAATGCAGGGTTAAAAAACAGACTTACTGAGTGCCTTTTTAATGATTATGCTACTAAACTATATCAACACAGTCAGGGGAGCTTTTCCTCTCATATTACATACTGTAGAGTGAAACGGAGGCACTTGTGATTGGTCATGGCAATAAGAGTTACTCCTTTCACATTCTCTGCTGTCCAGATTGCAGTTGACACTCATGACTGATTAAATCGCTCACGTTGTGAAGCGTTGCTGATGTATAAACTGTGATGTTTCAAGGGCCTGCAAAATACTGCTTTATTAAGTTTGAAACAGAACACAGGAAATAAACTGGTTACTAGACACCTGCGTTTACATCCTCTTCCCAGGGAACTTTGAATTGAATGTGCTCCACAGCCGTTGCTCAATGGCCTCATGCATTCTCTCGTCTCTCCTCTCCTCTCCACTGCTCGACAATGTGTGTAGGGCAGTGGTTGGGCAGCCATGTGAAAAAACGGATGCTAAAGCGCATCTAATTAGCCATCTAATTAGTGAACTGATTGAAGTTCTGTGGCAGCCGTCTGAAGCTGATAAGGGAGGCTCTGGGTAATTTAGTGTAATAGGATCGTCACAGGTAATTGAAGGATGGCGGGAGTGCTGTACCTTTTGAATTTTAATTTCTGGTTAGACCCAGAATTAACACTTGTTATACAGCAGTCTCATCACGAGAAGGTGATGGGCTTGTGTGTGTGACTGTGTTTGAGTGGTTGCTGTGATCTAGGGTGGGTGCGTTTTGGGGTGGGGTGAATGCATATTTGTGGAGTGTCATTTAAGAGCGCCTCAAAGAAATTATGTTTGAGCACAGAAAGTGCAGTCCTAGACCTTGTTACATATAGCTGGACATCTACAAAAATATTCATTTGTATGGTTCAATCTGTCATTCACATTTAAACAGAGATTTCAGTCACTTTTCAGCTACCTTTAAAACCCTTTAGTGGCAATCTTAAACTCCAGCTTCAGATAGTGTGTGTATTTGTTTGTATGGCCTGTATTTGCAGCCTTCCCTTGGCCTTAGCGAGTATCATATAAACTCAGATAAGTATTCCTAGTATAGACTGACATTTTGGGAACACACTACATGTGTGTTAATGAGGTGACTGATTTTGATTTCTGTGATGGGAGCTATTTTAGGAGTGAGTGTGCTTCTGTATTTTAAGAACGCACATGAATGTATGTGTGTGTGTGTCTTGGTGAATCTGATAAAGGTGATGTATGCACAGATCCATCAGATTACCTATTTACAGAGAGACAACATAAACAGGACCCCCACCTTGAGGAACACTGGTGGCTTCCGGAACACTCCCACACCTGGGGGAGTGCCAGTTAGAAACACGTCACCAGGAACCAGCGTAACAAACCTGCAAGCAAACACACCAGATTCAAAGACCAAATTTACAACATTCATATTCAAATGCACAGATTTAGTATGACTAGTGGCATAGAGTTTTAAAAAGTGTGTTTTGCCTTGACACATCATGTTGAACTAATATGAAGGAGAAAAGAAAATGCATGCAAATAGACTGAATAACCTTCATTTCAGTATGTAAAATATTTGTTGTCAGATGTACAGTACTGTGTGTGCCGTCTTGATGTGAGTGTGAGGGGTGAAATCTATGAAAATCAACCATGAGGGATAAAATCTCTGAGCACATTTTTGTTGTAACAATAATACATGCAATTATTTTTCTGGGCCAAAAATTAAAACTGGAAATGCTGTAGTTGTAGGAAATGCTGTAGCAACCTAAGCATGCATCTCTGTGTTTTCTCCTAGGGCAGTTTTTTTAAGAAGAACTTTGTTTTTCCTTTCTTGTAATTTGTGGAGGGAAGTGAGGGTGTGCTGTCTGTTTTAGTTATGGTGTTTCTGTCAGAGATAGAAATGGAGAGAGCTGATGAAAGAGTTTGAGACTGATCTTGACAGGCCCCAGATCAGCACTGACAGATTGTCAGTCCCAGAGCTAGTGTTGGTGAACACAGTGTTTAGTACTCTAAAAAAGGCAGAACTTACCGAGACACCCAAGCCACAAGTTTCTCTATCCGGAAGATCATCTGCTCTGTGTTGCTCTCTTGGACTGGTGTACCATTGACCAAACACCGTATGGCCAGCTTATGCACATCTGCAACATAAAACATGCACCAACTTTCAAGGTAGCACTGATTGATTGTTTTAATTAGAGCAAATATGGTAGGCTAGGTGGAGGAAGATACTTCATAGCAAGCCATTTCCAGGAACCACAATCACACCAAGGAGGGCTACTAATTCCCCTTTATAGAGTGCAGACACACCCTTTGTAACACTGAAATCTGTGGTGGAAAATTAATTCTTAATTTTTTTAAGCAATGGGTGTAAATTTTTGAAACTTTATCTCAATGTCCAAACTCTCCTACCCATTTAAGGAAAATGTTACTTTACTAAAAAAAACATTACTATTAACTGACCCCTTATTAAGGGATGATGCGTAATAAACCACACTCTTCATGGTCTCTTTGGGAAGGACTGCCTCTGCTGTTAAGTTCTGCTTATGGCTTGGTTGTTACTGACCATCCCTGCTGAGGTGTTGGTTTGCCATACAATATAATTTAGTTAAGCTGCTACTGTATCTCTCTCTCTCTCTTCTCTCCCTCTTTATTTATCTATAAATGCATGCATATGCAATATAACACACACAATCACTGAAATGTGAAGTAATCTTCTCCTTCTGTCCATCCATGCCACTACCACCACTGCCAAGAGTCCTCCCTGCTTCCCACCACCTAATCGTGTGTCACTAACCTCCTGGATGGACAGCAACAAACTCCACAGGCGACCCCTGACATGGTTGACCCAGCTTCCATTCGGCCCTGCAGGCTGCTACCACACTGCCCGAGGGCAAGGAAAAAAGGCCTTATTTTATATTTATTTTGGGCAGATACACAGCTCAGGGCACTACCCCAACTGCCTTGGGTCATGCAAAGTTGCAAGTTACAGTCGCTCCGGTGGCAATCAGTCCTTGGTCCTACATCATCAAATCCATGGTGTTGATATAGCATCATAGTAATCCCATAACAATCCAATAAAGGGTTCAACATCATTAAAAGCAGTCAGGGCAGTGTAGTAGCTGCCTGAGGGGTCAGCTGCAGGAGAAACTAATGTCCTGTGTTCATGTACTGCCACCTATAATCACCTTTAATCTTCTCACTCTCCTGTTTAAACGTGCTTGTGAATACAGAGGACCCCATTTTGCTTGTACCACCCCAATTCTTTGTGGCATACATTAGATGTAAGGTATTGTGTGTTTTTTATCCCACGAACAATAACTAATTGCGTCTTCCCTTGACGCTACAATGAGGCATCAACCCAGTATTTGTAGTAGTTATATTCTAGGCTAATAGTAGTAGTAGTAGTAGTAGACTTTTGGCAGCAACAGTTCATCTAGGCAAATGTGATAACATTTTATAGTTTCATAATACTACACATCAATACTACCCTAAATGTGTACTGGACTGGTGATTCACTGTATTAACCTACACTGTCCAGGTCTGCTCTGTCTCCTCTCTTTCACACACGCTAGCTGTGCCCACCTTTCACACTGTCAGTGGTGACCAGGGCAGGTCCCAGCGGGCAGAATGTGTCAAAGGTTTTCCCGAGCAGCCACTGCCTCCCGTTTCGCTTCATCTGCCAGTCACGGGCGCTGACGTCATTGGCCACCGTGAATCCTGCCACATGGGAGAATGCATCCTCCTCCTGAGAAGAGGGGCACATTATGAGTGCCAATGGTCAGTAATTGACCCTGACTTCTACTGTAAATCCAACCCCATGTTAATACCTCCCAGTGGAAAGACAAGGGTTCTGTTCACCCCGGACAGATGTCTGATGATTTACAAGAACTATAACTGAGATAGATTCATGTAGCAATATCTTTGTACTGCAGTCTACTTTATAGGCCTTGTGACATGACTTTATGAGCTTTGCTTTTGTGTAAAGTATTCTAGATATCTGTAGAGGATCTTAGCTGAATAACACTAGGGATTATTGGCATCCTACCATCCTATGCAGACGTGTCGGAGCAAACTATAAACCACCGATTACATTTGAATATCCTACCCCTTAGAGGGGTAAGCTTTGTTGCAACACCTCCATCCACACTGTTTGAATACAAGTGACACTCATTAATTTGATCTTTTCATACACTGCAAAATAACTGTTCTTAAAAAGCAACAGGCTTCACACCGTAGGCACCCTTTGACTATAATTCTGCAATGCTAATGCAGTTGTGTAGGAACAAAGTGTCTTTTATAGTAAATTTAAGCATATCCCTCTGATATGTGATCTAAACAAGCACACCCATGCTTGATTCCACTTCAGTAAGCCTGGGGGCAGAAGCTCATTCATTAGGTTAAATAAGTTCTCACTGCTGGCGTGGAATAAGCGAGTCACAAAACAGATGGTTGTCCTTGATTTGAATTGTGTAATAATTGGAACTGAATGAGAGACAACAAAATGTGTTTGAAAACAAATCAAAGATTAATTTATGATTAAATGAACCGGGGGGGGGGTAACAGTGAGTGGGTGTCTCCCACTCACTGTTACCTTTCTTGACCTCACCCACTTTGTATATGTGATCTTTTTTTCCTCCAATCATTAAACTTACCTTGATGTGTTTCCCTTTGCGTCCAATCACAAAGGCCAGTTCCACCTCCCAGTCCACTTCCTGCAAACACAACAGCAAAAACAGGGAGCCAGACATTTTAGTCATTTGTTAGCATGTCACAGTGTGATGAATTTCCTAAAAATCTCCTAAAATCTTATTTTAACATATGGAACTATTAGGCACTGAGACACAGTTGTCAGTCATTTGTTCTCCTATTCTATTTGAATCTTATCACACAATTGAATGGGTGTTATGAAATAATAAAGGCTACATAGAAATAGAAAAGTAGGCATCACCGCTACCCACTAGTTAGCTCAGGAGGTTGTTGTTACCTACTCACATGGATCATTAATGAGCGTTACTACCAAAGGTTGAAATTTTACATTTAACTGTTTTTTTTGCAAGGAGGCTAAAAGTTTATTTATATATAAGTGAAAAACTAAGATTTATTGTGGAAAACATCCAGATTCTATGAAATTGTGATGGTAATATCTTTGCAATGCAATTAAAAGGCCATTTCTTTTTGATGGAGAATGACAGCCTATATTTTACACAAATGGACTACACATATTAAGGGTGCACAAGACTTGGCTTACTTAGCAATAAGATTTGAATGTTATGAGTAGTCCATATGTGTAAAATATAGGCTAAAATACATCCTTACAGCATTAGTGTAGCAGAGGTCATTTTGCACTAGTCCAGCCTGGGGCTCAAACCTGCAATTCCACAAGACAGCAACCACGGAAAGAAATTCTTGCCATTCTTCTCGTCATTCTTCCATAGCTATGGTTGGAAATAACCACACTACTACTTAAGATAAACTTTTCAAAGCTTTCCTTTTTGCCTATCAGTAGAACTAGGGCCATGTTTATTTACATCTGTATATAGCCTCAGTGACATTCTAATATGTCGGTTCTGCGTTCTTTTATTCTGGGTTAGTTGGGGCTTAATCAACGTGTTTACTTAACGCTGTTGAAGCTCACCTGGCTCTCCCCAGGTAACACAATGTCATCATAAGGCCCCGTGATTGTGCTGGGAAACTTGCTGAAGATGATGGGTTCCTTTGGGATAGGAGCATTCTGCTCAAGACAGTGGTCCCTGTAGTTCATGCCCACACACACCACCTTCTCCGGGGCAGTAACCGGTGACAGCAGCTTCACCTCTGCCAAATCAACCACACACTGACCGCTGGACAGAGCCCTAAAAAAATGAATTGGGGACACAGTATTGGGTATGTAATGCAACTATTTTTTTTGCATAAAGGTAAGCAATGCTCAACTGCAAATGGAAATCAACAGAGGGGAGGGCATGATTCAAATACTAAAATATGTATGTGAAGTATGTATGTTCTCATCGACATTATAATCAAGGTATTTAGTATTAAGCAACTGGACTTTATTTTGGAACTTGAAGGCACTCAAAATAGGGGGCTATATTCAACTAACGTTACTCAACAGAAAAGGTGTTTGGAAATACACCTACAACAAGTGTCTTCATCATCATTCATTCATCCATTCATCCACCCCTTTCCTTCCATGTGTTGCATACCAGGAGTGTTACCTTTGTGCACATTCCATGCCCTCCTCGCCCAAATTCAGAAATTCTCTCATTGTTGTTGGCATCGAAGGATCAAAGGCCTTGAGATCTATGACCCCCCGACCTTCTGCTTGTTCCACCCCGACCCGCACACCGCTGCCATCTCCGTGGCGACTGAACTGTATTAGTCTCATGTTCGCCGCACTGCACATGCGCCGTCTTCCTCTGCTAGTAGCTGCCAAACACACCGCACTGAGTCTGAAACCGAGCAAGTACCCACAAGGAAGTCTCATCTAGGGCAAAGGCGCAACACAAGAAACATGAAACGGGATAAATTTGGGTAGAAAAAAGGAGAAAAGGCGGGCATAAGGAAGAAAAGCAGAACATTTGTTTAACAGAGGAAGAAATAGAGTGCACAGTTCGAAAGCTTAGAGAGACAGAACAGATTATTGCATCCACCTGCACAGTCAGTGAAATGGTTCAGTTAATCGTGCAATTGGTTTTACACGATCATGTTTTATCTTACAAACCGCGATAACAAAATGTCTGTGCAGGGAACATAAAAGATAACGTTAAGCTGACAGGACGCTGATTAACGTTAATTACCTGCCTTCTGATTAAACCAGCACCTTGCATGCAATCGAAAATGGAATCATTCAGTGATGCACTGCAGTCTATATGTTAAATATTTGTAAAATAACTTCACGATGTGTCTTCATACAACGACTGAAGAACAGGACTTCGGTCCATGAGACTACTCACCTTTCCAGTCAAACCTTAACGTTAGATCAGCGTTGAACTTCCTGGTCGCTCTTTGTAGTTTTAGAGTTTTGTAGTTTAGTTGTAGATGTATTGCGCACGTAACAGCCAACTGTCTTAAGAGAAACTTTAGATATATATCGCACTCTTTTGTTGTGATAAGACAATGCAAATTATGTTTTTAGCTTTTAGACGTTTTTGCTGGTATCAACATAAGTTGTGTTTCTACTGCAGAACTACATTTCCTAGCATTCGCTTCAGCAAAATCATGTGATTGAACGTTGAGCATGTGCGGTCAGCTGACTTCTACGCGTTCCGTCTACTACTTAGCAGTAGTCTCAGGGAAGAAGTGGAGCTGAAGAAATGTCTACCTGGTAAGCTGATTTTCTTTTTATGCCGTCGATGACCACTAACACAGAATCATGGTCCTCCGAGTATTCACATATGTATTTAGTTTCCATGTTTGAAAAATAACTTGGACGAGGTCAAACCTATTTATTGAAACCACCTGCAGGTTTGTGGTTTCATTTACCTCTTAACGTCGGTTGCATTCTGGTGCTAGTTGCGAGATATAAGGTTAAGGTGCGTGCTTTGCCCTTGGTCTCAGTGACTCATTTAAAAAATGTGGTGTGGGACAGGTAGAGATCTACATTAATTTCGCGAACTCAAGAGGATCAGGTATAGATCTGTGCCAAGGTGAAGTGTTTTGCGTGCTAAAAGAACGCTGCAACGTTACTAGAATTGTCGGGACTTGTTTTGGGGAAAAGGTTATCTGCAGCATCAGCAACCTTGCGAACTTTGAATCAGGAACTTGCCAATTCTTTCTTTATTGGAAGTGATACTACTAGCGAGCATAGCGTATGTTAACACAAATGCTCGATTTTCATAACTGACGCAATTGCATAAAATAATGTTGCAACCAGTAATTGCTTACTAAAATTTCAAGACAGTTCGTTTGGTAATTGCTTTTCTGTCAGACATAACGAGTGAGGACAACCTCTATACTACTCTGTCAATTTCAACAGGATTTCTTTGTGTTGTGCACCAGTTAATTATTCTGTCTTTGTGTCTGTTTGGTTGAAGTGTCCAACCTGTTGAGTACACTGCTGACTGCAAGGACCAGAAGTAAGTATGCTAGTGTTCAATGAAATGTAACCTTTAGTGATGTGAACATGACAGCTTTGTCTCAAAAGTACTTCCAGACTTTGGTCTCTGTTTTCACTAGTTTTATGGCTTAGTGTTTTAGCTTATCTATTGACTCTTGCACAAGTAAACTTTTGACTTGAGTTCAGTGAGAAATACTTTAAGACTAAGTGTTGTATGAAAGCCAGTTTTAATCGTGTCAAGTTGTGAGTAACAGTCTTTCTGTGTTGTATGTTGCAGTTTCGATGGCATAGTTTTGGTCGCTGAGGGATTTGACAAGCTGCCCAAAGAGCTGGAATGTTTGAAAGGGCCTCTGGAGGACTATAGCTCTGTGCGTATCTAGTCATTTTCACACACACACACACACACACATAGTTTTCTCGACTCTCTCCCCCATTGCAGACATTAGTTCCAGTAAATATGTGGATGTTTGCAGACAGATATTACATGACACATTTAGACACTTAGACAATTGTAGGATTTCAGCCTGGGGGAAACTTCACCCAGGTGGTTATTGTGAGGGTAGGACCCAAGTCCACAGCCATTAAATATTTGGGTATGGTACTAGAGGGCAGCTAGTGGCATATACAGGGATAAGATATCAAAGTTCTCTGTTTGATATCCGGTAGAGTTAGATGTCTGTGTTTTTATGGATGTGTAAAATGTCTGTCTTAGGATTTCTCACATTTCACATTTTAGTCATTCGTGAGATATAACCTTGATTATCTGATTCAGTGATTCGAGTGAACATGTCTGTTTGATATTTTTAAAGTATGCATCAGCACACAATGGATGTCTGTGTTCAGCTGGCTGGATTCCATGTTAGGAAATTTCTGTCATCATGCATTGTATTATGAACCAATGCATTAGTTGTGCAAACCTCCCATCTCTCTCAAGATGTTTGGAATCTGAGCCCTGAATCTGAACTGCTGACATGCATTTCTGTGTTTAGTCATCCACACACATTCACAATCATAGGACCTAAGAAGTCAGTCATGGTTTTGCTCACTCTAGAAATGAGCAAAGGTTACACCCAGAGCATGGGGCATGATTCAGAATATATGCACAATATATCTTCTTTGTGAAAAGTGCTGCTTTATGTGATGGATGTTAATGAACTTTAATTTTAGTGGTTAAGTTAATGGTAAAGTGCAGTATGAAACTTTTTTTCATAAAGACTGACTGACTTTTTTTTGCTCCTTCTTTGCCTTGCTTCTTTCTCTTTCTCTCTCTCTCTCTCTCTCTCTCTCTCTCTCTCTCTCTCTCTTTCTGTCTCCCCCTTTACCCCTGTCGTGTGCAGGTGGACAGTGGGCTCAAGGATGAGGTGGTGGTCATAAAGGTCCCTGGTCTCCCTGGTAACAGGCTGGTGTTTGCATCCACTGGCCCTGTGAATCGTGACTACGACGACATCAGGAGGTTCAGCGATGCTGCAGCTAATGGCATTAAGAGGTATGTCCCCGTAATGCCTTCTTTACACCTCACCAAATCCTGTTGAGACTACTTGGTTTACTTTGATTGTTAAGCATTGCATTTCGTGTTCATAATGTTTCTATTTGTTTTTCTTTGTTCTTATCGTTTTCCATTGTCATCTTAACATCTTTATTGTTTTCTCTGGCTCTCTTTCTCTCCCTCTATCTGCCTTGTTCTCTTTTATTTGTCTTTTGCTTTTACTTTGTCTTTGACTTTTGCTTTTGCTGTTTTCTCTCCCTTCCTTCTTCTGTTTTTGTCACCCTCTCTTCCTCAGGGCATTGAAAGCAGGTCTTCAGCGCCCTCTGCTGGTGTGTCCGCCTCACAGCAGTTATGAGAGAAGCACGCTCGTAGGCCTGCTGGGAGCCCTGCAAGCACTCTACCTGGTCAGCACCGTCCTTTCCTACCCAGCTAACTTATGTGTTTGGGCCCTGTAGAAACTGGTGGTGTTGGCACAGCTGCGTGCATCCATTATCAGAATTTTAGCCAGGAAAAAAATTACGTTCTTGGGACTGAAGTATTTTGTCTTTTTCTCACACACATTTACTAGTTTACTATTTATTGTATGTTCTAGCATTTGGATGATATTACCTGTTTACCACTATTATTATTCTTATTCTTATTTATCCTGCCCTCTCTTGTCCCAGGCCAGGGAAGGGCAGGGCTTGTACCCCTAACCCCCCCACCTGCACCACCATGTTTCCCTTGCACCTTACTGTTTTTTAACTCCTGTATAAATTATTACCTCTTGCACTGTGTGTATGTATACTGATGTCCTTGTTGCATGTACAGAGAGCATAACACCCACCGGACTCAAATTCCTTCTATATGCAAGTATACTTGGCCAATAAAACTGATTGTGATTCTGAATGACACTCTCAGCCTCTGGAACTGCGTGAAGTGAAGCCCTCCCCCCACAAAGTGGCTGCATTGGGTGTGTGGATGAAGGATCAGAAACAGGCAAAGGAGCTGGTTGAGTTGGCCACTGCACTGGAGAGTGGACGGTATGGCTGTGTGTGTGTGTGTGTGTGTGTGTGTGTGTGTGTGTGTGTGTCTGTGTGTGTCAGGGGGATATACCCAGCAGCTTGTGGGTCAAGCTCATTAACTGTTCTGTGTTAACTCAGGCTGGTGTGTCGGGACATTGGCGGTTCCGACCCAGAGCGCATGGCGGCCCCTCGAGTGGCTGAGTATGTTCAGGCCATCTTCAAAGACAGCCCTGTGGAGGTGACTCTGCACACAGTCTCTCTCTCTTCCTCTGTGTGTGTGTTATGTGTCTCTTTTTCCCTTTGTTTACCTAATCTTCTGTTTTTAACTGTTTTACTCTCTCTCTCTCTCTCTCTCTCTCTCTTTACCTAATTCTCTTCTGTTTTTATACGTTTTACTCATATTCATTCTTTCTTTCTTTCTTTCTTTCTTTGTCTGTCTCCTAGGTGAGTGTGGTTAGTGATCTGAGCGTGCTGCAGAAGGAGTATCCCTGTCTGTCTGCAGTCAATCGCTGTGCTAACTGTAAGTGGAACGTATTAACACTGGGTCTGGGTGCTAGACCATAAAGTCAAGTAAGGATGTTTTATTGGCTCTGCCTGGAAGAGTTACCGTGTGTGTGTGTGTGTGTGTGTTATAGCTGTGCCACGCCACCAGGCCAGAGTGATCAAGTTGCAGTACTGCGGAGAGGGACCCATAACTCAGACCCTCATGCTGGTGGGCAAGGTGAGAGAGATCGCTAAGAGATGTCAGTAAAATCACAGACATACACTGCGTTCCAAATTATTATGCAAATCATATTTTTCTTAGATTTTCCAAATTGCCTATATGAATTGCAGTCATTGTCCAGTCATCAACTATTAGAGTTATCAAACTGCCCAATGATAACAGTATATTTCTCAAAATGCATTCAAATGCATGTTCCAAATTATTATGCACAAAGTTTCCAATTTCAAACAACAAAAAATGGTAATTTGTGAAATTATAAGCAATACCAGGTTATTACAAACTGAAAGGTAACTGAAATCAAACAGTATTCAAGCCAGAACTTTATTATAGGTGATGTTACATTTGCACATAGGACCCCTTGTTCGAAAGGAGCTTCTGAACAATTTCTGAACTGAATTTGTGAAGTTTGGGATGGCATCTGCTTAAATTGTTTTGCATGAGGACAGAGCCCAGAGCTGTTGCTTAGATGTGAACTGTCTCCCGCCATCATAGACACTCCTTTTGATGATGCTCCAGAGCTTCTCAATAGGGTTCAGGTCAGGGGAGCATGGGGGCCACACCATAAGTTTGTCCCCGTTTATGCCCATAGCAGCCAGAGATGCAGATGTGTTCTTTGCAGCATGAGACGGTGCATTATTATGCATGAAAATGATCTTGTTGCAGAATGCACGGTTCTTCTTTTTGAACAATGGCAGGAAGTGCGCTTTGAGAAACTCCACATACTTTATGGATGTCATTTTTACCCCGTCAGGGATCCTAAAGGGGCTGATAATGTTTCTCCCCATGATTCTAGCCCAAAACATTACTCCACCTCCTCCTTGTTGGCGCCGTAGCCTTATATGCATGGAGTGGTCTTCAACCAGCTATCCACCACTCCATTCATCTGGACCATCGAGGGTTGCACGGCACTCATCGGTGAACAAAAGAGTTTTGAAGTCAGTCTTCATGTATTGTTTGGCCCACTGGAGCTGTTTCTGCTTGTATGCAGTGGATAGGGGAGGTCGAAAGGATGGCTTATGCACAGCTGCAAACCTCTGGAGGACCCTGCATCTTGTTGTTCAGGGGGGAAGGTGAAGAGGGTGAAGAGGAAGACGGGGCTTAAAGTACCCTGGCACCATGCCGGATCTCCGGCGTGCGGCCGTGAGGGGGGGGGGGAATGTTTTAGAGCCTGCGCGTACAGTTTAATATTTTCGAGCCAAGTTATTTCACCTACCAATCATATGAGAGAAACGCAGCTTTAACTAACGTTACAAATCTATAAGAAGCAGAGAAGGGCGGGTCCTTGCAATACGGTATGTTAGACACCAGTGCTGAAGCCTAGTCTACATGATACGCGGTATAACCATCTTAAAAGTTATTGGGTTTGCGAATAACCAACAAAACTTGGGCAAAGATACGGTGCCTATCAAAAAAAATTCTGAAACAATCCAATCACTCAACAAACGTTACTGAATGGTTGTATGTTCTCCTAGCCCATAGGCAAATTAGTGTCAACAACTTTTGAAAGCAATAAATCACCCACCAAGAAATCAACGTCACCTAATTACCTTCATCCAACGGAACCTAAAAACAACGAACAGCCACAAAAGTTATCACTTCTGGTGTCGAGGCCGGGAGGCTGGCTTGGCAATGGAAAGTGAGACTTAACGTTACGGGAAGAAAGCGTAAAATGAAGCGAAAGCAGGCGTCCCTATGAGCAGAAGCCGACGTTTCTGAAATTGTTCACCGCCGAGAATGAACATGACAACATTAGCAGCAATAGCCTACCTGTGATAAGTGGAAATACTTAAATATTCACATTAGCAGGTTAGCCCACATTGCTCCATGACTTGGTAGGCCTATATAATTTTGGTGTGGGCCTAAACTTAAAAATGGTTAAAATTATCTCAAATATAGGCTACTTAATACTGTAATATAGTTAACTATATTGCCTCAAAAGATGCAGCAGACTGGTTATAGGCTATTCTTTCAGCATATAGTCTACATTTAAAAGAATGCAGCATACTTTTTTAATAAAACTAAGGTTTTTTTATAGTTTAGTTAGGCCTATAAGTTTATTTTTGTAGCGCATTTCATACACAAAGTAGGCAGTTCAATGTGCTTCACAAAGATAAAACAGTGGATAAAATAAAGTAAGAAAAGAAACAAATAAGATTAAAAGTTACACCAAGGGTATAATTAATAATATACAAAGAGTAAAAAGTAAAAAAAAAAGTTAAAAGAATAAAAGGACAGAAAAAAAAATAATTCACAAATTTGTAACCAACAAATGTGATACTATACACCCAGCAAAACAGAAGCACTCCTGTATTACAATAGTAGGCCTAAGTATAAATGAATGATCCAAGTGAAACACTTTTTTTTTACTTTAACCCCTGGGAAGAAGAGGTCAAGTACAGTACATAGGCAGATTCCTGATGTTTTTTTACCCCTTGTATTCACCTACTCCCCTATAGCAATGTGTATATGGCTAGTGTTTATAATTTCACAAATGACCATTTTTTGTTCTTTATATTTTGGAAACTCTGTTGTGCATAAGAATTTGGAACATGCATTTGAGTGCATTTTGAGTGTTTTATTTATTTTTAAATATACTGTTATCATTGGGCAGTTTGTTCAAAAACTTTTCAATTGACTGGAAAATTACAATGACTTCAATTCATATAGGTAATTTGTAAAATCTAAGAAAAATATGATTTGCATAATAATTTGGAACGCAGTGTGTGTATATACACACACACACACACACAAACACACAAATACCTGTTAGCAGAGTAGTACACATTGTTGCACGTTTTACATTACAACTTAAAGTGATTCTCTTAGTCAACTGCAAATATAACTAATTTCTCACAAGGTGATTACAGTCTATCTCTTTATCTCTCTCTCTGTCTTTCGTCTCTCTTTCGCTTTCCATCTCTCCCTAGGGAATCACATACGACACCGGTGGAGCAGACATCAAGGCTGGGGGCGTGATGGCAGGCATGCACCGAGACAAATGTGGCGCTGCTGCCGTAGCAGGGTTTTTTGAGGTGTGTGTCTGTCATGAATGTGTTATTGGTACAGTATGATTGGTTTAGAGGTGTGACATAGGCGCTGTGTTCCCAGGTAGTGGCCAGGCTGAAGCCTAAACACCTGAAGGTGGTGGGGGCCATGGCCATGGTGCGCAACAGCGTGGGCTCAGGTGAGGAGGGCATCACGCTCACTATGTCTGGGCACACCACACACACATAGTTTATAATGTCAATTCCAGATATGTCCAGATGTTTCACTGTTGACATTACACTAAAACACTTTTTTTTGTGTGTGTGTGTGTGTGTGTGTAGACTGCTATGTGGCTGATGAGCTGGTGGTGTCTCGTGCCGGGCGGCGTGTGCGTGTAGGGAACACTGATGCTGAGGGGCGTATGGTGATGGTGGATATACTGTGTGAGATGAAGGAAAAGGTAACACACACACACACACACACACACACACACCTTCTCAGGCCACAGAGAGTTTGTCTCTCCCCTTTGCACCACAACTACATGCACATCAAGTTATATTTTTGTTCAGGTAAATAAACATTCCGAGATCTACAGCTATGTTTTACAGCATGCTCTTGATTTAGAAATTTAATTGATAAGGATTTCTTACTCCGGTTTCCCTAAAGGCTTCGCTTCTTTCCACTTACACCACTGTCACGTACGCATGGAATCAATGGGCACTACTTCTAACATGCTACATCTTATGGATCTACCCTTTAGTGTCAGTAGAGCTGCCCTGTGTTCTGTTTTATGACGGCACACTCTTACTGTGTTGTTCATAGTTCAGTTTGGTGTATACGGTAAAGGTTTGTTTGAGTTGCTCAACAAATCACAAGGCTGCTTGGCTGGATCCCTTCGGTCAGAATGACAGTCATACTTGGAGGGCCAAGATTCTGGGTGTTATGAGTTGCATTTGTGTGGTTAGTCATCCACTCACACTCACAATTATAGGATCTAAGAAATCAGTAATGGTTTTGCTCAATAAACTCTTCTACATTAAGACACAACGACAAAGGTTACACCCAGAGCATTGGGCAAGATGCAGGATATGAGACACAATTTATCTTCTTTGTGAAAAGAGTTCTGCTTTATGTGATGGATGTTGATGAGCGCTTGGTGATCAGAATGACAGTCACACATGGAGGGCCGAGATTCTGGGTGTTGTGAGTCAGAAAGGAAAACAAAAGAAGTGAAAGGAAAACATTGTGTCTGATGGGCTTGGCTGTGTTCCTCGGACAGGTGTGTAAATGTTTGTGGACACGTCAAATGGTAGAGTTCTGAGATGGCAGAGGCGCACAGAGGCGGACTTAAACAAGAGTGGCAGGAGCCAGAGGGCTGGAGTGACTGTGAAGGTGCTGGCTAACCTAGTGGGTATCTTTGGGGAGTGAGTGCTGATCTCCAAACAGCCAGAGGACTAGGGAACTCGAGGCCACGGGGTGTAGATCCTACAGAGGACTAGGGAACTCGAGGCCATGGGGTGTAGATCCTAAGATGTGAGTGAGCCATCTATGCACCGGCAGAGTCAGGGATCAGAGAGAAGTCTCAGAGAGCTTTATTGACAATACACCAGGGACTCGCATCAAGTCGCTAACAGGAGTAGTCCAAATTAACAATGCAAGAACATAGGTTTTTATACCCTACTGTACAGCCTGGGCCCGCCCATACTTCCTGTGATGCTACATTCAATTTTGCGAGCAAGTCAGCCTGGCCAGGCTGCCGTTTTAGAGGATTATTTTTCCCAAATTTGTGGCCACCAATGAAAAACGAGCTTACGCATACGTCATCGGAATGAGTGGTATGATTGGTTGTAGATTCGTCAAGTAGTATACAGAGGCATCTGATGGACGCAGGTTAAGCCCACCGACGTTTAGTACTGTAGGATGGCCAGACTAAGCTCCCATGAGCTTTGTCGCGCAAGCCAGGCTACAGGCTTACATCCCCATCTATGGTGTGTTATAGTAAATATCTTCTTCTGATTTGATCCCTGTGTCTTCTTATCTATCAGCAAGTCTCTAAATAGTTCTTGGATTTTTCTTTTCAGCTGAGATCACTTCCATGTCACCTCCATGTTTTTAACAGGCTGTCGGAGAAGTGTCTCCTCACTTGTTCACCATTGCCACCTTGACTGGACATGCCATTCGTGCCATGGGACCCAACTACTCTGTCAGTAACACACACACACACACACACACACACACACACACACACACACACACA